>OY744549.1:60125153-60207653 GCA_963556195.1 Sepiola atlantica | reverse complement strand
TTGGTATGATATTCTTAGCTATATATCTTATGTAGGCTTCTGCTACATTGTCTTTAGATGGTATGTGTTGTGGGTGACGACTCAGATAGTCCGCAGGGTTTTTGTCATCTTTCCCGGGACGGTATACCAGGTTGTACTGGTAGGGCATGAGACGAAGACACCAGCGTTCCATTCTCGTTGTTGTCGGTTTAAGACTTTTCACAATCCCTAGAAGAGGTCGATGGTCGGTGGTGATTTCGAATCTCGCTCCATATAAGTAGAGATGATAATGCTCAGCTGCATATACCACGGCTAACATTTCTCTCTCAGTTTGAGAGTATCGTTGTTCTACATCTGTGAGGGCACGACTGGCATAACATAGCACCCTCCCATCTTGTGTCAGAACTGCACCTAATCCAACTGGGCTTGCATCTACCAGTATGTCGGTGTCTTTCTTCGGGTCAAAATACGCCATCACCTCAGCTCCAGTCAACGCTTCCTTTAACTTGTTTGCAGCTGCTTCTTCTTCCTCTGTCCATCTCCAGTTTGTATCTTTTTTTGTGAGCCGTCTCAGTGGTTCACTAATAGTGGCATAATGTGGAATAAATCGAGCCACATACTGTGTCATGCCCAAGAATGATCTGACTTCACTGATGTTCCCTGGAGACTTGCATTTTGTAATAGCCGAGATTTTCTCTGGGTCAGGGGACACTCCATTCTCACTGAAAATGTGTCCGAAGAAAGTCAGTTTCCGTACAGAAAAAAGGCATTTTTCTTTGTTCAGCTTGGCTCCTACTTCTTGTAGACGTTTCAGGGTGTTCCTCAAGCTGATGTCATGAGATGACTGGTCACGTGCATATATTATTATATCATCTGATAAGTTTTTCACTCCAGGGATGTCTCCGAGGAGGTCTGATATAGCTTTTTGAAATAGTTCTGAGGATGCATTCACACCAAAACTTAGTCGCTTGTAACGAAATAAACCTTCATGCGTGGCAAATGTCGTTATATATCTGCTGGGCTCTTCCAGTTCTAATTGATGATACGCATTAGAGAGGTCTAGTTTGCTGAAAACTGTACACCCATTTAAGTCCGCTATTAGGTCGTCTACGGTTGGCATTGGATGTTTAATCCGTTGAATGGCTTCATTTGCCTTTCTCATATCGACGCAAATTCGTACGCTACCATTTTTCTTGGGGACTACGACAATCGGGCTAACCCATGGGGTAGGTCCCGTGACTTCCTCAATCACATCCGTTTCCATGAGACGTTTGAGTTCTGTCTTCACATCTTTTCTCACATGGAAGGGTATCCTGCGGTGTCGCTGAGTTACGGGGAAAACCGATGAGTCAATGTGGAGCTTAATGGTAACTCCAGAAATTTTTCCCATCTTTCCATCAAACAGTGCATGGAACTCGTCTTGAATTGGGACCGTCACATGGAACGTGAAGTTAAACGTTATCATTCCCAATGCTTCAGCAGAATTACTGCTCAAGAGGTTCTGCAGTCCAACTGAAGTATTTTCGCTGTCGACCACAAATATTTTAGCCTTACAGGATTTATCCCGAAATTTTATGCACGCATTGATAAATCCTCGGATGGGTATGGCATGTTTTGACCTGTATGCAAATATCCGGGTCGTTGTTTTGTTTATACGTGGTTTGTGTTTTAACTCATCATATACGTGTCCAGCAATTATGTTTACGCTAGCTCCCGTGTCTACCACAAACATTACAGGGGAATTATTCACAAGGGCGGTAACTTTTGGTGTCTTATTCGGATTATTGACAAGGGCGGTGACTCCTAGTGTCTTAGTTGGACGTGTAGATTTTACCGAGTAAATAGATTCGTCACTGGACGTATAGGGAGATATCGGAGGAGGATTGGTGAAACGAATTACTCTTACCGGCTTTGCTTTACATGCTCTTGCAAAGTGGTTTTTTTTGTGACAATTCATGCATTCTTTTCCTCGGGCTGGACAAGTCGGGTGTGTAGCAGAATATCCACAATAGTGACATGTTTGCTGTCCGCCATCTTTTTTTTTGTCCACCTCGTGGTCTGTTCTTCTAGGTGTCATGGCGACTATTTTGCCGCGCTGTCCGCCATCTTTCTTTTGTCCACCTCGTGGTCTGTTGTTCGAGGTGTCATGGCGACTATTTTGCCGTGAGTGTCCACGACAAATGTCTTTACTGTCGTTGACGTTGAAATTTTCGTTATTTCTACGTGTGAGACGCGTGCGGTTCTCGTTGCTGTAAATAGCTTGCAGTTCATTTTGTTCCATGTCTGCAGCACGCGTATCAGCAAGTTCTATTGCTCTAGCTTCGTCCAGGACTTGTTTCAGCGTGGAGTTGTCTCTTAGCGCCTTCCTTCTGACTTTAGAGGATGTGCACCCCTGCAAAATTTGGGCTAGGATCTCTCTGTCTTTATCTTCAAACTCGCACGTGGTGGCTAGAGTCCGTAATCGGGCGTGGTATTGATCTAGACTTTCGCCCATGTTTTGCATAGCCCGTCGAAATTTAAAAAGTTCATATGACGTGTTTTTCTGCGGCGTGAAATGATCCGTTATCGATTTTTTTACAGTTTCATACTCGCCCGAAACTATAGAGCCGTCGTCCAAAATGTTTGTTGCACCTATGCCCTTTTGCTGGTCCGTGAAGTCATGGAAGATATCAAAGATTTCGTCTCCTGCGTAGTGAAGAAGTGTTGCTTTCTTCTTTTTGTCGTCGCTAATGTCCATAGCAATAAATAAATTTTCTAACCTGTCTATCCATTTTTTCCAACGAACGGTAGTCGTGTTTTGGTCCGCATGTACGCTGAAACTTGGAAAAACTGGTAATCCAACGCTGGCCATTTTTTTTTTTTTTTTTTGTATTAATTCCGGAAAAAAAAAAAAAGATTTATTTTTGTATTAAATTCCGAAATGTAACGTGAGCTCGTCACGAAATTCTCGTCGCCAGTATAATGTCCGGGGCTTCCCGTCTCGCGGGTATCAAACAATATGAAAGAACAACAACTCTGAAGGTAACGTGTTAACAGTAGCTTGGTCGCAGATAGACTGCCGTCCAAACATATATTTATTGAAGAGCGCACATACCTAAGGGTAGATAACTCATAGAGTTATGTCCCTTTGATTGGGGACATCACAATATATATATAAATATATATATATATATATATATAAATATATATATATATATATATAAATATATATATATATATATAAATATATATATATAAATATATATATATAAATATTTATATATATTTATATATATATATATTTATATATTTATATATATATATTTATATATATTTATATATATATATATAAATATTTATATATATTTATATATATATATATATATTTATATATATATATATATATTTATATATATATATATATTTATATATATATATATATATTTATATATATATATATATATTTATATATATATATATATATATATATATATGTTTATATATATATATATATATATATATATATATATATATATTTAAGAGGGGAGGCGAACCTGGGAGGGTGGACCTTCTAGAACTGCACAGGGCCGGCATGCAGTATCCATCGAAACAGATACTACACTTTGATCTTGGCCAACAAACAATAAGGGAAAAATACGTTTTAACACTTTTTTCATTTTGAGGGATACAAAAAAAAAACATGGAGCCATGAACAATAATATACTACTTCCGGTTTCAGTAAGATTCCATTTTGTAAAAATCTCGATTATTCTAGCATATTTACACATTTTGAACGTGTCTTTCTTCAAATTACCTGCGTAATACAAAATAGATTTTAACTGGAAATGGTTTCTCATTTAATATTTAAAAACCAACCCCCCAAAACACAACAACATCAAAACATTTGGTGCTTCTGTAGAGACGGGGCCACTGCTTCGATCGATGTCGGCGGAAACTGCCGACTCCTCTTCGGGAGAAATCGTCCGAAAACGTGAGCGACGGAAAGAAATTTGATTTCGGGGAAGATAACTGTTGAATTGACAATTGAGGATAAGTTAAAATTATGAACATTTATTTATTGAAACAAATTAAACATTATGTACAGCAAATAAATAAATAAAACTTTGATAAACATTTGAAATTTAACAAAAAACGAATTAAATTAATCTTTGATAAACATTATGTACATCAAATAAATAGCAAACTTTTTATTGAAATAAAAAAAAAACGGAATAAGTAAAACTAAGTAAAACTTTGATTTGAAAAAAAAAAAGTAAACAATTGACTGAACGATAAATGTGGAAAAAAACAAGTTTTTTACAGGGTATTGAGTGAATGATAAATGTGGGGGGGGGGGAGGAGTTTTAACAGGGTACAATTCTGCGATCAGTTCAAAAATACTTCCTACTGAAATTAAATTATGCGCTTGTCTTTTGGCTAAGATCAAAGTGTAGTATCTGTTCCGATGGATACTGCACGCCTGTCCTGTGCAGTTCTAGGAGGTCCACCCTCCCAGGCTTCGCCTCCCCTCTTTGGGGAGGAGTAAGTTTATTGCTTACTGTCTGAGGCGCACCTACCGGGGAATGCCGACGGGGCTGCCCAGGCAATTTTTAAATGGCCAGAGTGCTCACCTCTCGGGCGCTGGCTTTTAAAACCCCACTTTCTCGACCCGATCTTGGGTCACATCTTACTTGTGGGAGTAAGATAAAACTGGCCTTGTGCCTAACTCCTAGCGAGGAGTAAATAAATATGCGCTTGCAAAAAATCAACAATTTTGCAATTATCCCCAAGTAAATGCAAGAACTCTTCAAAGTTTAATCGGTTTACGTCCATTTCGTGAAAAAGTAATTAACCCAATATTAGTTATCTCCCCCAAAATCAAATTTCTTTCCGTCGATCACGATTTCTCCCGAAGAGGAGTCGGCAGTTTCCGCCGCCATCGATCGAAACAGTTAATTAATATTTTCGAAATGAAAATAAAAAAAAAATTTTTTTAAATATTTTAATTCCATTTTTATTTTTTGTTATTTGCAAAAAAAGAAAGAAAAAAAAGTCCAAAATAATATGGCGGTCGAAAAGTGTGACGTAACATTTGGACGCCATAACTGAGTAGACATCTTCCAGATAATCGATGATTTACACAGTGGGCTAATTTGACATGTGAACGATGCGAAAAACAGACGAAACTGGTCGCAAAAATATGGTAGTCTCTTCAAGATAGTGTCATTTTTTTAATTTATTCTACTGTTGACGAGAAAAGAAACTGGTATATAAAAAAAAAACTGGTATAAAAAAAACTGAAATCAGCACTTCTTTACTTTCACAACGACATGAAACTATTTAAAGAAATGTATCAACTTTGTTATGTACTTACGTGGTAGCTGAAAATAACATTGTACGGAAAAAATTAAGCAAATTCATCTTGTATTTATTAAATTATAAGAAAAAGAAGAAAAAAACGATCTTACGTATCGTTAGACATTTATACTTACTTATTAGGCAAGGGAGATAACTCAAATGTTGTTTTCGGGAAAACTCAAAATGGCGAACGAACAGATAAAATCGTTTTTTTTTATATTTCCAATTTAAATAAGAAAAAGAGTTGATTTAGCCACGACATTAAAATATTTAAAGAAATGTATAAACTTTGTTATGTACTTACGTGGTAGCTGAAAATAAGATTGTACAGAATAAATGACATAAATTCATCCAATATTTATTAAATTATAAGAAAAAGAAAGAAAAAAAAAACGATCTTACGTATCGTTAGACATTTTGTAACCAGTTTAGGCAAGGGAGATAACTCGTTTTTTTTTAATTGAAAGATACAAGATGGCGACTACCGATAGAAATCGTTTTTTATTTTTAATTTAATAAATTCTGGGTGAATTTGCGTAATTTTTGGTGTAGAGTCTTCTTTTCAGCTACCACGTAAGTACATAACAAAGTTTATACATTTCTTTAGCTATTTTTTTTATAGAGAGGCCTTACATGTCGTCGCGAAAGTAAAGAAGCACCAAAAAATCGGTCAATTTGTAGATTAACACAACTACCCCCCCCCCACACACACACACAAATGAGATTCTATTTGTAGACGATCACTTGTGAACAACCCGAAAAAAACTTAATCGCAAGGAATGAAGAAGAAAAAAATTAGACTGGGGGGATCAGTTTCGCATATAAATATAACGCAAAATGATCCCCCATTTGCGGGCCATTCTAACTTTTTAGGGCTGTTAACTAAATTTGTTTATTATTAACAGTAAGTCCGACTCGCAAAGTCGTAGAACCACGCGTAATCGCCTAAAAAATTGGACCAACCCCCCTCTCGCCAAACGCACAGGATTTATCTCCCAAATCAAAAGGGAGATAAAAAAATGGTCAACGGTCCTAAAACGCTAGCATGGCCAGGAAAAGGGGGATCATTTTACGTTCAATTTATATGCGAAACTGATACCCACTCTAAATTCTAAAATAATTGTGTCTATATTTGTTTTTTTGTTTTTTGTTGCTTTCATGCAAGTTTTTTTTTGTGTGTGTTTGTTCACACGTAATCGCCTAAAAAAGTAGAATCTCATTTTTTTTTTTTTTTTTTTGGGAAGGAGTGATTTATCTACAATAATAATATTAATGACGACAGAGAATTCTCCATTGTCATGTAACTAAATGATAGATTATCTCCCTTGTCGATGCCATCTTTCTGGGTTTGTTTTTGTCCAAGAGAAAAAAGACCAATAATTTATCCGAGTCGAAAAGAAATTTAATTCTAAAATCTTTCTTTTAATTTGATATCTTTTCTTCTTCTTCCCGAAAAAAGAAAAAAAAGATAAAAGAAAGAGAAAGAAAGAAAAAACAAGAGTTAAAAAAAAAGGTAAGTATTATCTCGTCATAATTCAGTTTTCATGTTTTTTGGTCCAAATAATTTCCAACAATGGCTGTTCAGTTTGGGGTTGTATTCAATCATTTCATTTCCAATTTAAATAAGAAAAACAGTTGATTTAGCCAAACTTTGTTATGTAATTACGTGGTAGCTGAAAATAAGATTGTACAGAAAAAAGTACGCAAATTCATCCAATATTTATTAAATTATAAGAAAAAGAAGAAAAAAAACGATCTTACGTATCGTTAGACATTTTCACTTATGAAATAGACAAGGGAGATAAATCAAATTTTGTTTACTGGTTTAACAAAAATGGCTACCGAAAGATAAAATCGTTTTTTTTTTAAATAAACTTTGTTATGTACTTACGTAGTAGCTGAAAATAAGATTGTACACCAAAAATTACGCAAATTCATCCAGTATTTATTAAATTATAAGAAAAAGAAGAAAAAAAAAACGATTTTACGTATCGTTAGACATTTTGTAACCAGTTTAGGCAAAGGAGATAACTCGTTTTTTTTAGATTGAAGGATACAAGATGGCGACTACCGATAGAAATCGTTTTTTTATTTTTAATTTAATAAATGCTGGATGAATTTGCGTCATTTTTGGTGTAGAGTCTTCTTTTCAGCTACCACGTTAGTACATAACAAAGTTTATACATTTCTTTAGCTATTTTTTTTAAACATGTCACTGTGAAACAGCAGAAGCACCGAAAAAATGATTTCAGTTTAAATGAAAATTATTTTCCTTCGTAATTCGATAATTTTCAAATCTATTTAATAATTGAACTTTAATTGCAATATAAAAAAAGGGACATTAAAAATCGATTCGTCTTGAATGTTATTGTGTTTTTCTTGGCGAACCTGACATCTTATTTGCATGTGTAAACGTCAAAAATCCACCTTGAAGTGGATTTCGACTGTTAAATGATGTTATTCAATGTTTTATTGGGGAATCTTTTACGAGACTCAGCAGAGTAAAAACGCAAAAAAAACAAATTACAACAAATAAAAGTAACTGTAAGCTGTAAAAGTTAGTTTCAAACTTGCATGTGATATTTGTTTGTATTTTAAACCCGTTTGAAGTGCTATTTATTAGAAATCAATAGTTTTGACACCGTAATTTCGAAAAAAAACATGGCCGATTTTGGGGGGATTACTAACAAATGCACCTGGAGCGGCCATATTGATTTTTGTGAAAACGTTGAAAAAAAAAAACAAGACATTTTTTTTTTACATCTAATGAAAACCCATTTATAATACGTAAAAATAAAAACAAATTACATAGGTAAGTAGAAAAATATCTATTCTCGTCGTAGGTCAACTTCACTTGTTGCAAATTTATGTTTTTAAACCCTTTTCTCGTTCTTTTTTTGGACCCCGTTCGCGCCTCTGCTGAGTCTCGTAACATATACCCTTTTATTGTTTAAATGTCGAGTTTTATTTGTTTTTTTTATTGTTTAAAAATCTTTGAAAATCGGTAAAAAGAACCGTCGGCTCTTGTACAGATTTCAATACACGAGCGAAGTTTATTTTAGAAGAGTTCCAATCGTGTAAGAAGGGGCGGACAACTCTTTTTCTAAATACATAATTTCTAGCTTCTACGAAAATGGACGTAATCGACTTGAATGCCTTGAATATGCGCGAATTATTATATTTAACAAGTACTCAACAAAAAAGTGGTGATTTTCCCAAATTCTATGTTCTTCAATAAATGTTTTATCAATATATTGTTGATTTTCACAAATGTTAATGTCTGCGATGATTTAATATTTTATTAAACTATGAAAAAAAATCAAAAATCTTTTAATGCAAACAATAGGACTGTTCGTTTTGCTGGTTTTGAAATGAAAAAAATAAAAATAAAAAAATCAAGAGAAGGAAAAAAAGGGTATATGTTACGACGCTCAACAGAGGCGCGAACGGGGTCCAAAAAAAGAACGAGAAAGAGTTTAAAAACATATAAGTCAACTTTACTTGTTGCAAATTTGTCTAGAATAGACATTTTTCTACTTACCTATGTAATTTGTTTGTATTTTTACGTAGTATAAATGGCTTTTTATTAGATGTTAAAAAAAAATTTCTTGTTTTTTAAAACATCTAGTTTCTCAAAGCACATGCCTCTATATTATTACGTAGAGCGGCCATTTTGAATTCTTCGAAACCCCTCTGTCGAACATAAATTTCTAATAAATAGCACTTCAAACGGGTTTAAAATACAAACAAATAGCACATGCAAGTTTGAAACTAACTTTTACAGCTTACAGTTACTTTTATTTGTTGTAAATTGGTTTTTTACTCTGCTGAGTCTCGTAAAAGATGCCAGAAAAAAAAAAACCAGAAAAATTGAAAAAATATACTATATTCTATTTTCTTCAATAAATGTTCTATCAATATACTGTTGCTTTTCTCAAATTGTTATTTCTTCGAAAAATGTTCTATTAATTGAATTTGCATGACTTAAAGAAGAAGAGTTACTGCCTCTTACACGATTCGAACTCTCGCTCCTGTTCGGATTCTGCACAAGAGCCGAACGGTCTTTACTTTCACTAGAAATTAATTAACGACAACGTTAAGAATGGCTTTCTAAATAATAACGTTATTACTTAAAAAAAACAAACGGTTCTGTTTCGGAAACGTCAACCATAGATTTTACTGGCGTGACGTTGGCACTACGAAATCGAGAAAAACGAAGCAAGTACGCCGTTCCGAACGTTACCGAAGCCCCGTCCCCTCCCCATGTTCAGAATAGATTCTAAAACTCTTCCAGTAAAATCTATGGTTGACGATTACGAAACAGTACCCAAATAAAACAACATTTTTAACACGAGATGAGATGGCCTTGTTAACTATTCTGTCCCTTCACGAAAACGACCGTCATTTGTCTTTTTATCGACAAAGTTAAAAAGTCTGCCAACTAGTTCATTTATATTGAATGCGAATTTATTGTTCGGATTCAATAATCTTTTGTTTTCTGGATAATCATTACTATTACCGACATAAATTATTTTAAATATACATTTCATGTTTAAATATAATTTCTGTAGCTTTAAGCAATCATTTGTGACCAATTTTCATTACAGAATGGGGGCATTTATAACGACAGCTAACAGAACGAAAAGGGGGTAAACAAAAACAAATAGGCAACAAATAAATGTTACCAAAGGCAAGATAAGTTACTCTTCTATTAACCTGGATAAGTTTATTTGTGTTTTAACTTATTTTAAAGCGTTTTTTTAGTTCGATTTACAACTAGTATCGAGACGTAATGTTAAAATTGTAAACACAAAATTGCCCCATTTGATTACGTGACGTCTCGACACTAGTTTTTAAATCGAACTAAAAAAACGCTTTAAAATAAGTTAAAAATACAAATAAACTTATCCAGGTAGGTAAGAAGAGTAACTTATCTTGCCTTTGGTAACACTTATTTATTGCCTATTTGTTTGTTTTTTCGTTCCGTTTGCTGTCGTTGTAAATGGCCCACTTATGTAATTCCAATTGGTCACAGCGTTTTGTAGTTCGATTTAAAACTAGTGTCGAGATGTCAAGTGATCAAATGGACCCAATTTATTCTGTTAATTTTTGGGCATATATAACGACAGCTAACAGAACGAAAAAGGGGTAAAAAACAAACAAATGTTACCAAAGGCAAGATAAGTTACTCTTCTACCTGCCTGGATAAGTTTACTTGTGTTTTAACTTATTTTAAAGCGTTTTTTTTAGTTCTATTTAAAACTAGTGTCGATACGTCATGTTAAAATTGAAAGCACAAAATCGTCCCATTTGATTACGTGACGTCTCGACTCTAGTTTTAAAGCGAACTAAAAAATGCTTTAAAATAAGTTAAAACACAAATAAACTCATCCAGGTAAGAAGAGTAACTTATCTTGCCTTTGGTAACATTTATTTGTTGCCTTTTTTTTTTCACCTTTTTCGTTCTGTTAGCTGTCGTTATAAATGCCCCAGAATTGATATTTAATATGTGTTGAAAGTCTTTAAAGTTCCGTAAATATCGGATCTGAGGAAAGTAGACAGTTTTGTTTATGTTGCCGACTAAACAAAAATGGCTACTTTCCTCAGAACCGATATTTACGCAACTATAAAGGCTTATAACATTAATTAAATAATTATTTTTTAAACTCCAAATGGTCACAAACGAATAGATAAAGCAAAATAAATTATTCTTGCCTAAATTTCCTTTCAAATAATTTATGTCGGTAATAGTAATGTTTAGCGTTTTTTTAACATTCCTGTGTTTTTATCTTTTAGCTTTATCTATATATTAATACGATAGCGTAGGTGTTTGTGTGTCACGCTTACAAAAGCTTTGCGCATGCGTGCCGCACCTAGATTTGGAAAAACATTCAAGTCATCTAATTTTCGTAATATTTCAAATATTTCCTTTGGCGCAACGGTTAGCAACGTAGGATTTTGACATCGGCCCAACTGGTTTATAGTTCGATCCCAACCAACTTCTAAAAAAATTTTTTCTACATCGAAAGGGTGAGAGGTAGGGAAGGGCACATATTAATATGATAGCGTGTGTGTTATTTTGTGTGTCACACTTACATCAAAAGCAACGACCTTCCGAATGCTACTCATGAATGACCATTAATAAAGCTCAAGGACAAACTTTCGATAAGGTTGGGATCTACCTACCACAACCTTGCTTTACTCATGGACAACTTTATGTAGCCTTCTCAAGAGCAAGGTCTATGAACAGTGTAAGAGTGAAAATTTGTCCTCAGAATAATTCTATTCATGGCCAAAGAGGAACTACCTTCACTAGAAATATTGTATATAAAGAAGTTTTGTAAATTGTTTCATGTATTGTTTATTTAAAAAAAATAAATATACAAGTCAAATATTATCATATTTTATTCAAACATGCATAGGTTAGGAACAAGATAATTAGTTTTGAAAACAACATTTCGTCTAATTTACACGGGTCCCGCTAGTAAGATTATTCAATAAATAATTAATAAATCCTTCATTCGTGACTTGGACATTATTTAGTTCCATATCGAGAAATCATGATTTCTTTATATATAATCATATCAAAGTCAATAGTTTTCTTCGAATGTCCGGCTGGATGATGTTTAAAATAGATGTAGTATTTTTTTTTCTTGAAGACATATTTCATTAAATATTACAGATAACATGGGTGCATGTTGATCTGGACGGATGCAGTATCACTCTTCCTGTCCGATTCGATAACAGAGGTAATTCATTTCAGAATTATAATTTAGAATCCCTTTTTTGTTAAAGTGGATAATAATTATTTTTGATTTTGGCCGCTGGGTGAGCGCTCAAAATCCTTTTCTTTTTTCTTGTGTCCTGTTCGCTTGCCGGTCTCCTCGTGTTCCTTCCTTTTCCGCAACAGCAACAGTCCCTTTTTCTTTTGATTGGTTGACCAATCGTTTGTTTGCCTACCAGGACTGTCCGTTGTCAATCCTTTTTTTTGTGTGTCTAGGTCCTGACGAATTTCATTATTATTTTGGTAGGGGAACATGTGACAACAAGTCCCCTATTCTTCTTTTCTTGCATTATGGGGCAAAATATGTGGATATAACAGGTTTCTAAATAATAGAGTTGGGCGGTTTTGAAATTTTGGTTTCGCTATTGGTTTCGTTTTTTTTTCCTTAAAACCTAGGTTTACGGTTCCGTTTTATCGGTTTTAAAAAAAAAAAAATTTTACTATGGAAGCTATTCATTCTCTTGTGTAATGATTAGTTATTAGTCAACGTTTAGTTGAATTATGCCACTGTTTCGATAATTTTGTGACTGAATCATTCTCCATGATATGAATCATATAAGTTTTAAGGTGTTGACTGTTGTAATCAAAGTTCTGATACCTTTTCAACAGTTAACTCGTTAAAACAGTGACCAAAGATTCATGAAAGATTTCTGAAGAATAAAACTGAGTTTGAATATACATTCTATCTAATTCTTTAACCCATCAGAAGCTAAAATATAACTCAGAAATGCAAGAAATTAAAAAACGAAAATTTATTTAAACAAACAAAATAATTTTACAAATAAAATTAAGCAAAAATGATGATGAAAATGAAATATTGTCAAAATTATTTGACAGATAAAAATTTTAATTTTTTAATAGATGAAAATGTTTTTACTCATTTTCTTAGGTTGTGATTGAGAAAAACTAGTTTCTCAGCATGGTTATGTTTCAACCTACATTTAGTCATAGAATTCATGACTTGGATTAAAGTTTAATAATTAAACTTTCGAATAAATTGTCAACTCTAAATAAATACCATATTAACAATTTAGTAAAATATAAATCGTTGCATAGTCTACTTTTTGAATAACCCATTTTTGGGAGAGAAAACGGTATAGTTGAGAGATAGTTCTCTAGAAATGACAATTTATGTATGAAGTGGCTTTTCAAAAGTAAACAATGAAATGCCTAATGTTTAAAATAATTTAAAAAATCCGAATAAAGTGATACTAGCATTGGCAACTACTTTTTTTCTTTTTAAATGTTTATACTCGCTCGCTACTTTTCGTTTATTTACTTTTACAACAAGTATTTTTTTAAATTTCATTTTAATAACTTATTTTTTAGATAACTCTGAAACAAACATAAATAATTATTTGACAATTTTGAGTTGAATCAAATAGATTTTCGACATCATACGGAACGCGTTTGATTTTTTCTTTTTCATTTGAAAATAGTTTATGCTAAAAATACGATGTCATGTTGTCTCGTATTTCTCTTTTTTTCATTTGAAAATTCAAAATGTTAATGATAAACAAACTGTAAACAAAGATTTCTTCCTACAAGTCAATTAAATGTTTTTATCATATATTTGTTCAATCTGTCCTCTTACTTGTATAACATTTTTTGGTAATATTCAATTTTATTCAAATCGGAAAATCTTTTCAACTGTGTTTCCTTGTATATGGTGGCTTACTGTAGTAAAAACACAATACCAAACGGTTACGGTTTTAAAAAAAAAACGATTCGGTATGGAGATGAAAAACCGCGGCTTTTCGGTAAAACAGCCCATCTCTACTAAATAATAACGTTATTACTTAAAAAAAAACTGGTTCTGTTTCGGAAACGTCAACCATAGATTTTACTGGTGTGACATAGGCACAACGAATGCTACGAAATCGAAAAAGACAAAGAAAGTACGCCATTCCGAACGTTACCGAAGCCCCCGCCTCATCCTCCTCCCATGTTAAGAATGGATTCTAAAACTCTTCCAGTAAAATCTATGATTGACGATTACTAAACAGTACCAAAATAAAACAACATTGTTAACTATTCTGTATTTTCTTGAAGACGACTGTCATTTGTCTTTTTATCAACAAAGTTAAAAAGTCTGTTAATTTATATTGAATGCAAATTTATTGTTCAGATTCAATAATCGCATTGAATTATCATTACTATTACCGACATAAATTATTTTAAATATACAATTCATGTTTAAATTTAAAAAAATATTTTTTTTTAAAAATGGTTCACCCCAAACAAGGCAGACAGCCACTGTAGTCGTAAGGGGCTACTGAGAAAAAGAAAATTGGGATCTGGGCAGCGAGATGTTTCTTTACATTAGTTTTAAATTTCTGCATGTCAGTACTGTCGGGGAAACAGGGGGCAGGAAGGGAGTTCCAGAGGCCAGCAGCCCGAGGAAAAAAGCTATTTGAGTAGAAGGCTCTCCGGTATCTGGGGACCTCCACAGTGAATGGATGGGATTTAGTTGATTGTCGAGTTAGTCTAGTGGATTTACGTCGAAGGGGCACCAGAGTAGTCAATTCATCGGAGCATAATCCATTGAAGTATTTGTAAAACAAACATAAGGATGCTACATTGCGGCGATGGGACAGGGACAAGTTATTTAGCTTTAACCAATCATTTGTGGCAGAATTGAGGCGTTTATAACGACAGCTAACAGAACGAAAAAAGGAGTAAAAAACAACAACAAATGTGCAACAAATAAATGTTACCAAAGGCAAGATAAGTTACTCTTCCACTAACATGAATAAGTGTTTTTTGTGTTTTAACTTATTTTAAAGCATTTTTTAGTTCGATTTAAAACTAGTATCTCCCCATTTGATCACGTGACGTCTCGATACTAGTTTTAAAACAAACTAAAAAACGCTTTAAAATAAGTTAAAAGTGCAAATAAACTTATCCACGTAGGTAGAAGAGTAACTTATCTTGCCTTTGGTAACATTTATTTGTTGCCTATTTGTTTTTTTTGTTTTTTCGCCCCTTTTTCGTTCTTTCAGCTGTCATTAAAAATGCCCAAATTCTGTAATTCAAATTGGTCACAGCGTTTTTTAGTTCGATTTAAAACTAGTGTCGAGATGTAACGTGATCAAATGGACCCAATTTATTCTGTAAATAATTTTGGGGCATATATAACGACAGCTAACAGAACGAAAAGGGGGTAAAACAAATAAATGTTACCAAAGGCAAGATAAGTTACTCTTCTACCAACCTGGATAAGTTTATTTGTGTTTTAACTTATTTTAAAGCGTTTTTTAGTTCGATTTAAAACTTGTGTCGAAACGTCATGTTAAAATTAAAAACACAAAATTTACCCATTTCATCACGTGACGTCTCGACACTACTTATAAATCAAACAAAAAACGCTGTCAAAAGAGTTAAAACACAAATAAACTTCTCCAGGTTAATAGAAGAGTAACTTATGTTGCCTTTGGTAACATTTATTTGTTGTCTATTTGTTTTTTGTTGTTTTTTTTCACGTTTTTCGTTCTGTTAGCTGTCGTTATAAATGCTCCAGAATTGATATTTAATATGTGTTGAAAGTCTTTAAAGTTCTGTAAATATCGGATCTGAGGAAAGTAGACAGTTTTGTTTATGTTGCTGACTAAACAAAAATGGCTACTTTCCTCAGAACCGATATTTACGCAACTATAAAGGCTTATAACATTAATTAAATAATTATTTTTTAAACTCCAAATTGTCAAAAACGAGTAGTTAAAGCAAAATAAATTATTTTTGCCTAAATTTCTTTTAAAATAATTTATGTCGGTAATAGTAATGTTTAGCGTTTTTTTAACATTCCTGTGTTTTTATCTTTTAGCTTTTATCTATATATTAATACGATAGCGTAGGTGTTTGTGTGTTACGCTTACAAAAGCTCTGCGCATGCGTGCCGCACCTAGATTTGGAAAAACATTCAAGTCACCTAATTTTCGTAATATTTTCAAGTATTTCCCTTTGGCGTAACGGTTAGCTATGTAGGATGTTGACGTCGGCTCGAGTGGTTTATAATTCGATCCCAACCAACTTTAAAAAAAATTTTTTCTACATCGAAAGGTAGAGTGAGGACGACCGGGAAGACACATATTAATACGATAGCATGTGTGTTATTTTGTGTGTCACGCTTACATCAAAAGCAACAACCTTCCGAATATTTGTATGCTACTCATGAATGACCATTAATAAAGCTCAAGGACAGACTTTCGATAAGGTTGGGATCTACCTACCACAACCTTGCTTTACTCATGGACAACTTTATGTAGCCTTCTCAAGAGCAAGGTCTATGAACAGTGTAAGAGTGAAAATTTGTCCTCAGAATAATTCTACTCATGGCCAGAGAAGAGGAACTACCTTCACTAGAAATATTGTATATAAAGAAGTTTCGTAAATTGTTTCATGTATTGTTCAGTTTTTTAAATAAATATACAAGTTAAATCTTGTCATATTTTATTCAAACATGCATAGGTTAGGAACAAGATAATTAGTATTAAAAACAACATTTCGTGTAATTTACACGGGTCCCGCTAGTAAGATTATTCAATAAATAATTAATAAATCTTTCATTCATCACTTGGAAATTGTTTAGTTCGATATCGAGAAATCATGATTCCTCATATATAATCATATCAAAGTCAATAGTTTTCTTCGAATGTCCGACTGGATGATGTTTAAAATAGATGTAGTATTTTTTTTTTCTTGAAGACATATTTCATTAAATATTACAGATAACATGTGTGCATATTTTTTAGAGTTTCAGGCTCAAACTGGCAGATGTACTTGCCGTACTCTTTGTGTACTTTAGTACTTTCGGTGTAGTTTACACGGGTCCTGCTAGTTACTATTATTAGGTTATATTCAAGCGGTTAACTCTCAAAACACCTGCAAAATTTTATTGACTGTTTTCGAAGCGGTAATAAGGCAAGATAATCCACCATATTAATTTGTTATTTGGATTCTTTTTTTGTTTTCTTTTTGCTCGGTATTATTGTAGAGTGAAACCCTCAACTAAACTCTAACCCTTACCCACTCAAAAAAATGAGATTTTTTTTAGACGATTATGTATGAACACCCTGAAAAAACTTGGCTGAAAGAAAAAAAACATAATTTAGAGTGGGGGATCAGTTTTGCATATAATTATAACGTAAAACGATCCTTCATTTCCGGGCCATTCTAACTATTAAGGACATTAACTATTTTTTTTTATCAATAGTTAGCCATAGGTTGACTAAGTCCGACTGGCAAGGTTGTAAAGAAACAGGTCGTTGTCTAAAAAAAGATAGATCCTCCCCCTAAAACGCATAGAATTTATCTCCCATAGCAAAAAAAACAATGGAAGGTTTACTTGTTAAGTTAAAAAAAGAAGAGGAATGCTATGGACAGTAATGGTCTAATGGTAAATCTTATCAAACCAAAGTTATGATCAGTGTTATAAAGTCCTCAGAAAGAGGAAAGTTTCTCTGTTCAATTTTTTTTTTAAACTTAAATTCACCCCAGACAAGGCACATTGCCACTGAGACGTAAGCGGCTACTATGGATTAGGGACCAGAAATAATAGGGGCCATGATCTAGGATCAAAGTCACAAGGATACATATTGCAAAGTTTCTTTGCTCTTGAAAGAGCTACATAAGCTTTACAATCATCAAATATATGATTGCGATAATCAGCAATTATTCCATCCACAGAAATTTCTTGTGATTTAGAAATTATTATATAGTAAGCAAGTGAGAATGGAAATTGTGTTTTAGTGACAAAAACACTAGGGGGATATTTCATAGTCTGAAAAGTGTTTGTCTTTATTGGTATCAAAAGACACCAACATTTTGTCAACAATATTTCTATTTCCAATCATTTCAACAACTGTTCCAACAACACCATTGCATGTACATCATTGATGTTATTAAAATTACGCAAATACTCAAGAAATTCAGGCAATTGATTCAGTGATTGCACAAATAAATTTGCAAAACATGCATTCCTTTGATTAATCACAAGTTGCACATGAAGTAAAGTTTGGCTAATTTAATTTCTTCTTCTTTGAAATGTTTGTTTGTATTTTCTTCCAACTTAAGCCTTTTAGTTCTTTTTTGAGCATTTGCCATACAAAGAGGCTTTTTTTCTGCAAGATGGCAAAGGAGGCAAATCTGCTCTTCCAGTACTAGACCGTAATTTGTTGTACTTGTAGGGAATATGAACATGAAGAGGGCTTACTTGCGAAACGTCCCTGAGTTTGCCTGTCCTGTGCGCTGCGGGTGAAAGAAAGAAATCCAACATGGCGTCCATGAATGTTTATTACATACAGTTCACGCAAAATCTCGTAAAGTCTCGTTGCACGTCTGGAAATTAGGTGTGACTCGATATTATAAAAGCGGGTCTCGTACCGACTCAGAGGAACTCAGTGTGTGAAGCAAGTGCACGTAACGAACGGTGAGAGCTGCTTTGAAAGTTAACAGAGTGATTTGCGACCTTCGTTATTACTACAGTACTCTCCCCATGCAGACTTTTTAACCATAATCAAGGATCAAAGTCACAAAGATACACATTACAAAGTTTCTTTACTCTTGAAAGACCCACATAAAACCATGAGAAAATATCTAAAACAGAAATTGCTTGTGATTCGTGTAAGCACGTGACAATGGAAATTGTCTTTTAATGACAAAAACACCAGGAAAAATTTCATAGTCTGCTTGGACTCTTCCCATTGAAATGGGGTTGTCTTTATTGGTATCAAAAGACACCAAAGTTTTGTCAACAATATTTCTATTTCCAACAATTTCAACAACTGTTCCAATAACACCATTGCATAATCCTTGATCCACACAGATGTTTCTTTCCAACTTTTAGCAATGTTTCAAGTCCAGATTTTTTTTCTTGTTTTAATCAGTTTTTAAATTTTTCTTTTTTCTTCCATTTTCTTGTATCATATATGAATCTTTTGCATCAATTTACGCAGTATTTATTTTGCATTGTTTTATCATTTCATTATTCAACTCATCAAGCTTAATTTAAAGGCAAAATTCAAACACAATTACATTCAGGTGTTGCATACATTTCAAGCAATTTTTCAGCAACTTCTTCAACGGTTGCTTTTCTATAAAGAAATAGGCACGTTTTTTAAAGAATGCTAATATCAGAGTCTGAACGAATCCTAATTCTTCCCAAAACATCAACATGTCTTTGTCTTCTTTTTGTCTCATATTAATGTTAAGTTCATCATATTCAAAGTATTTCCACAATGATTGTCCACTAATGCCAATTTTAATATTTTACTTGTCTCATACGATAATTTTCTGCAGCAATTTCCACTGTAAACTTTTTGCCTTTTTATCAATTCATAATCCAACTCATGAACAGCTTCATTTAATAACAAAATGCAAACACAATTACATTCAGGTGTTGCATAAATTTCAAGCAATTTTTCAGCAACTTCTTCAACGGTTGCTTTTCTATCAGGAAATAGACATGTTTTTTAAAGAATGCTTATATCAGAATCTCATTGGCTATTATGTTCTCGTCCCTTTTCCTTTTTGATAAGTATCTGACCTACATTTGTCCCGAAAGAGAGGAAAAATAAAAAAAAACAGTTTAGTTTATTCTAATAGCATCATCACCACCCTGATGGATCAATTGAGTAGCCTGCCATACTTAGAGATAGAGGTGGTGAGTTCGAACATCACCCGGGGCAGAATTATTTTTGCTTTGATTTTGTCTCAAAATGAACTTTGACATTAAGCAGATTGTTTATTTTTTAGTTTATTTTTCTTCCAAAAATAGCAACAAATATCATCATAGATTTAATCCTGATTAATATTTTATTGTTTTTAGTCATGAATGTTTTTAGTCATGAATAAACACATTTAAATTCAAGTGTAGCATACATTTCAAGCAATTTTCATATTTAATCCTGATTAATATTTTATTGTTTTTAGTCATGAATGTTTTTAGTTATGAATAAACACATTTAAATTCAAGTGTAGCATACATTTCAAGCAATTTTCATATTTAATCCTGATTAATATTTTATTGTTTTTAGTCATGAATGTTTTTAGTTATGAATAAACACATTTAAATTCAAGTGTAGCATACATTTCAAGCAATTTTCATATTTAATCCTGATTAATATTTTATTGTTTTTAGTCATGAATAAACACATTTAAATTCAAGTGTAGCATACATTTCAAGCAATTTTCATATTTAATCCTGATTAATATTTTATTGTTTTTAGTCATGAATGTTTTTAGTTATGAATAAACACATTTAAATTCAAGTGTAGCATACATTTCAAGCAATTTTCATATTTAATCCTGATTAATATTTTATTGTTTTTAGTCATGAATGTTTTTAGTTATGAATAAACACATTTAAATTCAAGTGTAGCATACATTTCAAGCAATTTTCATATTTAATCCTGATTAATATTTTATTGTTTTTAGTCATGAATGTTTTTAGTCATGAATAAACACATTTAAATTCAAGTGTAGCATACATTTCAAGCAATTTTCATATTTAATCCTGATTAATATTTTATTGTTTTTAGCTATGAATGTTTTTAGTCATGAATAAACACATTTAAATTCAAGTGAAGCATACATTTCAAGCAATTTTCATATTTAATCCTGATTAATATTTTATTGTTTTTAGTCATGAATAAACACATTTAAATTCAAGTGTAGCATACATTTCAAGCAATTTTCATATTTAATCCTGATTAATATTTTATTGTTTTTAGTCATGAATGTTTTTAGTCATGAATAAACACATTTAAATTCAAGTGTAGCATACATTTCAAGCAATTTTCATATTTAATCCTGATTAATATTTTATTGTTTTTAGTCATGAATGTTTTTAGTTATGAATAAACACATTTAAATTCAAGTGTAGCATACATTTCAAGCAATTTTCATATTTAATCCTGATTAATATTTTATTGTTTTTAGTCATGAATAAACACATTTAAATTCAAGTGAAGCATACATTTCAAGCAATTTTCATATTTAATCCTGATTAATATTTTATTGTTTTTAGTCATGAATAAACACATTTAAATTCAAGTGTAGCATACATTTCAAGCAATTTTCATATTTAATCCTGATTAATATTTTATTGTTTTTAGTCATGAATAAACACATTTAAATTCAAGTGAAGCATACATTTCAAGCAATTTTCATATTTAATCCTGATTAATATTTTATTGTTTTTAGTCATGAATAAACACATTTAAATTCAAGTGTAGCATACATTTCAAGCAATTTTCATATTTAATCCTGATTAATATTTTATTGTTTTTAGTCATGAATGTTTTTAGTCATGAATAAACACATTTAAATTCAAGTGTAGCATACATTTCAAGCAATTTTCATATTTAATCCTGATTAATATTTTATTGTTTTTAGTCATGAATGTTTTTAGTTATGAATAAACACATTTAAATTCAAGTGTAGCATACATTTCAAGCAATTTTCATATTTAATCCTGATTAATATTTTATTGTTTTTAGTCATGAATGTTTTTAGTTATGAATAAACACATTTAAATTCAAGTGTAGCATACATTTCAAGCAATTTTCATATTTAATCCTGATTAATATTTTATTGTTTTTAGTCATGAATGTTTTTAGTCATGAATAAACACATTTAAATTCAAGTGTAGCATACATTTCAAGCAATTTTCATATTTAATCCTGATTAATATTTTATTGTTTTTAGCTATGAATGTTTTTAGTCATGAATAAACACATTTAAATTCAAGTGAAGCATACATTTCAAGCAATTTTCATATTTAATCCTGATTAATATTTTATTGTTTTTAGTCATGAATAAACACATTTAAATTCAAGTGTAGCATAAATTTCAAGCAATTTTCATATTTAATCCTGATTAATATTTTATTGTTTTTAGTCATGAATGTTTTTAGTTATGAATAAACACATTTAAATTCAAGTGTAGCATACATTTCAAGCAATTTTCATATTTAATCCTGATTAATATTTTATTGTTTTTAGTCATGAATAAACACATTTAAATTCAAGTGAAGCATACATTTCAAGCAATTTTCATATTTAATCCTGATTAATATTTTATTGTTTTTAGTCATGAATAAACACATTTAAATTCAAGTGTAGCATACATTTCAAGCAATTTTCATATTTAATCCTGATTAATATTTTATTGTTTTTAGTCATGAATAAACACATTTAAATTCAAGTGAAGCATACATTTCAAGCAATTTTCATATTTAATCCTGATTAATATTTTATTGTTTTTAGTCATGAATAAACACATTTAAATTCAAGTGTAGCATACATTTCAAGCAATTTTCATATTTAATCCTGATTAATATTTTATTGTTTTTAGTCATGAATGTTTTTAGTCATGAATAAACACATTTAAATTCAAGTGTAGCATACATTTCAAGCAATTTTCATATTTAATCCTGATTAATATTTTATTGTTTTTAGTCATGAATGTTTTTAGTTATGAATAAACACATTTAAATTCAAGTGTAGCATACATTTCAAGCAATTTTCATATTTAATCCTGATTAATATTTTATTGTTTTTAGTCATGAATGTTTTTAGTCATGAATAAACACATTTAAATTCAAGTGTAGCATACATTTCAAGCAATTTTCATATTTAATCCTGATTAATATTTTATTGTTTTTAGCTATGAATGTTTTTAGTCATGAATAAACACATTTAAATTCAAGTGAAGCATACATTTCAAGCAATTTTCATATTTAATCCTGATTAATATTTTATTGTTTTTAGCTATGAATGTTTTTAGTCATGAATAAACACATTTAAATTCAAGTGAAGCATACATTTCAAGCAATTTTCATATTTAATCCTGATTAATATTTTATTGTTTTTAGTCATGAATGTTTTTAGTCATGAATAAACACATTTAAATTCAAGTGTAGCATACATTTCAAGCAATTTTCATATTTAATCCTGATTAATATTTTATTGTTTTTAGTAATGAATAAAGGAAGAGTGAGGAATTTCCACTCTCTAATTTATATGTACTACTCTACTGCCTCCTCAAATTAATAAGAAAAATCTTTAAAGATCCACTGTGAAAAAGAGGGAAAGGAAGTTTTGATTTCTTCTTTTTGCTTTCTTTCTTGCCTTTCTTTTGTTGTCTTTGTCTGAGAGGAGACAGAAAGAGAAAGTAAAGAGAGAGAGAGGGGGGGACACAGAAAGAGAAAGTAAAGAGAGAGGGAGAGGGGAGGAAGACAGGAAGAGAAAGTAAAGAGAGAGAGGGGGGAACACAGAAAGAGAAAGTAAAGAGAGAGAGAGAGGGGGGGAGGAAGACAGAAAGAATATCACCTGGTCTGATTTTACCCAATATTCAACTCCAAGAGAGAGAGAGAATTGATTTGGTGGTTTAATCGGTTAATATGATGTACTTAGAGGCAGAGGTTCTGAGTTCGAACCTCACCGGGGACATGATTATTTTTACTCTGATTTTGTCTTAAAATGAACTTAAACATTTCAAATTACAATATTGTTTTGTTGCACTTTTTTCTGTAATCTACATATCTTTACTGAAATTAGGATCTCGGGTAATGTCAGGTGTCTTTGTATTTTTTTTGTTTCATATTAATGATAAGTTCATCATATTCAAAGTATTTCCACTAATACCAATTTTTGTTCTTTTGGCATCATATGATAAACTTCTAGAAAAAAACTGTTTTTTATGGATCTTTTTTTGTCTTTTTATTTGCAGATTCACGAGGTCGTCAGACTTTTAGACTCATTTTTAAAGTACATCAGCGGTCACGACAAAAATGCAGCAGCAGCCCCCTAGAGAAGAATCGGTTACTTGTGAAGAATCTGAATCTTCATTTTCTCAGAAATCCCTTTTGACAAAACTCGTGCCTAAAAAATTATATGCTTGTGGAGTTTGCGGATCAGCATTTCCAAAAAATTCTCGTCTGAAAAACCACATGCGCACGCACACTGGAGAGAAACCATATTCTTGTGAACTTTGTGAATCAACATTTTCTCAAAAGTATCACCTGAAAAGCCACATGCGAATACACACTGGAGAGAAACCATATTCATGTGAAGTTTGTCAATCTGCCTTTTCACAGATTTCCAATTTAAAAAAACATGTACGTAGTCACACAGGAGAGAAACCATATTCTTGCACAGTTTGCGGATCTGCGTTCTCGGATAATTGTCATCTGAAAAACCACTTGCTAATACATACGGGAGAGAAACCGTATTCTTGCAACGTTTGTGGATCTGCATTTGCAGTGAATTCCTATTTGACAGAACACATGCGAATACATACAGGAGAGCGACCCTATTCTTGTAATGTTTGTGCATCGACATTTTCAGCACATTCCATCTTGAAAAAACACATGCGAATTCACACAGGAGAGAAACCCTATTCTTGTGAAATTTGTGAATCTACCTTTTCACAGAATGGTAGCTTAAAAAAACATATGCGAATACACACAGGAGATAAACCGTATTCTTGTGAAGTGTGTGACGCTGCCTTTTCGCAGATGTCGAATTTAAAAAAACACATACGCAGTCACACGGGAGAGAAACCGTATTCTTGCAACGTTTGCGGATCTTCGTTTGCAGAGAATTACCATCTAAAAACCCACATGCTAACACACACGGGAGAAAAACCCCATTCTTGCAACGTTTGTGGATCTGCATTTGCAGTGAATTCCCGGTTGACGCAACACATGCGAATTCATACCGGAGAGAAACCATATTCATGTAATATTTGTGCATCGGCATTTGCAGTACACTCTAGCTTAACAAAACATATGCGAATACACACTGGAGAGAAACCATATTCTTGCACAATTTGTACATCTGCCTTTTCACAGAATGGCAGTTTGAAAAAGCACATGCGAGTACACACAGGAGAGAAACCATATTCCTGCACAGTTTGTGGTAATGCATTTTCAGAGAACTCCAGTTTGACAAGACATATGAAAATGCACACAACATAGTGTTCGAAGCCAAAAATAAGATCCCTCGGAATGGCTAACCGATGAGGAATAGTGCACCTTCTCCAAGTTATGTTGGCTCTTGTAACAGCACTAAGCGGGATACTGTACTTGTGTACATTGATTCTTGTCCTGGAATCCGGTAAGACTAAGAGACCACAAGAAGGATATACTATACATCGTCAGCTGGTTAATTTGGGAGAGGAACATTAATATTCTTAACTTCTTTACAAACTCAACGGTTGACAGGTAAAGGAGAACATTAATGGAATATTCAAATATCTATGTATCTCATATAGAGATCAAGTGTTAGCTCCAGGAAGGGGCCCATTGATTTCTGAGAACTTCAGCTGAGGTAAAGTGAAACAAAACAGTGATATATATATATCCGACAAGAGAATCAAACCGGTCAACCAAGTTGTACCATTCTGATTCATACGCATTTACTATATATACTTAGCATTACAGGAATGCTCTTTCATGAAAAAAATTGAGTACTTTTAGTTATCAGTATCGTAAAAATGTAAACATGAATAGTTCCGTTTAAATAAGGTATAATTTCATCCACTATAAGTGTCAGATTCGATAGAGCATCGGATGCCAACCACTGGGATCCAAGTTTTGAATCTGTATTTCGCTGTGCCTAACCACACTGACGAGTCGTACAGATGACAAAACACATGTCTGGCGATAACTATATTTTATATACACAAATGAATTTTCGACAAGACTTTGATTTTGGGTGTCATCGCTCTATCTGTACAAGGGTTTGTCAGGACAACCTAACATGAGGATACTTCACTCTACAAATAAACCCTGACCAAATATTCAAAATAATATAGTATTCGAAGTCCAAATAAGGTCCCCCTCAGCACGGCTATACAAGGCATGGTGCACATTCTCCTAGTGATGTAACCTCAAGTTACAACATTTAGCTGGATACTCCACCAGACTAGATGAATTCTTGTTCTTGAATCCGGTAAGACCGAGAGACCACAAGAAATATTTACTATAACATGGTTAACTGGGGAGTGGAAAATTAATGTTTTTAACTTCTTTACTAACTCGACGTTTGAGAAATAAAGGAGAACTTTAATAGAATATTCGAATATCTATGTATCTCATATGGATATCAAGTGTTGCCCCCGGAAGGATCCCATTGATTTATGAGAACTTCGACTGAAGTAAAATGAAACAAAAATATAGATCCCCTCGACACGGCTATACACTTGCTCATAGGAGGAATAGTGCACCTTCTCCTGGCCATGTTTCCTCAAGTAACAGAACATAGCTGGATACTCCACCAGAAAAAATGAATTCTGAACATAGCTGGATACTCCACCAGACTAGATAAATTCTAAAACATAATTAACTGGTCAATTAGGGAGAGGAAAATTAATTATGGATTTCAGTTTCCTCATCTTTGCTACGATGCTCACATTTCGGCCGTTCTGCCCTCCGGCCTTCATCAGGTGTCCTGTATCGAACTTGGGAACCATCTGTCTGGACTCTCGAAACCAATCCCTTTATTGTCACGGGGGTACCACGTTCGGATTCCATTTTTTGTCTCTGTGACACACTCGTTAATTCTCCGTTGCTTTCAGTTCTGCTGCTGCTGCTGTTGCTGAATGTTACTTTCACTGCCTTCGCCCAGGATTGAACTTAGCACCTCCAGATAACTTGCAACTTTCGAACCAACGGCTTAGACCTCACTCGGACAATTAGGAATCAATTTTTGCTACTGTTAAACCTATGTTTGTTATTCAAGGTTTTCTTTCTTACGAAGTGCATTTTTGGGATGCAAAGTTGTAGGTATTTGTATAGATATATATATATATATATATTTTTTAATGAAACCTTCAAATGAGATAATAGGGGTTAGTGGAAGTACCACCCCTCGATTGCTAGTGATATGAAGAATAAGGTTTTTTATAATTTGAATATCAAGTTTAGATTTTAAATAATTGTGTGGGGATAACCTTTAAATTGTTTTTTTGTTATATATAAAAATATATCTAAGTAATTTAACGCAAAATAAAGTTTAAGTAAATTAGGTAAGGGAAAACAGACAACATTATAGCGTGGAGGAGATGACAGCCGGATGTCGACTAGACTGATTGACAGACTTTTTTTAGTGAATAATGAATACAAAAAGTTCTGAAAATAAAGGAAAATTTACGAAAAAAAATGGTAAAAAAATGGTAAAATAACATGAATTTTGGAGATTGATTTGATGAAGTATTTTAAAGAATTATACATCCATTACATATTACATATTCTGTAAAATATTGGTAAAAATAGAAAATAAATTGTATAAAATGGTAAAAATGAAAAATAAATTGTATAAAATGGAAAAAAAAAATGGTGAAAAATTGTTTAAAAATAAATGGTAAAAGAATGAATTTACAAATGTATTTTGGGGATTTAATATTCCAAAGAATATATATTCTGCCAGATTGTATGGATCTCTCTCTCTCTCTCTCTCTCTCTATATATATATATATATATATATATATATATATATATATATATATATATATATAGAGAGAGAGAGAGAGAGAGAGAGATCCATACAATCTGGCAGAATATATATTCTTTGGAATATTAAATCCCCAAAATACATTTGTAAATTCATTCTTTTACCATTTATTTTTAAACAATTTTTCACCATTTTTTTTTTTCCATTTTATACAATTTATTTATATATATATATATATATATATATATATATATATATTATAATGAAACCTTGAAATGAATACAAAAAGTTCTGCAAAAAAAAGGGTAATTTTTTATTAACAGCCAAATTCTGGAACCATGAATACAAAATGTTAAAAACATCTTTGAAAGAGAACCTTTAACTTAGTCGTTTATTGCTGACTGCTGCTGAATTTTGTTCGTGTTTTCATTCGATGATGACAACTGGTCTGAGAGAGAGAGAGAAAGAGAGAGCGACAAAACCGATTAATTTAAAACATGTAATCAGCAAACTTTATCTCTCGGAGAAGAAAAAGACTGATAATTTTCTCGTCGTCAGATTGATTTGATAAAATATTTTAAAGAATTTGATCTTTGCAGAATATGTAATAGATTTACATAAGTAAAAATGGAAAATAAATTGTATAAAATGGTAAAAATGGAAAATAAATTGTATAAAATGGAAAAAAAAAAAAATGGTAAAAGAATGAATTTACAAATGCATTTTGGGGATCAAATATTCCAAAGAATATATATTCTGCCAGATTGTAGATATTTGTATAGATCTAAATCTATATATATATATATTATATATATATATATCATATAATGAAACCTTGAAATGAATACAAAAGGTTCTGCAAAAAAAGGGGAAAAATTTTATTAACAACCAAATTGTGGAACCATTGCGCCATAAATACAAAATGTTAAAAACATCTTTGAAAGAGAACCTTTAACTTAGTTGTTTATTGCTGAATTTTGTTCGTGTTTTCATTCGATGATGACAACTGGTCTGAGAGAGCGACAAAACCGATTAATTTAAAACATGTAATTGTCAAACTTTCTCTCTCGGAGAAGAAAAAGACTGATAATTTTCTCGTCGTCAGATGAAGAGAATTAACAAGAAACCTAAAACAAAAACTTTCAAACACTTACAGACACCGAATTACGTGTATTTTAGTATCTTACTTAATCTTACATAAAATATAGTCTCCATTTTTATAAATACACCGAGTAGGTGGCCTGCTAAGGAAGAGCGATGACTCAAATTCATAATGTTCTAGATTAGGATAGTGAACCTTTGGCCTTCAAGCTGGGATCAAAATGTAGTATCTGTTTTGTCCTCGATTGATGAGTGAGAAATCCTTCTCACCTGAGGCCATTTTTATAAATACATCGAGTAGGAGGCTTGCTAAGGAAGAGCGATGACTCAAATTCATAATGTTCTAGTTAAGGATTATGAACTTTTGGCCTTCAAGCTGGGATCAAAATGTAGTATCTGTTTTGTCCTCGATTGATGACTGAGAAATCCTTCTCGACTAAGGTCACTTTTATTTTTGTCCCAATCCAGAGTGTC
This sequence comes from Sepiola atlantica, assembly GCA_963556195.1. NCBI lineage: Eukaryota > Metazoa > Mollusca > Cephalopoda > Sepiida > Sepiolidae > Sepiola > Sepiola atlantica. Next base: position 60,178,523 of record OY744549.1, on the reverse strand, counting down.
CCATTTATGAAACTGGATTTTCTGCACATTAAAAGCCGACCCATTCTTTTTTTATTTTAACATAGTTCACCCCAAACAAGGCAGGCCGCCACTGTAGACGTAAGGGGCTACTGAGAAAAAAAGGGTGAAAGTTTGGGGGGAAGGGGCGGTCAACCTAAATTGGGAGCTGTGCAGTGAGATGTCTGTTTACATTAGTTTTAAATTTCTGCATGTCAGTACCGTCATGAAAACAGGGAGCAGGGAGGGAGTTCCAGAGTCCAGCAAAGGCAGTTAGTCTATACTATATTATTTTTATTTTATTATTATATATATTTGAGATAATGTAAAAAAAACTGCAATATGTAAATAAAAGTATATAAAAATGTATATATAATTGTTTGTTATTATTGATTGAAGTTAGTTTCATTTCAGGGAGAAAAAGAATTTCGAAGTTGCGAACAGTATGTAAGTATAAAAAGGTAAAGAAGACCTATACACAGGTATGCACCCGTACCCTCATATAACTCATCTTAGCAAAGGTAAAGGTGAACTGTGAGAGGCACCAACATCACCAGTGTACAGCTAATAACACTACAATTTAACCCCCCCCCCTCCCATTAATTTTTTACCCTCCACCCCCACCCCCCAACATTTTTTTACTCTTCCCCAACCCTGAGAAATATTATAAGTTAAAAAAAATTCCCACCTCCCAAAATAATTTTTTACCCCCCCCCCCCCCCCCAAAAAAAAATGTTTTACTCTCCCCCAACCCTGAGAAATATGTTGAAAAAAATTTTTTTACCCCACCCTCCCAAAAAAACTTTTACTCTCCCCCAACCCTGAGAAATATTATAAGTTAAAAAGAAAATTTTTCCCCCCCCCATTTTTTTTTACCCCACCCCCCCAAAAAAAAATTATTACTCTCCCCCTATCCTAAGAAGTATTTTAAGTTATTCTATTTAAAATCATGCTTTTTTTTACAGATATAATTCTTGTGTTTAAAAGTTTATTTAAGAAAACACGGAAAACATAGTCTTAAATAAAAATGTTGTATTTCTTTCACATTTCAGTATCCCAGAAATATTAGGATCCACTTTTGTAAAACAAATAATTGTATAAATATTTTGATTTTTTAAATATAATATTTGTATAACTCAGTAAAAGACTTTTAACTACAAATTTAATATATGACGACAGTGTTATTTCCTAGTTTAGTCACCGAAACATTTCCACTGGGAGATATGCAAACGTTTGCCCTTTGTATATGTAGACAAATGCTTTGAGACATGGGGATACAAGTATGCAAATTCAGCCATGGATTTATATATATATATATCACGCGGGTCCGTAGGGAAAGAAAGTGAGGGTTGCATTATGCAAATCAGGTGCGGCAAAAAGGGCTAAATAAAAGGCAGGTGTTTTTTTTCTTTACTACCTGGAAACTATTGGCAGACGAAACAGTTGATGTCTTCTTTGCTGCATTAAAAAAGCTGGCCATTCATTTTGGAGGGTTACCTGAACAGACTTTCGTGTACGCATTTGAGGCCGGACTCCCTGTTTGAGTAAGTAACTCTTGAGAGCATCGATAGAACAGCTACTTGAGCATGCCCATGCTATCATCAGGGATGAAATGGAACTTGATGAGCATGTCGTAATGGCCACCCAGTCGGCCCAGAGAGTGCTTAAAAATTTGCAGAGAACGGACTCGCATGCCAATGTAAATTGTTTCCATTGTGGGCAAAGTGGTCACATTGCAAGGAATTGCATGGATAGATGACTGGGCGCATACGGTGCTTCCAGTGTGGCGGGATCGGACACATGGCTTCAAGCTGTTCAGGGAACGAGTCAGGGGACAAGATGTCAGCGCCGCTCTGCTCCCCAGACAAGATGTAAACGAGGTGCAACCAATCATCGGAGTATTTGTCAACCAAACGCCTTGCTCAGCGCTTCTTGATTCAGACTGCTCCCGTACTATAGTGAGTGCAAAGTTATGCCGCAACTGGAGCAAGAGGAGCATTAAAATAACCACAATAAATGGCGAGACACAGGCATGCTGTGGAGTAGCATTGGTTAAGATTTGCACAGACTCTGGTATATCCGCTGAGGTAAATGTCCTAGTTACACAGAAAGACATACTGGGCTTCGACCTACTGCTCGGATATGACGCTATTCAGGCACTGGGTGGTGTGCTCATTACACCAGCTGGGACTGTGAAATTCCCTAAGGCACCGGTGTGTGCCGCACTTTGTATTGATCGGCCAGACTTCAAGGTGGAGTTTGATCAACGCCAAAAGATCTGGACTGCGTCGTGGAAATGGACGGACGATAAAGTACCAATCAAGCTATGGAATGGCGTCACAGAATACCATGTTGCTGCGAACGTTAGAGCCGAATATGAACAAGAGCTTGACGCCTGGATCAAAGATGGCTGGTTGATCCCGTACTCCAACCAAGAGCTTGGACCTCCAAAGGGTCTTATCCCTTTAATGGCACTGGTACAACATAACAAATCAAAGGTGCGACGAGTCATGGACTACCGTGAGCTTAATCAATATATTGAGGCTTACACGGCTGATGCCAATGAATGTGCAAGCAAGTTACGGGAATGGCGCCAAGAAGGATCGAATGTATCATTGCTCGATCTGAGGAAGGCCTATCTGCAGGTGAGAGTCGACAAAACTTTATGGCCATTCCAAACGGTGGTATTTCGCGGCAAGAGATGCTGCCTAACCAGACTTGGTTTTGGGTTGAATGTGGCACCGCAGATCATGAAGACCATCGTTAGTGCTGTGTTATCCCAGGAAGAGACCGTTGAAAAGGCAACATCGGCGTACCTTGATGACATTTACATCAATGAAGATGTCAAGTCCGCGCAAAATTGTCAGAGTTTGGCCTAACATGCAAAGAGACGGAGCACGCGTACTTGGCCTGGAAGTCAGAGGGAAAGATGGCACACTGCGATAGAGGTGAGAAAATGTGATTTCCGGCATCCCTGAAGTTCTCACAAGAAGGACCATTTTTTCCTTGTGCGGAAAACTTGTGGGGAACCTGCCAGTGTGTGGTTGGCTGTGTGCGGCAGTGGGTGTAATAAAACGCAGGGCGAATGCGGTAACGAAAGGGTGGGATGATCAAACAAGCGATGCCCTCCTAACCCGAATGATTGCAGAAAGTGTTGAGAGAACGACGCACGAGGATTCGGCTCGAGGAGAGTGGTGGATCAATGGAGAAGAAATGAATGTATGGGTTGACGCTAGTTCACTAGCATTGGGAGTCCTGTTGGAGAAGGATGGAGCCATGTTGAAGGATGCCTGTTGGTTGTGGCCTGCAAACACCGCCCAGCACATCAATCTTGCTGAGTTAGATGCTGTGATGAAGGGCGTTAACCTAGCACTACAGTGGCAAGCAAAGAGGTTGCACTTACATACTGACTCCCTTTGCGTCTATCACTTGGTGTCCGACACGCTGACTGGGAAAGCAAGAATATGCACTAAAGCAGCAAGTGAGATGTTGATAAGACGAAGGTTAGACACTTTAAAGAGTCTGGTCTCTGAGTATGGCCTGGTAGTCAGCGTAACATTGGTCCCGTCATACTGCAACCTTGCTGACCAACTGACACAAGTGCCTCGCAAATGGTACGATGCAATAAAGGTGGGTGCCGAGCCCGTTCAGCAAACATGCGCTGCTACAGTGAGCACGATGAGCAAGCAGCAGATAGAAAACATCCACAGACAGAGTGGACATCCAGGCGTCAAGAGGACTCTATATTTTGTGAGGCGCGTGAATCCAGCTGTGGCAAAATCAGAGGTGAAACAAGTCATCAAGCATTGTGAAATGTGTCAGTCAATTGACTCAGCACAAGTACAGTGGCGAAAAGGACGACTGGAATCAAGTGACGCATGGCAAAGGGTGGGAATGGATATCACCCATTATAATGGAAACCACTTTCTTACTCTCATCGACTGTGGACCAACCCGTTTTGCAGTTTGGCGACCAATTGCATGCCAAGATTCGGCAAGCGTTATTCGACAACTATTGTCCGTCTTTTATGAAAGCGGTGCACCACATGAGATTTTGGTCGATAACGACCCAGCATTTTGCAGCCAGCAGGTAAGACAGTTTTTATTCGAATGGGGAGTTCAATTGCAGTTGCGATGCGCTTACGTACCATCAGGCAATGGCATCGCGGAAAGAAGCCACCGCAGCATAAAGAGGATTGCTGCCAGGAAGAAGTGTTCTGTTGTGGAAGCAACATACTGGTACAATGTTACGCCGAAGGATGGCGTGTCTCCAGCAACCGCACCCGCGAATGCCATCTACACATACCTGACTCGGGTAAAAGGAATCGACATTGTGCAGTCACTTGACGAGAAGATGGATGGGCCATATGATGTGGGAGATCATGTCTGGGTGAAACCGTCAGGCTGTCGATGTACCACCTAATTCAAACGTGGACGAGTGACAGGCATAGTCAGTCAGCAATCAGTCCTGGTTGATGGAATTCCACGACACATACGCGATCTCCGCCCTGCTTTGGGGGCGGACCATTCAACTACTGGGGAAAGTAATAGGTCGTCTGGCGATGAACTATTAATGGGCAGCGCCAGTGATCTCCACGAGAATGAAGCCGCAAGTTCAGAAGTAGAAACTTTGTCAGTAGATTTAGCAGCGGAAACTTCATCGGACGATTCAGAAGCAGAAACTGAGATACATGTCCCACTTCGGAGAAGCTCACGAATCAAAAGGCCACCACCACCCTGCATCATGTGTGATCAAGAGATCAGGAGGGAGTGTAGCAGCAATCACGCGGGTCCGGAGGGAAAGAAAGTGAGGGTTGCATTATGCAAATCAGGTGTGGCAAAAAAGGCTAAATAAAAGGCAGGTGTTTTTTTGGGGTTGCATTATGCAAATCCGGTGCGGTAAAGAACGCTAAATGAAAGACAGTGTTTTGTGGGTTGACAGGAGTTGTGGAGAGAACGTCTCGAAGTTCGCATGCGTTTGGATAATATGGTTAAAAGAAGGAAAAACGTGTTGCCCGGAAGAAAAAGGAACACAAGTCATTGTTTCAATTATAGTTCAGAGATTTAAGCAAATTTAAGCATTCATTTACACTCGTTCTAAGAATTCAACATAAACAATTGTTTTGTGTACGATCGTTTCCAAGATAATATAGATCTTTATCAGTCTCTATATTAGAAAAGGCTACAGACACCTAAGTTCGAAGTCAAAACACAGCATCAGAATTATAGCATAGTAATTATGCAGCAATTCAAAGGAATTGTAAGGGGTAGGCCATTTTACGCTGATCCGGGACGTTCTCCTGTGCGGGGATAAATTGTCTGAATATGACGGCTGGGAGAGCGGTCAATTTTCAGAGACGTCCGCTCTTCACGCTGGTCTGGGACCTTCTCCTGTGCAGGGATAAATTCTTCTCCAGACTTTCGCTCTTAACGTCGGTTTGAGAGCTTCTCCTTTGATTCTGTGTGCGGGGACAAATTGCCCGACATGACGGCGAGGTGAGCCGCCAGTCTCAGCCGACCGCTCCTAACGCTGGTCGGGGACCTTCTCCTTGGTTTTGTGTGCGCGGATAAATTGTTTGAGGCGTCATTTCCCGACGTTCGCTTCCGACGCCGGCCGAGGCCCGTCCCTCCAGAGACGTTCTCTCTTGACGCTCCCTGAAGACCGACTCCCTTTCCGGGCCTGAGGCCCGTCTCGTCAGAGACGTCCTCTCTTGATGCTCATTGAAGTTCGACTCCTCGTGTTTCCTCTCACTTCGACTTTCCCGCTCTCTGTCTAGCAGCAGCATTCCCTCATTTGATTGGTTGATTCGTGGGCTGACTCATGCAAGTCCGTCTGGCAAGCATCCTGTTGACCCATTTTTGACAAACGTCGCCGTCTGCACCCCCTTTCTGTAATGGTAGGGTAACATGTGCCAACAAGTACCCTGCTCCCCTTTTTATGCTTTATGGGGCAAAATATGTAGAACTAACTGAATTACAATGAAAAACAAAATGTAGGACGCATACAGTTGTGAACCTTTATTATCTGATGATATCATTTTTTAATGATGATATCAGTTTTTAATGATGATATCAGTTTTTAATGATGATATCATTTTTTAATGATGATATCAGTTTTTAATGATGGTATCAGTTTTCTAAGAACACCGGTTTTAAATATCACGTGACAAATTATATTCTAAAATATATTGATCTGTATTCTCTCATCGTTGCAGTATGAAAAATCGGGGCTTCTGTATTACAGGACCGAAAAAATAAATGTTATATTTAATTTTGAAGAGTCAAATGAGAGGGGACCATATTTCAATGTGTTCCACGGGATTTTGCTTCAAAGGGAGTTTCCCGTTAGGCATTTTAATTAACTTAAAGTAAAGTAAATATATATAATATGTAAAGTAAATATTTTAAGCTGAATTATTTCGACACTTGATTGGGGAAATGGTAGTTTGATCTGTACCATTGGAGAGCCATGCATATAACTGTCCTGTTTTTACATCCCCGAAACAGTTACATGGTAAACAGCTGATGATCTCCGTGTTAATATTAGATGCTTACGTTAAGGTCTCCTGTTTTTTTTTCACTGTTAGATACCTAATCCCCCTTTTTATTTTATTTACTTACTATTATATGTTTTATTTATTTATGAATTTTCCAACGAATGTTAAGTCTGCACTATTTTGGATTTAGATAGTTTCTATGGGAATTTAAACTGCATTTTCCTTTTTTTTGTCTTTTTGTTTAAAATAACTCAAAGCTTCTTTAGACTATATATATATATATATATATATATATATATACGTAAAAGGATTATTTACGAACCAAACAATCATAACACTTCATGGTATTCGGGCACTGATAGTATATGCTACTACATATATTGTCATTAATAATTTATATATATATATATATATATATATATATATATATATATATATATATATATATATATATATATATTAGTACTTCATGTATCCACATAAAATATTATAAGGAGATATAATTTTTTATGTATCAGTTTTCATTATTTACTTCAGCATTTAGCCTGACGATTCCCCCGGGGATGAAACACGGGAGCTCTGTGTAGCTTGATTGCCATATATATTTTAATTGCTTACTATATATATATATATATATATATATATATATATATATATATATATATATATATATATATATATATATGTATGTATTTATATATAATTATTTTTATTGGTGATAAAAATAATTACATAAAAATACATTAAATATTTAGGTGATAAAAATCGTACATATTTCTAAACGGGGCGTCTTAGTCCAGTGGTAGAACGCTGGACTATAGACATCAATATCGAAGGTTCGATCTCTGTCTAAGTTAGCCATACTGATGACGACTGTGAGCCAGAAACACGTGTCCATGGATTACTTTTATGTACGTATAAAATTAATATATATATATATATATATATATATATATATATATATATATATATATATATATAGTCTCGGAAGTCTCTCAACCATTAAAACTATATTAAAAAAAAATTTTTTTTTAAAGCACATAGTCCCAAGTCTTTCAGTGGAAAATCACTCATGTAAGTCAATTTATTTTTTACAGTTATATGGAATTCACCTTTCAACAGCAGTCGACAGGCGTTTTCAACACCCCGCAGAAAACGCCAAAAATATGGATCACATGTTTCCGGTCACTGCCCCTGCTGATTAGGACATATATAAACGTCGTTTGCGACGGATCCAGTCTCTTGCCTCCAGAATTTCTCCAGACACAGCAGGGAGAATTGTTTCGCTCCATCGGCCAGTCGCAAGACGATGCGACGACTACCTGTCGCGTCAAATCACTCCTTCTCCCCTTTTCTGACTGCTGAACACACATAGTAAGCTTGGCACTTTCTTTCTCTCTTTTCAATTACACACGCACACACGCACACACGCACACACGTACACACGCACACACGTGTGTCTTTCTTCTTACAAAACTTATTTAAAGAGACATTGCTTTAAATAACAAAAAGACACTATTTCTTTCAAGCCGTCAAAGAGACATTTATCCAAAAGACACTAAAAGAATTTCGTCAAATATGGAATATAATTTTTATGTGTAAAAATGCAAAATAAATTGTTGTTGTTAATATAAATGTTTGAGTATTGGATATTTTATTTGCCCTTCATTTGTGTTGAATGTTGACGTTTTCTTGCTCGTTTTTCTTCAATATTTAAGAGGAATAGAATGCGTTAGCATCCCCCACAGTTATTATATTAGTTTGTTTCTAACACTATTTTAAGGGATCATCAGTTGTATACCATGAAAAACTGTTTCGGGAATCTAAATATATATATATATATATATATATATATATATATATATATATATATATATATATATATATATATATATATATATATATATATACGCGTAAAAGAATTATTTAGGAATCAAGTAATCACAACGCTTTATGGTATTCGGTACCAATAAAAATTAAAAAGATTTATTGAAATAAATTTCGTACCTGAAATTAATCTGTTCGTTTGCAAGAAGTCTATTATTATTGGTCATTATCTCTGGTTAAATATAAAATATGTTCCAAATTAAGAGCGTTAAAATCCATTTTTAGATAAATCCTGGGGAACACTCTGAATTATCTCCCCTGTCATTTGACTCTTCAAAATAAAAGATGACCACAGATGCAGGTTTCCACACCTGAAATTAACCTGTGCAATTGCAAGAAGTCTATTAGTTGTGCATTATCTCTGGTTAAATATAAAATAGCTTTCAAGTTAAGAGCGTTAAATTACATTTAAAAACACTTTGAATTCTCTTCCCCTGTCAATTTGTTTTTCGGCCCTGTAATAAGAAAACATCAAAAAATGAGTGGCACTTTTACCTCCCGCCCAAAAATTCATCAATCTTCATTCTATTTCGTAAGGTAAATAATTAATAAACAAAAAAAAAATGTATTGGGAGGGGGGGGGGATATATGCTAAGTGTTAATAACGAAAAATATTCTGTTTATTGAGTCACGTGAGCCAAAATGCTGGCGCCGGCGACTGGGCGGCGGTGGTGGGCGGTGGGCGGCGGTAAGCGGCGGTGGCGGCCTGGGCGGGGAATAAAAGTGCTGCCGTCAAAAAATCGCCCGATAATTTACACATAAAAACATTTTGTTATTTTTGTTTTCATTTTTTTATTACTTTTCGTGTGTGTACTGGATAATTTTTGTTTTCATGCAAAAAAACTCTGCAGACAATATTACGTTTTAAGAAGGTTTTAATTTAAAAATTATCTCGGAAGAGCCCATTAATATTTTACGGCAGGATGGTCAATCTCTTAGAATGATTGCTACAAGACTGGGTTTTTCCCCCCATTCTTGTGTATCACGAACCGTTTCAAGAAAACAGTCTGTTGGATCGTTTAAGTCAGCACAACGTACTGGCAGACCAACAACACATTGCGAAATATAAATCTGTGCACATTTTTATGGGGATAGTTCCATCTGAAAACAAATAAATATGAACCATTAAAGTGTGTAATGCTTTCATTATGGGTTTTTTGTACTGTAATATGATTGGTCAATACTTTATTACTGTAATATGATTGGTCAATACTTTATTACTGTAATATGATTGGTCAATACTTTATTACTGTAATATGATTGGTCAATACTTTATTAATGTAATATGATTGGTCAATACTTTATTAATGTAATATGATTGGTCAATACTTTATTACTGTAATATGATTGGTCAATACTTTATTAATGTAATATGATTGGTCAATACTTTATTACTGTAATATGATTGGTCAATACTTTATTAATGTAATATGATTGGTCAATACTTTATTAATGTAATATGATTGGTCAATACTTTATTAATGTAATATGATTGGTCAATACTTTATTAATGTAATATGATTGGTCAATACTTTATTACTGTCATATTATTGGTCAATACCTTAATACTGTAATATGATTGGTCAATACTTTATTAATGTAATATGATTGGTCAATACTTTATTACTGTAATATGATTGGTCAATACTTTATTAATGTAATATGATTGGTCAATACTTTATTAATGTAATATGATTGGTCAATACTTTATTAATGTAATATGATTGGTCAATACTTTATTAATGTAATATGATTGGTCAATACTTTATTAATGTAATATGATTGGTCAATACTTTATTAATGTAATATGATTGGTCAATACTTTATTACTGTAATATGATTGGTCAATACTTTATTACTGTAATATGATTGGTCAATACTTTATTACTGTAATATGATTGGTCAATACTTTATTAATGTAATATGATTAGTCAATACTTTATTAATGTAATATGATTGGTCAATACTTTATTACTGTAATATGATTGGTCAATACTTTATTATTGTAATATGATTGGTCAATATGTTATTACTGTAATATGATTGGTCAATACTTTATTAATGTAATATGATTAGTCAATACTTTATTACTGTAATATGATTGGTCAATACTTTATTACTGTAATATGATTGGTCAATACTTTATTAATGTAATATGATTAGTCAATAGTTTATTAATGTAATATGATTGGTCAATACTTTATTACTGTAATATGATTGGTCAATACTTTATTAATGTAATATGATTGGTCAATACTTTATTAATGTAATATGATTGGTCAATACTTTATTAATGTAATATGATTGGTCAATACTTTATTAATGTAATATGATTGGTCAATACTTTATTAATGTAATATGATTGGTCAATACTTTATTACTGTAATATGATTGGTCAATACTTTATTACTGTAATATGATTGGTCAATACTTTATTACTGTAATATGATTGGTCAATACTTTATTAATGTAATATGATTAGTCAATACTTTATTAATGTAATATGATTGGTCAATACTTTATTACTGTAATATGATTGGTCAATACTTTATTACTGTAATATGATTGGTCAATATGTTATTACTGTAATATGATTGGTCAATACTTTATTAATGTAATATGATTAGTCAATACTTTATTACTGTAATATGATTGGTCAATACTTTATTAATGTAATATGATTAGTCAATACTTTATTAATGTAATATGATTGGTCAATACTTTATTACTGTAATATGATTGGTCAATACTTTATTACTGTAATATGATTGGTCAATACTTTATTAATGTAATATGATTGGTCAATACTTTATTAATGTAATATGATTGGTCAATACTTTATTAATGTAATATGATTGGTCAATACTTTATTAGTGTAATATGATTGGTCAATACTTTATTACTGTAATATGATTGGTCAATACTTTATTACTGTAATATGATTGGTCAATACTTTATTACTGTAATATGATTGGTCAATACTTTATTAATGTAATATGATTGGTCAATACTTTATTAATGTAATATGATTAGTCAATACTTTATTACTGTAATATGATTGGTCAATACTTTATTACTGTAATATGATTGGTCAATACTTTATTACTGTAATATGATTGGTCAATACTTTATTACTGTAATATGATTGGTCAATACTTTATTAATGTAATATAATTAGTCAATACTTTATTAATGTAATATGATTGGTCAATACTTTATTACTGTAATATGATTGGTCAATACTTTATTAATGTAATATGATTGGTCAATATGTTATTACTGTAATATGATTGGTCAATACTTTATTAATGTAATATGATTGGTCAATACTTTATTACTGTAATATGATTGGTCAATACTTTATTACTGTAATATGATTGGTCAATACTTAATTAATGTAATATGATTGGTCAATACTTTATTACTGTAATATGATTGGTCAATACTTTATTACTGTAATATGATTGGTCAATACTTTATTACTGTAATATGATTGGTCAATACTTTATTAATATAATATGATTAGTCAATACTTTATTACTGTAATATGATTGGTTAATACTTTATTACTGTAATATGATTGGTCAATACTTTATTAATGTAATATGATTGGTCAATACTTTATTACTGTAATATGATTGGTCAATACTTTATTAATGTAATATGATTAGTCAATACTTTATTAATGTAATATGATTAGTCAATACTTTATTAATGTAATATGATTGGTCAATACTTTATTAATGTAATATGATTGGTCAATACTTTATTACTGTAATATGATTAGTCAATACTTTATTAATGTAATATGATTGGTCAATACTTTATTAATGTAATATGATTGGTCAATACTTTATTAATGTAATATGATTAGTCAATACTTTATTAATGTAATATGATTAGTCAATACTTTATTAATGTTATATGATTGGTCAATACTTTATTACTGTAATATGATTGGTCAATACTTTATTACTGTAATATGATTGGTCCATACTTTATTATTGTAATATGATTGGTCAATACTTTTTACTGTAATATGATTGGCCAATACTTTATTAATGTAATATGATTAGTCAATACTTTATTAATGTAATATGATTGGTCAATACTTTATTAATGTAATATGATTGGTCAATACTTTATTAATATAATATGATTGGTCAATACTTTATTAATGTAATATGATTGGTCAATACTTTATTTATGTAATATGATTGGTCAATACTTTATTGATGTAATATGATTGGTCAATACTTTATTGATGTAATATGATTGGTCAATACTTTATTGATTGATTGATATGATTGATCAATACTTTATTACTGTAATATGATTGGTCAATACTTTATTACTGTAATATGATTGGTCAATACTTTATTAATGTAATATGATTGGTCAATACTTTATTAATGTAATATGATTGATCAATACTTTATTATTGTAATATGATTGGTCAATACTTTATTAATGTAATATGATTGGTCAATACTTTATTAATGTAATATGATTGGTCAATACTTTATTAATGTAATACGATTGATCAATACTTTATTATTGTAATATGATTGGTCAATACTTTATTAATGTAATATGATTGGTCAATACTTTATTAATGTAATATGATTGATCAATACTTTATTACTGTAATATGATTGGTCAATACCTTATTAATGTAATATGATTGGTCAATACTTTATTAATGTACTATGATTGGTCAATACTTTATTAATGTAATATGATTGATCAATACTTTATTATTGTAATATGATTGGTCAATACTTTATTAATGTAATATGATTGGTCAATACTTTATTAATGTAATATGATTGGTCAATACTTTATTAATGTAATATGATTGGTCAATACTTTATTAATGTAATATGATTGGTCAATACTTTATTAATGTAATATGATTGGTCAATACTTTATTAATGTAATATGATTGATCAATACTTTATTATTGTAATATGATTGGTCAATACTTTATTAATGTAATATGATTGGTCAATACTTTATTAATGTAATATGATTGGTCAATACTTTATTAATGTAATATGATTGGTCAATACTTTATTAATGTAATATGATTGGTCAATACTTTATTACTGTAATATGATTGGTCAATACTTTATTACTGTAATATGATTGGTCAATACTTTATTAATGTAATATGATTGGTCAATACTTTATTATTGTAATATGATTGGTCAATACTTAATTAATGTAATATGATTGGTCAATACTTTATTAATGTAATATGATTGGTCAATACTTTATTAATGTAATATGATTGGTCAATACTTTATTAATGTAATATGATTCGTCAATACTTTATTACTGTAATATGATTGGTCAATACTTTATTAATGTAATATGATTGGTCAATACTTTATTAATGTAATATGATTGGTCAATACTTTATTTATAACTGTAATATGATTGGTCAATACTTTATTACTGTAATATGATTGGTCAATACTTTATTACTGTAATATGATTGGTCAATACTTTATTACTGTAATATGATTGGTCAATACTTTATTACTGTAATATGATTGGTCAATACTTTATTACTGTAATATGATTGGTCAATACTTTATTATTGTAATATGATTGGTCAATACTTTATTACTGTAATATGATTGGTCAATACTTTATTAATGTAATATGATTGGTCAATATGTTATTACTGTAATATGATTGGTCAATACTTTATTAATGTAATATGATTGGTCAATACTTTATTACTGTAATATGATTGGTCAATACTTTATTACTGTAATATGATTGGTCAATACTTAATTAATGTAATATGATTGGTCAATACTTTATTACTGTAATATGATTGGTCAATACTTTATTACTGTAATATGATTGGTCAATACTTTATTACTGTAATATGATTGGTCAATACTTTATTAATATAATATGATTAGTCAATACTTTATTACTGTAATATGATTGGTTAATACTTTATTACTGTAATATGATTGGTCAATACTTTATTAATGTAATATGATTGGTCAATACTTTATTACTGTAATATGATTGGTCAATACTTTATTAATGTAATATGATTAGTCAATACTTTATTAATGTAATATGATTAGTCAATACTTTATTAATGTAATATGATTGGTCAATACTTTATTAATGTAATATGATTGGTCAATACTTTATTACTGTAATATGATTAGTCAATACTTTATTAATGTAATATGATTGGTCAATACTTTATTAATGTAATATGATTGGTCAATACTTTATTAATGTAATATGATTAGTCAATACTTTATTAATGTAATATGATTAGTCAATACTTTATTAATGTTATATGATTGGTCAATACTTTATTAATGTAATATGATTGGTCAATACTTTATTACTGTAATATGATTGGTCCATACTTTATTATTGTAATATGATTGGTCAATACTTTTTACTGTAATATGATTGGCCAATACTTTATTAATGTAATATGATTAGTCAATACTTTATTAATGTAATATGATTGGTCAATACTTTATTAATGTAATATGATTGGTCAATACTTTATTAATATAATATGATTGGTCAATACTTTATTAATGTAATATGATTGGTCAATACTTTATTTATGTAATATGATTGGTCAATACTTTATTGATGTAATATGATTGGTCAATACTTTATTGATGTAATATGATTGGTCAATACTTTATTGATTGATTGATATGATTGATCAATACTTTATTACTGTAATATGATTGGTCAATACTTTATTACTGTAATATGATTGGTCAATACTTTATTAATGTAATATGATTGGTCAATACTTTATTAATGTAATATGATTGATCAATACTTTATTATTGTAATATGATTGGTCAATACTTTATTAATGTAATATGATTGGTCAATACTTTATTAATGTAATATGATTGGTCAATACTTTATTAATGTAATATGATTGATCAATACTTTATTATTGTAATATGATTGGTCAATACTTTATTAATGTAATATGATTGGTCAATACTTTATTAATGTAATATGATTGATCAATACTTTATTACTGTAATATGATTGGTCAATACCTTATTAATGTAATATGATTGGTCAATACTTTATTAATGTACTATGATTGGTCAATACTTTATTAATGTAATATGATTGATCAATACTTTATTATTGTAATATGATTGGTCAATACTTTATTAATGTAATATGATTGGTCAATACTTTATTAATGTAATATGATTGGTCAATACTTTATTAATGTAATATGATTGGTCAATACTTTATTAATGTAATATGATTGGTCAATACTTTATTAATGTAATATGATTGGTCAATACTTTATTAATGTAATATGATTGATCAATACTTTATTATTGTAATATGATTGGTCAATACTTTATTAATGTAATATGATTGGTCAATACTTTATTAATGTAATATGATTGGTCAATACTTTATTAATGTAATATGATTGGTCAATACTTTATTAATGTAATATGATTGGTCAATACTTTATTACTGTAATATGATTGGTCAATACTTTATTACTGTAATATGATTGGTCAATACTTTATTAATGTAATATGATTGGTCAATACTTTATTATTGTAATATGATTGGTCAATACTTAATTAATGTAATATGATTGGTCAATACTTTATTAATGTAATATGATTGGTCAATACTTTATTAATGTAATATGATTGGTCAATACTTTATTAATGTAATATGATTCGTCAATACTTTATTACTGTAATATGATTGGTCAATACTTTATTAATGTAATATGATTGGTCAATACTTTATTAATGTAATATGATTGGTCAATACTTTATTTATAACTGTAATATGATTGGTCAATACTTTATTACTGTAATATGATTGGTCAATACTTTATTACTGTAATATGATTGGTCAATACTTTATTACTGTAATATGATTGGTCAATACTTTATTACTGTAATATGATTGGTCAATACTTTATTACTGTAATATGATTGGTCAATACTTTATTATTGTAATATGATTGGTCAATACTTTATTATTGTAATATGATTGGTCAATACTTTATTACTGTAATATGATTGGTCAATACTTTATTACTGTAATATGATTGGTCAATACTTTATTAATGTAATATGATTGGTCAATACTTTATTATTGTAATATGATTGGTCAATACTTTATTATTGTAATATGATTGGTCAATACTTTATTATTGTAATATGATTGGTCAATACTTTATTACTGTAATATGATTGGTCAATACTTTATTACTGTAATATGATTGGTCAATACTTTATTAATGTAATATGATTGGTCAATACTTTATTACTGTAATATGATTGGTCAATACTTTGTTACTGTAATATGATTGGTCAATACTTTATTAATGTAATATGATTGGTCAATACTTTATTAATGTAATATGATTGATCAATACTTTATTATTGTAATATGATTGGTCAATACTTTATTAATGTAATATGATTGGTCAATACTTTATTAATGTAATATGATTGGTCAATACTTTATTAATGTAATATGATTGATCAATACTTTATTATTGTAATATGATTGGTCAATACTTTATTAATGTAATATGATTGGTCAATACTTTATTAATGTAATATGATTGATCAATACTTTATTACTGTAATATGATTGGTCAATACCTTATTAATGTAATATGATTGGTCAATACTTTATTAATGTACTATGATTGGTCAATACTTTATTAATGTAATATGATTGATCAATACTTTATTATTGTAATATGATTGGCCAATACTTTATTATTGTAATATGATTGGTCAATACTTTATTACTGTAATATGATTGGTCAATACTTTATTACTGTAATATGATTGGTCAATACTTTATTACTGTAATATGATTGGTCAATACTTTATTATTGTAATATGATTGGTCAATACTTTATTATTGTAATATGATTGGTCAATACTTTATTACTGTAATATGATTGGTCAATACTTTATTACTGTAATATGATTGGTCAATACTTTATTAATGTAATATGATTGGTCAATACTTTATTATTGTAATATGATTGGTCAATACTTTATTATTGTAATATGATTGGTCAATACTTTATTATTGTAATATGATTGGTCAATACTTTATTACTGTAATATGATTGGTCAATACTTTATTACTGTAATATGATTGGTCAATACTTTATTAATGTAATATGATTGGTCAATACTTTATTAATGTAATATGATTGGTCAATACTTTATTAATGTAATATGATTGGTCAATACTTTATTATTGTAATATGATTGGTCAATACTTTATTACTGTAATATGATTGGTCAATACTTTATTATTGTAATATGATTGGTCAATACTTTATTATTGTAATATGATTGGTCAATACTTTATTACTGTAATATGATTGGTCAATACTTTATTATTGTAATATGATTGGTCAATACTTTATTAATGTAATATGATTGGTCAATACTTTATTAGTGTAATATGATTGGTCAATACTTTATTACTGTAATATGATTGGTCAATACTTTATTATTGTAATATGATTGGTCAATACGTTATTATTGTAATATGATTGGTCAATACTTTATTACTGTAATATGATTGGTCAATACTTTATTATTGTAATATGATTGGTCAATACTTTATTACTGTAATATGATTGGTCAATACTTTATTATTGTAATATGATTGGTCAATACTTTATTAATGTAATATGATTGGTCAATACTTTATTATTGTAATATGATTGGTCAATACTTTATTAATGTAATATGATTGGTCAATACTTTATTATTGTAATATGATTGGTCAATACTTTATTATTGTAATATGATTGGTCAATACTTTATTACTGTAATATGATTGGTCAATGCTTTATTACTGTAATATGATTGGTCAATACTTTATAACTGTAATATGATTGGTCAATACTTTATTAATGTAATATGATTGGTCAATACTTTATTAGTGTAATATGATTGGTCAATACTTTATTAATGTAATATGATTGGTCAATACTTTATTACTGTAATATGATTGGTCAATACTTTATTACTGTAATATGATTGGTCAATACTTTATTAATGTAATATGATTGGTCAATACTTTATTAATGTAATATGATTGGTCAATACTTTATTAGTGTAATATGATTGGTCAATACTTTATTAGTGTAATATGATTGGTCAATACTTTATTAGTGTAATATGATTGGTCAATACTTTATTAGTGTAATATGATTGGTCAATACTTTATTAATGTAATATGATTGGTCAATACTTTATTAGTGTAATATGATTGGTCAATACTTTATTAGTGTAATATGATTGGTCAATACTTTATTAGTGTAATATGATTGGTCAATACTTTATTAATGTAATATGATTGGTCAATACTTTATTAGTGTAATATGATTGGTCAAAACTTTATTAATGTAATATGATTGGTCAATACTTTATTAGTGTAATATGATTGGTCAATACTTTATTAATGTAATATGATTGGTCAATACTTTATTACTGTAATATGATTGGTCAATACTTTATTAATGTAATATGATTGGTCAATACTTTATTAATGTAATATGATTGGTCAATACTTTATTAGTGTAATATGATTGGTCAATACTTTATTACTGTAATATGATTGGTCAATACTTTATTAATGTAATATGATTGGTCAATACTTTATTACTGTAATATGATTGGTCAATACTTTATTAATGTAATATGATTGGTTAATACTTAATTAATGTAATATGATTGGTCAATACTTAATTAATGTAATATGATTGGTCAATACTTTATTAATGTAATATGATTGGTCAATACTTTATTAATGTAATATGATTGGTCAATACTTTATTAGTGTAATATGATTGGTCAATACTTTATTAATGTAATATGATTGATCAATACTTTATTACTGTAATATGATTGGTCAATACTTTATTACTGTAATATGATTGGTCAATACTTTATTAGTGTAATATGATTGATCAATACTTTATTAGTGTAATATGATTGGTCTATACTTTATTAGTGTAATATGATTGGTCAATACTTTATTACTGTAATATGATTGGTCAATACTTTATTAGTGTAATATGATTGGTCAATACTTTATTAATGTAATATTATTGGTCAATACTTTATTACTGTAATATGATTGGTCAATACTTTATTACTGTAATATGATTGGTCAATACTTTATTAATGTAATATAGTTGGTCAATACTTTATTACTGTAATATGATTGGTCAATACTTTATTAATGTAATATGATTGGTCAATACTTTATAACTGTAATATGATTGGTCAATACTTTATTACTGTAATATGATTGGTCAATAC
The DNA here is from genome assembly GCA_963556195.1 of Sepiola atlantica. NCBI lineage: Eukaryota > Metazoa > Mollusca > Cephalopoda > Sepiida > Sepiolidae > Sepiola > Sepiola atlantica. Next base: position 60,158,768 of record OY744549.1, on the reverse strand, counting down.
TTTATTACTGTAATATGATTGGTCAATACTTTATTATTGTAATATGATTGGTCAATACTTTATTACTGTAATATGATTGGTCAATACTTTATTACTGTAATATGATTGTTCAATACTTTATTACTGTAATATGATTGGTCAATACTTTATTAATGTAATATGATTGGTCAATACTTTATTACCGTAATATGATTGGTCAATACTTTATTACTGTAATATGATTGGTCAATACTTTATTACTGTAATATGATTGGTCAATACTTTATTACTGTAATATGATTGGTCAATACTTTATTACTGTAATATGATTGGTCAATACTTTATTATTGTAATATGATTGGTCAATACTTTATAACTGTAATATGATTGGTCAATACTTTATTAATGTAATATGATTGGTCAATACTTTATAACTGTAATATGATTGGTCAATACTTTATTACTGTAATATGATTGGTCAATACTTTATTACTGTAATATGATTGGTCAATACTTTATTACCGTAATATGATTGGTCAATACTTTATTACTGTAATATGATTGGTCAATACTTTATTACTGTAATATGATTGGTCAATACTTTATTACTGTAATATGATTGGTCAATACTTTATTATTGTAATATGATTGGTCAATACTTTATTACTGTAATATGATTGGTCAATACTTTATTACTGTAATATGATTGGTCAATACTTTATTACTGTAATATGATTGGTCAATACTTTATTACTGTAATATGATTGGTCAATACTTTATTAATGTAATATGATTGGTCAATACTTTATAACTGTAATATGATTGGTCAATACTTTATTACTGTAATATGATTGGTCAATACTTTATTACTGTAATATGATTGGTCAATACTTTGTTACTGTAATATGATTGGTCAATACTTTATTAATGTAATATGATTGGTCAATACTTTATTAATGTAATATGATTGGTCAATACTTTATTAGTGTAATATGATTGGTCAATACTTTATTAATGTAATATGATTGGTCAATACTTTATTACTGTAATATGATTGGTCAATACTTTATTAATGTAATATGATTGGTCAATACTTTATAACTGTAATATGATTGGTCAATACTTTATTACTGTAATATGATTGGTCAATACTTTATTACTGTAATATGATTGGTCAATACTTTATTATTGTAATATGATTGGTCAATACTTTATTACTGTAATATGATTGGTCAATACTTTATTACTGTAATATGATTGGTCAATACTTTATTACTGTAATATGATTGGTCAATACTTTATTATTGTAATATGATTGGTCAATACTTTATTATTGTAATATGATTGGTCAATACTTTATTACTGTAATATGATTGGTCAATACTTTATTACTGTAATATGATTGGTCAATACTTTATTACTGTAATATGATTGGTCAATACTTTATTATTGTAATATGATTGGTCAATACTTTATTATTGTAATATGATTGGTCAATACTTTATTACTGTAATATGATTGGTCAATACTTTATTACTGTAATATGATTGGTCAATACTTTATTACTGTAATATGATTGGTCAATACTTTATAACTGTAATATGATTGGTCAATACTTTATTATTGTAATATGATTGGTCAATACTTTATTATTGTAATATGATTGGTCAATACTTTATTACTGTAATATGATTGGTCAATACTTTATTACTGTAATATGATTGGTCAATACTTTATTAATGTAATATGATTGGTCAATACTTTATTATTGTAATATGATTGGTCAATACTTTATTATTGTAATATGATTGGTCAATACTTTATTATTGTAATATGATTGGTCAATACTTTATTACTGTAATATGATTGGTCAATACTTTATTACTGTAATATGATTGGTCAATACTTTATTAATGTAATATGATTGGTCAATACTTTATTAATGTAATATGATTGGTCAATACTTTATTAATGTAATATGATTGGTCAATACTTTATTATTGTAATATGATTGGTCAATACTTTATTACTGTAATATGATTGGTCAATACTTTATTATTGTAATATGATTGGTCAATACTTTATTATTGTAATATGATTGGTCAATACTTTATTACTGTAATATGATTGGTCAATACTTTATTATTGTAATATGATTGGTCAATACTTTATTAATGTAATATGATTGGTCAATACTTTATTAGTGTAATATGATTGGTCAATACTTTATTACTGTAATATGATTGGTCAATACTTTATTATTGTAATATGATTGGCTAATACTTTATTATTGTAATATGATTGGTCAATACTTTATTACTGTAATATGATTGGTCAATACTTTATTATTGTAATATGATTGGTCAATACTTTATTACTGTAATATGATTGGTCAATACTTTATTATTGTAATATGATTGGTCAATACTTTATTAATGTAATATGATTGGTCAATACTTTATTATTGTAATATGATTGGTCAATACTTTATTAATGTAATATGATTGGTCAATACTTTATTATTGTAATATGATTGGTCAATACTTTATTATTGTAATATGATTGGTCAATACTTTATTACTGTAATATGATTGGTCAATACTTTATTACTGTAATATGATTGGTCAATACTTTATAACTGTAATATGATTGGTCAATACTTTATTAATGTAATATGATTGGTCAATACTTTATTAGTGTAATATGATTGGTCAATACTTTATTAATGTAATATGATTGGTCAATACTTTATTACTGTAATATGATTGGTCAATACTTTATTACTGTAATATGATTGGTCAATACTTTATAACTGTAATATGATTGGTCAATACTTTATTAATGTAATATGATTGGTCAATACTTTATTAGTGTAATATGATTGGTCAATACTTTATTAGTGTAATATGATTGGTCAATACTTTATAACTGTAATATGATTGGTCAATACTTTATTACTGTAATATGATTGGTCAATACTTTATTAATGTAATATGATTGGTCAATACTTTATTAGTGTAATATGATTGGTCAATACTTTATTAGTGTAATATGATTGGTCAATACTTTATTAGTGTAATATGATTGGTCAATACTTTATTACTGTAATATGATTGGTCAATACTTTATTAGTGTAATATGATTGGTCAAAACTTTATTAATGTAATATGATTGGTCAATACTTTATTAGTGTAATATGATTGGTCAATACTTTATTAATGTAATATGATTGGTCAATACTTTATTACTGTAATATGATTGGTCAATACTTTATTAATGTAATATGATTGGTCAATATTTTGTTAATGTAATATGATTGGTCAATACTTTATTAGTGTAATATAATTGGTCAATACTTTATTACTGTAATATGATTGGTCAATACTTTATTAATGTAATATGATTGGTCAATACTTTATTACTGTAATATGATTGGTCAATACTTTATTAATGTAATATGATTGGTTAATACTTAATTAATGTAATATGATTGGTCAATACTTAATTAATGTAATATGATTGGTCAATACTTTATTAATGTAATATGATTGGGTAATACTTAATTAATGTAATATGATTGGTCAATACTTAATTAATGTAATACGATTGGTCAATACTTTATTAATGTAATATGATTGGTCAATACTTTATTAATGTAATATGATTGGTCAATACTTTATTAGTGTAATATGATTGGTCAATACTTTATTAATGTAATATGATTGATCAATACTTTATTACTGTAATATGATTGGTCAATACTTTATTACTGTAATATGATTGGTCAATACTTTATTAGTGTAATATGATTGATCAATACTTTATTAGTGTAATATGATTGGTCAATACTTTATTAGTGTAATATGATTGGTCAATACTTTATTACTGTAATATGATTGGTCAATACTTTATTAGTGTAATATGATTGGTCAATACTTTATTAATGTAATATGATTGGTCAATACTTTATTACTGTAATATGATTGGTCAATACTTTATTAGTGTAATATGATTGGTCAATACTTTATTAATGTAATATAGTTGGTCAATACTTTATTACTGTAATATGATTGGTCAATACTTTATTAATGTAATATGATTGGTCAATACTTTATAACTGTAATATGATTGGTCAATACTTTATTACTGTAATATGATTGGTCAATACTTTATAACTGTAATATGATTGGTCAATACTTTATTAATGTAATATGATTGGTCAATACTTTATTAATGTAATATGATTGGTCAATACTTTATTAGTGTAATATGATTGGTCAATACTTTATTACTGTAATATGGTTGGTCAATACTTTATTATTGTAATATGATTGGCTAATACTTTATTATTGTAATATGATTGGTCAATACTTTATTACTGTAATATGATTGGTCAATACTTTATTATTGTAATATGATTGGTCAATACTTTATTACTGTAATATGATTGGTCAATACTTTATTATTGTAATATGATTGGTCAATACTTTATTAATGTAATATGATTGGTCAATACTTTATTATTGTAATATGATTGGTCAATACTTTATTAATGTAATATGATTGGTCAATACTTTATTATTGTAATATGATTGGTCAATACTTTATTATTGTAATATGATTGGTCAATACTTTATTACTGTAATATGATTGGTCAATACTTTATTACTGTAATATGATTGGTCAATACTTTATAACTGTAATATGATTGGTCAATACTTTATTAATGTAATATGATTGGTCAATACTTTATTAGTGTAATATGATTGGTCAATACTTTATTAATGTAATATGATTGGTCAATACTTTATTACTGTAATATGATTGGTCAATACTTTATTACTGTAATATGATTGGTCAATACTTTATAACTGTAATATGATTGGTCAATACTTTATTAATGTAATATGATTGGTCAATACTTTATTAATGTAATATGATTGGTCAATACTTTATTAGTGTAATATGATTGGTCAATACTTTATTAGTGTAATATGATTGGTCAATACTTTATAACTGTAATATGATTGGTCAATACTTTATTACTGTAATATGATTGGTCAATACTTTATTAATGTAATATGATTGGTCAATACTTTATTAGTGTAATATGATTGGTCAATACTTTATTAGTGTAATATGATTGGTCAATACTTTATTAGTGTAATATGATTGGTCAATACTTTATTACTGTACTATGATTGGTCAATACTTTATTAGTGTAATATGATTGGTCAAAACTTTATTAATGTAATATGATTGGTCAATACTTTATTAGTGTAATATGATTGGTCAATACTTTATTAATGTAATATGATTGGTCAATACTTTATTACTGTAATATGATTGGTCAATACTTTATTAATGTAATATGATTGGTCAATATTTTATTAATGTAATATGATTGGTCAATACTTTATTAGTGTAATATGATTGGTCAATACTTTATTACTGTAATATGATTGGTCAATACTTTATTAATGTAATATGATTGGTCAATACTTTATTACTGTAATATGATTGGTCAATACTTTATTAATGTAATATGATTGGTTAATACTTAATTAATGTAATATGATTGGTCAATACTTAATTAATGTAATATGATTGGTCAATACTTTATTAATGTAATATGATTGGGTAATACTTAATTAATGTAATATGATTGGTCAATACTTAATTAATGTAATATGATTGGTCAATACTTTATTAATGTAATATGATTGGTCAATACTTTATTAATGTAATATGATTGGTCAATACTTTATTAGTGTAATATGATTGGTCAATACTTTATTAATGTAATATGATTGATCAATACTTTATTACTGTAATATGATTGGTCAATACTTTATTACTGTAATATGATTGGTCAATACTTTATTAGTGTAATATGATTGATCAATACTTTATTAGTGTAATATGATTGGTCAATACTTTATTAGTGTAATATGATTGGTCAATACTTTATTACTGTAATATGATTGGTCAATACTTTATTAGTGTAATATGATTGGTCAATACTTTATTAATGTAATATGATTGGTCAATACTTTATTACTGTAATATGATTGGTCAATACTTTATTAGTGTAATATGATTGGTCAATACTTTATTAATGTAATATAGTTGGTCAATACTTTATTACTGTAATATGATTGGTCAATACTTTATTAATGTAATATGATTGGTCAATACTTTATAACTGTAATATGATTGGTCAATACTTTATTACTGTAATATGATTGGTCAATACTTTATTACTGTAATATGATTGGTCAATACTTTATTATTGTAATATGATTGGTCAATACTTTATTACTGTAATATGATTGGTCAATACTTTATTACTGTAATATGATTGGTCAATACTTTATTACTGTAATATGATTGGTAAATACTTTATTAATGTAATATGATTGGTCAATACTTTATTACCGTAATATGATTGGTCAATACTTTATTACTGTAATATGATTGGTCAATACTTTATTACTGTAATATGATTGGTCAATACTTTATTACTGTAATATGATTGGTCAATACTTTATTACTGTAATATGATTGGTCAATACTTTATTATTGTAATATGATTGGTCAATACTTTATAACTGTAATATGATTGGTCAATACTTTATTAATGTAATATGATTGGTCAATACTTTATAACTGTAATATGATTGGTCATAACTTTATTACTGTAATATGATTGGTCAATACTTTATTACTGTAATATGATTGGTCAATACTTTATTACCGTAATATGATTGGTCAATACTTTATTACTGTAATATGATTGGTCAATACTTTATTACTGTAATATGATTGGTCAATACTTTATTACTGTAATATGATTGGTCAATACTTTATTACTGTAATATGATTGGTCAATACTTTATTATTGTAATATGATTGGTCAATACTTTATAACTGTAATATGATTGGTCAATACTTTATTACTGTAATATGATTGGTCAATACTTTATTACTGTAATATGATTGGTCAATACTTTATTACTGTAATATGATTGGTCAATACTTTATTAATGTAATATGATTGGTCAATACTTTATAACTGTAATATGATTGGTCAATACTTTATTACTGTAATATGATTGGTCAATACTTTATTACTGTAATATGATTGGTCAATACTTTGTTACTGTAATATGATTGGTCAATACTTTATTAATGTAATATGATTGGTCAATACTTTATTAATGTAATATGATTGGTCAATACTTTATTAGTGTAATATGATTGGTCAATACTTTATTAATGTAATATGATTGGTCAATACTTTATTACTGTAATATGATTGGTCAATACTTTATTAATGTAATATGATTGGTCAATACTTTATAACTGTAATATGATTGGTCAATACTTTATTACTGTAATATGATTGGTCAATACTTTATTACTGTAATATGATTGGTCAATACTTTATTATTGTAATATGATTGGTCAATACTTTATTACTGTAATATGATTGGTCAATACTTTATTACTGTAATATGATTGGTCAATACTTTATTACTGTAATATGATTGGTCAATACTTTATTATTGTAATATGATTGGTCAATACTTTATTATTGTAATATGATTGGTCAATACTTTGTTACTGTAATATGATTGGTCAATACTTTATTATTGTAATATGATTGGTCAATACTTTATTAATGTAATATGATTGGTCAATACTTTATAACTGTAATATGATTGGTCAATACTTTATTACTGTAATATGATTGGTCAATACTTTATTACTGTAATATGATTGGTCAATACTTTATTACTGTAATATGATTGGTCAATACTTTATTACTGTAATATGATTGGTCAATACTTTATTATTTTAATATGATTGGTCAATACTTTATTATTGTAATATGATTGGTCAATACTTTATTACTGTAATATGATTGGTCAATACTTTATTACTGTAATATGATTGGTCAATACTTTATTACTGTAATATGATTGGTCAATACTTTATTAATGTAATATGATTGGTCAATATTTTACTACTGTAATATGATTGGTCAATACTTTATTACTGCAATAAGATTTGTCAATATATTTTGACTAATAAAACCATTTTACATATTAAAACAATAGTATGCAGATCATAAAAGTTAAGTAACCCTAACCCTAACCCTAACAAAAATTGTTATTGAACTTTTATGATCTGTATATTTTACAGAGACATAAAAATGTTGTTTGGCTCACGACAAATGAAACGGAACGTAAAAAATACATTTCACAGAAATGTTATGTTTTTTGGAAATGTGAAAAAATAAAAATAAAAATAATAAAAACATTGTTATTGGAATATGAAATGAACCTGACTTTATTAATGACAATATATGTATTAGCATATACTATCAGTGCCCTTTTAATTTGCAGTCTCCTTAATATATATATATATATATATATATATATATATATATATATATAGCACTAGATAAAGTGAAAGAATAAAATAAGGTGCGACTCAAATTTTATTTGCATTCAATGTTAAAGCAAAGTTATTTTAAGTCCTTTACTCATGGGTTTTCAAAGAAAATCTTCTCCTCAGAGGACCATTACCGCAATGACATTACTGCGGGTAATAAAATTAAACCAATAATGCCGCCGATATATCAACATTATCCGTTTATCGGTAAAATTTTCTTTTCTTTTATAAAATAAAAAACTACTTGATTAATTAACATGGTTTTTGGTATACAATATATTCCTTCGGTCACGGGTACGTAAACCATACATATATTCCATGAAAAATGCCAGTATACTGAAATCATATGCCCTTAATAGTGTTAAGATGAAAATTCATATACACTAAATGTACAAAAGCAAGGAAATTCCCAAATTTTTACACTTTTAAGGGCATATGATTTCAGTATACTGGCATTTTTCATGGCATGTCACTACTTTTGTAAAGGCTATGCCTCAATACAATGCCTTCTCATAACTGATATAGTTGGTAGTTTGACTAATCAAGGTATATGGTAAACTGAAATTAAAATGCCATCAACTAGACACTAGAACTTCTATCTTTGCCAAAAATCAGCTGAATCCATCAAATGGTCGATAAGATATAGAATAAAGTGTATGAATACTGGTCATTTTTAAGGTTTTTTAGGAATTTTCTGGAAAACTAAGGTATATGGTAAACTGAAATTAAAATGCCATCAACTAGACCCTAGAACCTCTATCTCTGCCAAAAATCAGCTGAAACCATCAAATAGTTGATGAGATACAGAGTGGCACATACGTAGTTACACACGTACACACACAAAATCATGCCTAACCTTTCTGGATCTCTGGGTTGCCTTGACTAATGATGCTGAAATTCTACACACTTATAGAAACTATCAAATAAAAACTCTGTGCAACGTTTTACCTAATTTGGTTTATTGGTTTTTGAGTTATGATTGATCAAAGAAATGAGATTTCCAGCATAGGCCATTCGTGTAGTCTATTAAGGGATAGAGCGCTCTCGCGCCTCCTTTGATTTCTCAGTTTGTCTTATTTTTCTTTTCTCCATGTCTCGGTAATTCTGGATAAGCACCAAAAAATCATTGACCTAGGCCAAGATTATTGTCTTGTCGGACATCCATACTTACAAAAGCAAAACGTACAAATGCTCTGTTTTGAGGTCTGGACTAAACTTCCGAATTACCGAAGAATCTTTATGGCAGAAAATTCACGATTGTTAAGTCGAGATATTAATCGATTATCTCCCTTGGCGTCGCCATCTTCACTTTTCAAAAGAAAAGAAAATAATTTACCCAAATCGAAAAGAAATTTAACACTTTTCTTCTTTATAATATATTAACTCGAAAGAAAGGTGTTACCCTAACCCAAAGAAAAGAAGGTAAAAGGATAAAGGGCACTTGTGCAGATGCGGTACACGAGCCGAAATTTATTTTAGAAGAGTTCCAATGATGTAAGGGGCAGGCAACTCTTTTTTTTTAGTACGCAATTTCTCCGAAAATGGAAAATATGCATTTTTTAAATAAGAAGTCATGCAAAAGAAATAACAATTTGTGAAAATCAACAGTATATTGATAGAACATTCATTGAAGAAATAACAATTTGTGAAAATCAACAGTATATTGATAGAACATTTATTGAAAAAAATAGAATTGGGGAAAATCAACAGTATATTGATAGAACATTTATTGAAGAAAATAGAATTTGGGAAAATCAACAGTATATTGATAGAACATTTATTGAACAAAATAGAATTTGGGAAAATCAACAGTATATTGATAGAACATTTATTGAACAAAATAGAATTTGGGAAAATCAACAGTATATTGATAGAACATTTATTGAAGAAAATAGAATTTGGGAAAATCAACAGTATATTGATAGAACATTTATTGAAGAAAATAGAATTTGGGAAAATCAACAGTATATTGATAGAACATTTATTGAAGAAAATAGAATTTGGGAAAATCAACAGTATATTGATAGAACATTCATTGAAGAAATAACAATTTGGGAAAATCAACAATATATTGATAGAACATTTATTGAAAAAAATAGAATTGGGGAAAATCAACAGTATATTGATAGAACATTTATTGAACAAAATAGAATTTGGGAAAATCAACAGTATATTGATAGAACATTTATTGAAGAAAATAGAATTTGGGAAAATCAACAGTATATTGATAGAACATTTATTGAAGAAAATAGAATTTGGGAAAATCAACAGTATATTGATAGAACATTCATTGAAGAAATAACAATTTGGGAAAATCAACAATATATTGATAGAACATTTATTGAAAAAAATAGAATTGGGGAAAATCAACAGTATATTGATAGAACATTTATTGAACAAAATAGAATTTGGGAAAATCAACAGTATATTGATAGAACATTTATTGAAGAAAATAGAATTTGGGAAAATCAACAGTATATTGATAGAACATTTATTGAAGAAAATAGAATTTGGGAAAATCAACAGTATAGTGATAGAACATTTATTGAAGAAAATAGAATTTGGGAAAATCAACAGTATATTGATAGAACATTTATTGAAGAAAATAGAATTTGGGAAAATCAACAGTATAGTGATAGAACATTTATTGAAGAAAATAGAATTTGGGAAAATCAACAGTATATTGATAGAACATTTATTGAAGAAAATAGAATTTGGGAAAATTAACAGTATAGTGATAGAACATTTATTGAAGAAAATAGAATTTGGGAAAATCAACAGTATATTGATAGAACATTTATTGAAGAAAATAGAATTTGGGAAAATCAACAGTATAGTGATAGAACATTTATTGAAGAAAATAGAATTTGGGAAAATCAACAGTATATTGATAGAACATTTATTGAAGAAAATAGAATTTGGGAAAATCAACAGTATATTTTTTTCATTTCAAAACGAAAAGTCATCGGGTTTGGTTTAAAACATTTTTGATCTTTTTTTTTTTACAGTTTAAAAAATAAATTTTTCTGTTCATTATTTTCCTTCTCTTGTTTTTTTTTTTCAAACGGGATAGAATTCAGAAATTTGTTCAAAAAGCCTCTGTAAGGGGTTGCGGAAAATTTATGCCGCCACATAAATTCTGATAAATAGGATTTCACCATTTGCGTGTGGGTCCCACATTCTAATTTGTTCCTCCTCTTGGCTTGTTGCCACATGCTTTCCACATGATTGGTGGTCGCACCTGTCGAAGGATCGACAAATTTATACTTATGATTTACACGCAAATGGTGAAATCCTTCAGATCCAAGTCGATCATATGCGTGCCAGCAATCAGATGTGATTGTGGTACCTGGGCGCACATATTGTTTTATTATGGGGATTAATGTGGCGGCATTTCTGGACGGGACCTTTACAAAAAAAAAAAAAGATTTAGTGTCCTTTTCATAGCCACCAAAAACCCAAAGTTGTCGTGGAATATGGCCGGTATTATATTTCCTGCGTGAAATTAGACTTTCTAAAAAACAGAGTTGTCTGCCCCTTCTAACACCATTGGAGCTCTCCTAAATAAATTTCAGCTCGTGTTCCTGCTCTGCAATTTCCTCAGTTGTTGTTTTTGTTGTTGTTTTTCAAATGTCTCCCTTAATCTAGATAAGCTGCTTTTACTACAAATTATCGGTCTTACAGTCTCGCAAATATTAGCTCTTATATTAAAATCCATTTTAAGATAAACCGTGGTTGAAACCTTTGAGTTATCTCCCCTTATTTGACTTCAAAATTAAAGATAAATTTCTTTTTTCAGCCCTACGATACAATAAGCACCAACATTTCCGGCGTGAAAATAGACTTTCTAAAAAACAGAGTTGTCTGCCCCTTCTTACCCAATTGGAACTCTTCTAAAATAAATTTCAGCCCGTGTTCCCGTTCTGCAGAAGTGCCGGATAAAGACATCGGTAAATATACTTTCTTCGTAATGTAGTTTTCATTTTCTAAAAAAAAAAAAAAAGGTGCTACGGTACGAAACGGGTACCCAGATTTTTCGTCTGCAAACAGAAAGTCGCGTCATATTAAAGGCACCGTTTTTTTTGTCCCCTTTCCAAAAAAGTTCCGGTCAACCGAGAATGTTGCAGATTTGGTATCTTGACGCCCCCCCCCCCCCCGAAAAGCCCATATACCGTGAATGTCGCAGAAGCGGCATTTTGAACCAGCCCCCCCTCGAATTATCCTGTAATTTCGTTTGTTTTGTTTGTTTTATTTTATTGGTTTCTTTAAGTAAATAACAAATAAACAAAAATTAATGAATAAAAAATTAAAAAAAAATTCCTCCCGATCAGCTCTACCTGTTGGGGAGGGGGGGGGGCATTGAACACATTGATTTAATAACTTATTTTGCAACATGGCCATATCAACCATGACTAAGATTTGGGGAACCCATAATTAAGCAAAAGCTTTTTTAAGGGACAAAAATATACTTAAAACCAAAAGTCCGCTGTGTTCTGTACGCAGCAGACGGGAACGGGAACAGGTCAAAACGTCACCAAATTTTTTGGTCCCCGTTCCGGCGTCGGAGACCCCCCTCTCGACGGCTAGCCGCACCATTTCTGGGGGGTTTTCCACTCGTCGCCAAACTTATAAAATATTATAATAAGAATATTGTTTGCAATGTGGGTCGAATATGATAACGGTGATTTAAGTATTAACCGTTTGCTTCGAAAAGCATCTCGGATCTACATGCCGGCTATTTAAAAATATATTTTTATATTTTATTATTAATAAAAGCTTCATATTTTTGAAAACCTTTTCATTATTACAAAAGTAGAACACTGGTACAAGTAACAAATTATTTGACGATAAATATCACTTCAAGAATTTCGTGACGTTTTGACTTGTAACCCAGCAGACAGATGACAGAGGTGAGAAGGTCCCCCAAAAATGAAACATTTGTTTGGAGATGATGTGCAAAAGCAGATTCAAAGCCATGTTTGGTACCTCATCATCCACATTACCATCCCATTTGGATGAATTCATGTGGCGCCAACAATACCCAGACCGAATCAGTCAATAACAAATAACATATTCAACAAATTCAATAAAAAAAATCACATTCCGTCGTTCAAAAACATTATTTATTTAAACAGTGTTTATTTTTTATTACTTATCTATTATTATTCTGAAAAGGAAAAAAAATCACATTCGACGTTGCTCAAAATATATCACTTGTTTCTTAAAAAGAGAAAAAGATTTATTCTATTTTGTTTAGTTTTTTAATAAATTACTTGTTTTATAAAAAAAAAGATTTATTCTATTTTTATTTTTTTAATAAATTACTTGTTTTATATAAAAAAAGATTTATTCTATTTTTATTTTTTTAATAAATTACTTGTTTTATAAAAAAAAAGATTTATTCTATTTTTATTTTTTTGATAAATTACTTGTTTCTTAAAAAAAAAAGATTTATTCTATTTTGTTTATTTTTTTTAATAAATTACTTGTTTCATGAAAAAAAGATTCTTTCGTTGCCGGTATTTTTGAAAAAAGTTTTCCGCCCGGTATTTTTGTGGAAGGGGACAAAAAAGCGGTGCCTTTAATATGACGCGACTTCCTGTTTGCAGACGAAAAATCTGGGTACCCGTTTCGTACCGTAGCACCAAAAAAAATCTAACAATGGATGTCCAGTTTTGGTTTGTATCAATTGCTTTCGTTTCTAATTTAAATAAGAAAAAAATAATTTCACCTTAAATGAAAAGTCGGTACTATTATAGAATGACGCACCATGTTTCCGTGACTTCGCGTCGTCAACGTTCGGGGGGGGGGGGGGGGGGGCAGTTACGGAAGCGCCCGAGAGTTGAGGAGGCGAAAACTGACAAACGCTAAATTGAAGACTGGCAGCCGAGAAATTACGACGAAGAAAACCAAACTAAAATACATATATAAAAATAAAAAAACGAACAAACCATAGCGAAACAACTGTTATTAATTAGATGTTTATTTATTTATTTTGGTCAAACGAACCATTGTTAATCAAATGTTTTTAAATAAAATGTTTTTTTGTTTGTTCATCAAAAGATGATTTTGTTTGATTTGTTAAGCAATTGTGTTTTTTTTTACTTCTTTTTCAATTATTTTTTTTTTTACTTCTTTTTCAATTATTTTTTTTTACTTCTTTTTCAATTATTTTTTTTTTTACTTTTTCAATTATTTTTTTTTTACTTCTTTTTCAATTATTTTTTTTACTTCTTTTTCAATTATTTTTATTTACTTATTTTTCAATTTTTTTTTTCTTATTTTTCAATTATTTTTTTTTTACTTCTTTTTCAATTATTTTTTTTTTTACTTCTTTTTCAATTATTTTTTTTTTTACTTCTTTTTCAATTATTTTTTTACTTTTTTTCAATTATTTTTTTTTTACTTATTTTTCAATTTTTTTTTTTTACTTATTTTTCAATTATTTTTTTTTACTTCTTTTTCAATTTTTTTTTTACTTCTTTTTCAATTATTTTTTTTTTTACTTCTTTTTCAATTATTTTTTTTTACTTCTTTTTCAATTATTTTTTTTTACTTTTTCAATTATTTTTTTTTTACTTTTTCAATTTTTTTTACTTCTTTTTCAATTATTTTTTTTTTTACTTTTTCAATTATATTTTTTTACTTTTTCAATTATTTTTTTTTTTACTTTTTCAATTATTTTTTTTTACTTCTTTTTCAATTATTTTTTTTTTTACTTTTTCAATTTTTTTTTACTTCTTTTTCAATTATTTTTTTTTGTACTTCTTTTTCAATTATATTTTTTTACTTTTTCAATTATTTTTTTTTTACTTTTTCAATTATTTTTTTTTACTTCTTTTTCAATTATTTTTTTTTACTTATTTTTCAATTATTTTTTTTTTTACTTCTTTTTCAATTATTTTTTTTACTACTTTTTCAATTATTTTTTTTTACTTCTTTTTCAATTATTTTTTTTTAATTCTTTTTCAATTATTTTTTTTACTTTTTCAATTATTATTTTACTTCTTTTTCAATTATTTTTTTTTTTACTTTTTCAATTATTTTTTTACTTTTTCAATTATTTTTTTTTTTACTTCTTTTTCAATTATTTTTTTTTTTACTTCTTTTTCAATTATTTTTTTTACTTCTTTTTCAATTATTTTTTTTTTTTACTTCTTTTTCAATTTTTTTTTTACTTCTTTTTCAATTTTTTTTTTACTTTTTCAATTTTTTTTTACTTCTTTTTCAATTATTATTTTACTTTTTCAATTATTTTTTTTTACTTCTTTTTCAATTATTTTTTTTTACTTCTTTTTCAATTATTTTTTTTTACTTATTTTTCAATTATTTTTTTTACTTCTTTTTTAATTATTTTTTTTATTTTTTCAATTATTTTTTTTTACTTTTGCAATTTTTTTTTTACTTCTTTTTCAATTATTTTTTTTGTACTTCTTTTTCAATTATTATTTTTTACTTTTTCAATTATTTTTTTTTACTTTTTTTCAATTATTTTTTTAACTTTTTTTCAATTATTTTTTTTTACTTTTTCAATTATTTTTTTTTACTTTTTCAATTATTTTTTTTTACTTATTTTTCAATTATTTTTTTTTACTTTTTCAATTATTTTTTTTTACTTCTTTCTCAATTATTTTTTTTTACTTATTTTTCAATTATTTTTTGTGTTACTTCTTTTTCAATTATTTTTTTTTTACTTCTTTTTCAATTATTTTTTTTTACTTCTTTTTCAATTTTTTTTTTTTTACTTTTCAATTATTTTTTTTTTACTTTTTCAATTATTTTTTTTTTTACTTCTTTTTCAATTTTTTTTTTTTACTTCTTTTTCAATTTTTTTTTTTTTACTTCTTTTTCAATTTTTTTTTTTTTACTTCTTTTTCAATTTTTTTTTTTTACTTATTTTTCAATTATTATTTTTTTACTATTTGTTTAAAAAAACTCAATTAATCCTTCATGACAGAGATTATAGAAAATCTTTCATTTCTTCCAAAAATTATCGGCTGCTTGGTTAATAGTTTCATCGACTCTCGGGCGATTCTGAGACCTGCCCGAACGTTGACGACGCGAAGTCACGGAAACAAGTGTTTTCCTTCTTTAATTCAAGAATTAACTTTTTGTTTTTGAAAATAAAAAAGGCGATTGTTAAAAAAGTTAACAGAAAAAAAAGAGTGAAACAAATACGCAACAAATAAATATTACCAAAGGCAATAAAAATTACGGGAATCTTTTACAATGATCAGCACAGTCGCGAACGGGGTCCAAAAAAAGAACGAGAAAGAGTTTAAAAACATAAATTTGCAACAAGTAAAGTTGACTTATGTCTAGAATAGACATTTTTCTACTTACCTATGTAATTTGTTTGTATTTTTACGTAGTATAAATGGCTTTTTATTAGATGTTAAAAAAAATTTCTTGTTTTTTTAAACATCTAATTTGGCAAAGAAAAATGGCCGCCAGTCTCTCTATATTATTACGTAAATCGGCCATTTTGATTTCTTCGCTGACCGTGTGTCGAACTTAAATTTCTAATAAATAGCACTTCAAACGGGTTTAAAATACAAACAAATAGCACATGCAAGTTTGAAACAAACTTTTACAGCTTACAGTTACTTTTATTTGTTGTATATTTGTTTTTTTAGCGTTTTTACTCTGCTGAGCGTCGTAAAAGATCCCCAAAATTACTTTTCTATCTTCCCATATTATTTGTGTGTGTGTGTGTGTGTTTTGAAGTATTTTAAAGTGTTTTTATCGCATTTTAATATTACCTTCAATATACGATAGATTGGACCTGTTTTCACAAAATGGCCGACCGCAGTTTCTGGAATTAACCGAAGATTTGATTTGGTAATCGTCGACTTTGGAGTTTTCCAATAAAAAAATTATGTATAGGCGTTGAAAATCATTTTATGTTATTGTTGTTGTTTTTTTAATAAAATTAAATGAGGAACCATTTCATATAAAAATTTACTTATTATTACTCGGAATCGGAAGAAAAACATGTTTGAAATGTGTAGATATGCTACAGAATAATAGCATAGAAAATGCTACAAAATAAACGCGAACAGATCGGAAGTACGCCCTATCGAAAAACAGAAAGGAAGTACGAAACGAAACCAGCACTTATTTTTATAATTCACTTTACGATAAAAAACAAAAGGTGGAAGACATTTTATTTTTTGCATTTTCATTGAGATAACACAAGTTGTGAACTCAAGAAACTTCTTTAATAAATTACTTTTATAATTCACTACAAGAGTTCGTTTCAGTACTCCATGCTTCACAATCCATGTTTTTGTATGCTTGATGCCGACATTGTCTGTTTTAGAGAAAAAATGTATTACAACGTCTATTTTGTCCTTTTTACAACTCCAAAACTGTTACATTATGCTCGCACCCCCCTTAGACTATACCCCCCCCCTTTTCCCTGTTACTCCCGGCATGCATCTGCATCCGTTTCCGGCCTCTCTCGAAATAAAGCCTGGCTTCAGCCAGTATGTCTTATCTCTCTCCTACACTTGTGTTCTCTTTACTTATTAACTACATCGTAATGTAACATGGTGGCAGCGGTGTAAAACACATCTCAAAACCCGAAACACAAAGTCATCGTCAGAACGAGCAACTGGTGAAGCTTTATCTCCTTCCCAAGCGATGGACAGTGCTACAACTACTACTACAAACTATCAACAACGTCCCTCGTGCGAAAACATAATGTCCCCAAGCAGTTTGGATACTAAAACCAACCCCGCGGAAGCGTGGAAATCATGGAAACAGATGTGGAAGAACTACTGTACTATCGCCAAACTAGTAGACCCGGATAAACAGTACCAAACAGCGTTGTTTTTACACGCAGTCAGACCAGACGCCCTTACTATCCACAACGGGTTTCAATTTGCTCCCACCGAAGACAAAGATGACGTCGATACGGTGATAGCCAAATTCGACCAACACTTCATAGAACAGACGAATGAGACCTATGAGCGATACCTCTTCAACAAAAGAGACAAAGAACCAGGTGAGACTCGACTCCTACGTTACGCAACCTAGCAACCTAGCAAAATCGTGCAATTTTTGTGAATGTTTACATGACTCTCTGCTGTGTGACCGTATCGTACTAGAAGTAAGAGATAACCATGCCCGTAAAAGACTGCTGTAAAATACGGCACTAACATTTCGACAAAGTGTTGACATATGCCGTAGCTGTGAAGCAACAGAGACACGGCTAAAAATAATTAATCCTGACCAACAAGAACGGATTAACAAAGTCCAAGGCCCAGGTTATAAAAAAGAGAACCAAAGGTACGGGCAAATAGATTGTCATTTTAGTGGCAGAAGGCATGGCAAAAGAAAAGAAGCATGGGGACAGAAGCCTTTGCAGTCACAAAAAAACACTTTGCACTGAAATGCCCGGAAAAGCGGCGTGGTGAGAGACCAAGACCGTCTAATACACGAAGTAAATCGAATAGTGTCTGACTCTGACTCTTCTAGCGATACGGACTACATACTAAGTGTCAACTCCGAGAGAGGAGAAAAAAAACGACAGAACCATTTATGCTAGAATGACACTAGATCATAAACAGGTAAAATTCCACTTGCTACTGTTAATGTAATTCCACTGAAATATGTGCGCGATGTTAATCTGCAACCAGCGTCTAAGTTACAGATGTGGAATGCGACCGAACTCGTACCGCTCGGCAGATGCAGGATTACTTTGCGCAACCCCAAGAACACGAAAAAATACTCTGTTGAGTTCACGGTGGTTAAAGAAAACCTAACCCCATTGCTGGGGAAACGGGCGAGTGAACAGATGAACTTAATAATGGTACATCATGACAACCTCGGAGTTATCACCCCTGTCGACGAACCAACCGATTGGAATAGTCGAATGATTATCACCACAAAGAAGTCAGCGGATATCCGAATCTGCATCGATCCAAGACCGCTAAACAAAGCGCTGAAGCACGAGCGATAACAACTACCTAACATAGAGGAAGTACTACCCAAGTTAACAAATGCAAAATACTTCACTGGCGTGCTAGACGACGAGTTAAGCCTCCTCACAACTTTTCAACCGGGGTTCGGTCGATACCGGTGGCTGAAGCTCCTTTTCGGAAATTGTGTGAGCTCTGAAATATTCCAAAAACGTCTCTATCAAGCCATAGACGGTTTAGATGGAGTTGCATGCGTCGTTAACGATATAATTGCATTCAGTTCAGGAGATGACCTACAACAATCCTCCGTAAACCATGATGCAAACCTGAAGGCACTCCTACAACGGTGGCGAGAATGAAGCTGAACTGAGGAAAGGCAGAAGTAAAAATGACTGCCATAAGTTTCATGGGTCACCTCATTACCAGTAATGGGCTACTGCCAGACCCTTCTAAAATTGATGCGATCACAAAACTAAAGCGGCCCACATTGATCAAAGAGTTACAGAGACTCTGTGGGATGGTCAACTACCTAGCTAGGTTCCTACCAAGATTGTCGAGGCCGTACGGCAACTGATGCGAGCACGAGATACGCAGAAATGAAGCGAGCAGTCACTGAAGCACCCATACTCAGTAACTACGATCCGAAAATGGCCTTCACAATACAGTGTGACGCCAGCTCAGAAGGACTTGGTGCAGCATTACTACAACAAGGCAAGCCAGTAGCATATGCAAGCAGAGCGCTGACTGATACCGAGCAGAGATACACCCAAATCGAAAAGGAAATGTTGGCGATTGTGTTCTCACTGGAGAAATTCCACCAATACACTTATGGCAGACGAACAGAGATACACACAGATCATAAACCACTGGAAGCTATAGTGAAAAAAATCCTTGCAAAAGCCCCTAAAGTATTACAGGGAATGTTATTGCGGACTCAGAAGTATGACATCGACGTCATGTACCTCAAAGGAAAACACATGTATATCGCTGACATGCTATTGCGGTCATACATGACAACCAAAGAGAAGCATCAAACCGAATTCGAGCTTGTCAACATGGTTAGCTTTCTACCCATCCGGGATGAAAGACTGACTCAGATCTGGAAAGCAACGAATCAAGATGAGGTATGTGACCAACTCAGGAAGACAATAGTACAGGGTTGGCCAACCGAGAAAATGGATCTTCCCGCTGTGCTGCACCCATATTTTCACACCCGTGATGAGATGTCAGTTCAAGATGGACTTATCCTCAAGGGCGACCGAGTACTCATTCCACTCAGTCTCCATCAAACGTTCAATTCACTGCTCACACATTGGCGTAGATGGATGCCTACGCCAGAGAATGTGTTTTCTGGACGGGAATGTCATCGGAGATACGGGAATACGTTTCCACTTGCGAAACCCACTGCAAGTTCACCACAGAGCAACCGAAATAAACTTTGATGCCACATGATATACCTGATCGGCCATGGCATTGATTTGTTTGAAAGTGAGACGGTGGAGTACTTCATAACTGTCGATTATTTCTAAAACTTCTGGGAGATAAATCGATTAGAAGAACAACCTCCATCCGCAAGTTGAAGATCCCTGGAACAACCACACATGATAGGACGCACACTCACTCGTCAGCTAGAACAACCACAGACAGCGATGGGGTACACACCAAATATTCATTCGCCCTCTACCTCCACCGACAGGACCCTAGACACTTGCTCACCACACCAAGCAACCGATGCTAAGGAGTCTTTTCAAGGCGAATCCCCTGTCAGGACCCACACACGCACTGGCAGAGGAATACGAAAGCCAGCATACCTCAAAGACTACACAAAATAATAGCAATCTGGCTAAAAAATGTAACTCCATAGAGTAAAGACACTCTTCATCCATAAAAGAGAGGATGTTACATTATGCTCCCCCACCCATGTACGTTGGACTATAACCCCCCCCCCTTTTCCCTGTTACTCCTGGCATGCATCTGCATCCATTTCCGGTCCCTCTCGGAATAAAGCCTGGCTTCGGTCAGTATGTCTTATCTCTCTCCTACATTTGTGTAATATTAGGTTGTGAATTGTGTTCCTTTCTTCCGAGTTCTTGAAACACGTTTTTCCTTCTTTTTCTTCCGTATTCTCGAACTGCGTGCGATCTTCGTGACGTTCTCTCCTCGACTCACCCCGATCCCAAAAACACCGCCTTTTATGTAGCTTTTTTTTTGCCACACCTGATTTGCATAATGCAACCCTCTCAGTCTCGTAATAATTGGGTTCGCACCTCGGTGTGACGACTGTTTCCTTCCGTGCCGTCACTACAACTTGTGTTCTCTTGACTTCTTAAATACATCGTAATGTAACAAAAACGTTCTTAATTTAATATTATTTAAATAAACAACACCATAAAAGTATTTTCGTTGCCTAAACATTTTTTGGCACTTCTGTCGTATATATGAAGCAGCAGATTTTCTGTCCTTCTACTGAAAATAAAGGGAGGTAATTCAACCGGAAGTGATTTTTTTACAACATAAAAAAAAATGCAAGACTGATTTGTTTTTGGGTAACAAGAAACAATTAACAATTTCTTTTTTTTATTATATGAAGTTAAAAATTTTTTAATAAAAACCCTAACCCTAACCCCTAACCCTAACCCCTAACCCTACCCCCTAACCCATACCCTAAGAAGTCAGGCGGTGTGCCTGTAAAAAATGTATTGTTTTTTGCGGCTGGTTCATTAAATTACCAATGTCTCGAAGATTAATCTCATTTAACTCCATTTTCTAAATACTAAATTCAACTTCCGGTGAATTCTGAATGAATGGTACTTGGAGACAAAAAAAAAAACGGAACTCTTCAATTTCGATTTCTTAATCGGCAGCTGCTTCATATATACGACAGAAGTGCCTTTTTTTATCTCATTATGTTGGAAAACTCCAAACTCGACCATTACCTTTAATTCATACCCTTTTCTTCTTTGGCACTTCTGCATTTTAGCCGTCACTTACTGTGAAGAGTTCCATTCATTTAACCCAGTCAACCGGAAGTGCCAGACTGAATTTTTTTCCTCCCAAAATGAATCTGCGAGATGTTGGTAGTTTAACAAGCGAGTCTCATAAAACAATAGACTTTTTGCAGGCACACAAACAAACAAAAATCAAACATCTCAAAGTTGTAAATATATATAAAAAAAACAATGTTGACTGTTTGTTGGATTTTCGTTTTAAATTATAAATTTTCGTTTAAAAAAATCACTGTTGACTATTTTGATAAAATTTTAATTCATAAAATAAAAAAATCACTGACTAAAATCACTGACTATTCATTTTAATGATAAATTTTCATGTTAAAAATCACTGTTGACTATTTTGATAAAATTTTTATTCATACAATAAAAAAATCACTGACTATTCATTTTAATAATAAAGTTTCATTTTAAAAATCACTGTTGACTATTTTGATAAAATTTTTATTCATACAATAAAAAAATCACTGACTATTCATTTTAATAATAAAGTTTCATTTTAAAAATCACTGTTGACTATTTTGAGAAAGTTTTAATTCATACAATAAAAAAAAACACATTGTTCACTGTTTCGGGCAGACGCAAAATTATTTATGTGTGAAAACAATATTATGTACTTACTCATTGGTATTTTATTGTTCAATGTTGAAAAAATTAGGGAAAATTATCCAGTAGAACTTTAATTACAAATATTTTTACATTTTCCGTATCGTACAAGTCACTCTGATGACTATGCCTCCATTTGCTACCGTTGGACAGAAGCCAAGGGCAGATAATTTGCAAGGGCAGGTAATACTCATTTAAAAAGCAAAAAAAATAAAAAACAAGTGCATTGATAAAAAACATAATTTATTGTAATGGGTATATTTAATGTGAAAGTAAATAAAATTAAAGTAATTAAATTGAAACTGGGTATCTTTCCGCAATTTCGTGTAAGAGACCGCCTAGCTTGTTGATTACCTGCCCTTTCTACTCAAGGCGAAGATCAAAGTGTAGTATCTGCTCCGATGGATACTGCACCCCATAGACTGGTATTGTCTTGGCCTTCGGGGCTTGATTTACACCGGTCTATGGGTTTGTCCTGTGCAGTTCTAGGAGGTCCACCCTCCCAGGCTTCGCCTCCCCTCTTTGGGGAGGAGTAAGTTTATTGCTTACTGCCTGAGGCGCCCCTACCGGGGAATGCCGACGGGGCTGCCCAGGCAATTTTTAAACCCCACTTTCTCGACCCGACCTTGGGTCACATCTTACTTGTGGGAGTAAGATAAAAACTGGCCTTGTGCCTAACTCCTGGAGAGGAGTAAATCAATACCTGCCCTTGCAAATTATCTGCCCTTGACGTTTTACTCACTGTACAAAAATGCAGAAAAAATTATCCACTAGAATTTTAATTACAAGTATTTTTCCATTCTGCGTATCGTACCAGCGAGTGTTCAGTAAGCCTCCATCTTGTTTTCTTAAGAAGATTTCAAGGGCAGATAACTTAAAATCAACGTGAACAGATTTGGAAAGATTGTGGCAAGTAACGCGAAAAGGGCAGTCAATTCGATTTTCTACAATAATTGTTTGAAAATAATTGATTGTTGCTAAATATTGGCCTCCACAACCTGAAAACAAAAAAAATATATAAATCTTGTTTTTTATCTATTTAAAAATTACGTATTTGTTGCTGCCAACCTGTTGTTTTAAATGAAATACAGTTGGGAAATTAGTCAAAAGAATATTTGGGTTTACCTACTCATTTGTGACCTGTTTGCGTTTTAAAAAAAATATATATTTAAAGGAAGTTATAAGCCTTTAAAGTTCGCGTAAATACCGATTCTGTGCAAAGTAGCCATATTTGTTTAGTCAGTTGTTTACTTTAAACAAGATGGCTACTTTGCTCAGAATCGGCATTTATGGAAACTTTAAAAACTTTGGGCATTTATAACGACAGCTAACAGAACAAAAACAGGTGAAACACAAAACAAAAATGGGATGTTTCTGTATTATTATGGACAGATGAAATTTTCATTTTTATTTTAGAAGAGTCAGTTAAAAGGGGAGATAATTCAAACTATTTTTTTGTTGTAACCATAACCAGAAAGAAAATCCAGAGAATTAGTAAGAAAATAAATTTAAAAAAAGGGTACTTATGCAGTTTACAAACATGGCTGAAATAATAACGTTATAATTTAGAAAGCCATCCTTAACATGAGGAGGTGGGGAGTTGATTAACTATTCTGTACTTTCACCTAACAATTTAATAAACAGAATAGTTAATCAACTCACCACCTCTCCATGTTAAAAATGTCTTTCTTTCAGCCCTCTCCGTAATATGCATAAGTACCCTATTTTAAATGTATTTTTTTTACTAACTCTATGAATTTTCCTGATGTGCTATGGTTACAACAAAAAACAGTTTTAATTATATCCCCTTTTAACTGACTCTTCTAAAATGAAAATTTTAACCCTCTCTGTAAACTTCATAAGTACCCTTTTAAAATTTATTTTCTTACTAATCATTATTATAAACTATTTAAAAAAAGTTATGTAAATGAGGCATACAAATAGCTGCATATATATATATATAACAAATAGGACAATAATATTACAAATGAATAACTCCAATTAGCTGGCTTTGGGTCTTTGCTCTCTACTATATATGCATTTAGTGAGTGATTCTGATAGTTACAAACATGGCTGAAATAATAACGTTATAATTTAGAAAGCCATTCTTAACATGGGGAGGTGGGGGTTGATTAACTATTCTGTACTTCTGGCCAAGATAAAAGTGTAGTATCTGTTCCGATGGATACTACACCCTATAGACCTGTATCGTCTTGGCGTTCGGGTCTTGATTCCGCAGGTCTGTGGGGTTGTCCTGTGCGGTTCTAGGAGGTCCACCCTCCCAGGCTTCGCCTCCCCTCTTTGGGGTGGAGTAAGTTTATTGCTTACTGCCTGGGGCGCCCCTACCGGGGAATGCCGACGGGGCTTCCCAAGCATTTTTTGTTGGCCAGAGTGCTCACTTTCTCAGGTGCTGGTTTTTCAAATCCCACTTTCCCGACCTTGTGTCACATCTTACCTAACAATTAGTTATAATAGTTAATCACCCCCTCCTCTCCATGTTAAGAATGGTTTTCTAAATTATAACGTTATTGTTTCAGCCATGTTTGTAATCTGCATAAGTATCCTTTTCAAAATTTATTTTCTTACTCATCATTATTATAAACTGTTTAAAAAATAGTTATGCAAATTAAGCATACAAATAGCTGGCTTTGGGCCTTTGCTCTCTACTATATATACAGTATTTCAAAAGACTGTTGTTTTATTGATTTACATAACAGTGAGTGATTCTGCTGGTTACATAGATGTGATAAATGAAAGAAAACTTTTGCATTTATTTATTTAGAAGAAAAATTATTTACTTAGAAGAAAAATAATTTACTTAGAAGAAAAATTATTTATTTAGAAGAAAAATATTTATTTAGAAGAAAAAATATTTATTTAGAAGAAAAATTATTCATTTAGAAGAAAAATAATTCTGTCGAACTCTCTTTTCTTCTTGTCAAATTTTTTACAAATTGAATTTTATAATTTGTTGTTTTTTCAGTTCCAAGAATCATTTTGTCGTGAAACATGACCTTGCCGGATATGCATGTGGAAATCTCCAATTATAAGGTTTATGCACATCAAGAAGGCAGTGCACCACCGAGTATATCTCTCCGGAAGAAGGTAAGGAAACCATTTCATGGCATTCATTTGCATATGACGGGAAAGGGACGAATGCGGGTTACATATGAGAAAAACAACTACTTTATTTCCTAAGGAACAAAGATTTATCCGGAAACTGGGAACAAGCATTCTACAATAACAAACACACATTTTTAAATCCTACACTTGCCTTGGCCTTTTGGCCAAGATCAAAGTGTAGTATCTGTATAATATAGTATATAATATATATATATATAATATATATAATGTATATAATATATTATATATATATATATATATATATGTAATATATATATAATTACTAAAAAATTACTTAGTTTTTATCTTAATCATCATCATCATCATCATCAACCGGTTTATTTGTTGAATCAGGCCACAATTAATCCTCTGATAAGGGTGAGGCCTGATTGTCTAGTCTCGAAATCTAAGTCTTCCTCTCCACTCCTGTCTTTGGCAAGGCTTGATGGAATCCGTACCCATGGCCTTCCTATCACATTTGACTACGCCCTCCCAAGTCAACTTGGGTCTGCCAGTGGTGATGTTCTCTGCTGGTGCACTCAACTGCCGGACTTTAGCAATCCAGCCATCGCTACGCTCAATGTGACCCAACCAACGCAGTCTGTTCTTCCGCATGATGTCCACAAGGCTTTTCAAGTCGACCTGTAAGAGCAGGGATTCAAAAGAAACGTACTGTTCAGGCCTCACCAAACAGATCAATCTGACCATTGCCCTGTCATTACGGCGCAGCTTCTTTAGTATGCCAGCAGAGACAGCCCAAGTTTCTGAGCCATACAACAGCACACTTCTGACACATGAGGAGTATACACACCCTCTCGTAGTTGTTGGCAGGTGTTTCTTTGTAAGGATTGGCAGCAGGTCTCTAAACTTTTTCCAGGCACACTTGCAACGTGTAGCTGCCGTGAGTTCACAGCCTCCACCTGATGACAGCACATCTCCAAGATAACAAAAGTCTGTCACTACTTCCAACTTGTTGTCACCAGTATCCATCTCTGTCAGTGGTCTGCCATCTATTGGTCTTGCCGTGCCGGTGCTACGAAAGCACTTAAAGTGAGGATATGCTTTGAGAGAGCCCTTTATGCCACTGCACCTTTTGTGGATCCAATCTGAACAGTGAGTGCAGATGATTGAGTTGCTGCCAGTTCCTTTCAGACATACAGCACACGGGTATTTTCCTGTTTTCTGTAGTAAGCTGAGGTTTGGACCTGCGATCATGACCTTAGTTTTACCCATGTTGACTCTGAGACTTTTCAATACATGAAGGCCCGTCCAGCTAGTGATCTGTCCAGCAGGAAGAAAGTGTAATATCTGTTCCGATAGATACTGCACCCCATAGACCGGTGTCATCTTGTCCTTCAGGGCTTGCTTCCGCCGGTCTGTGGGCTTGTCCTGTGAGAAGATTTCCACCTGCCATCACCTAATTTGGGCTTTATTGAATTCCCTTTGATCGAGCGAGGTATATCAGGGATTTATGATCTGTGAAAATAATGAATGTACGACCGTATGAGAAATAATCGTATTTTAGAATCGGGGGCTGATAATGAATTAAGATTTCACAAACTTTGTAGCTTGTGCCAATAGCGTAATGGCTAAGAAGTCCATCTGCTAACAAAATGGTCAAGTTACGATCTTAGTTTGAAATACTTGTTTGTCTAGCAACACTGAAGAGCTGTGGGCACTCTTGTATAAGCAGTAACCGATCTGAGGGAGATAACTCTATTTTCTCAGCCGCCGCTATTCCGAATTCGCTTATACTTTGGCAAGGGAGATAACTTTGTTTATTAATAAAAAAATCATGTTGACTCTGAGACATTTCAATAAGAACAAATTAAATGATAATTACATTTATCATCATTAGTGATCACAAAAATGTTTGAATATTTTCCGCAGAAAACTAGATAAAAATATTGATTTAAATCTTGTTTTTCTATGCACCATTTGAACTCATCGATTTTTTAATTTTTTAATTTATTTACAGGTTAAAACTATAAGAAAGGATTTTCAACTTCGTGAAATAGAGGATGAAGAAAAGTCGTTAGTTTAGCACATAATTTTAAAGAATATTTCAGAAAACATGCAGCAACCAGCTGGAGAGACATCATTTTCTTGTGAAGAATGTGAATCTTCATTTTCTCAGAAATCCTTTTTGACAAAACACATCGAATCGCACATGGGTGAAAAACCATATTCTTGTGAAGTTTGTGGATCAGCATTTTCAAGGGGTTACACCTTGAAACAGCATATGCTAATACACACAGGAGAAAAACATTTTTCTTGTAAAGTTTGTGAATCCGCTTTTTTGGATAATTCCAGTTTGACGAAACACATGCGAATACATACGGGAGAAAAACCATATTCGTGTGGAGTTTGTGGATCTTCTTTTTCACAGAATTCAAGTTTGAAAAAACACATCATCAGGCACACAGGAGAGAAACAATATTCTTGTGAAGTGTGTGGGTCTTCATTTTCAGTGAATTCAAGCTTAAAAAGACATATGAGCATACACACCGGAGAGAAACCATATTGTTGCAACGTGTGTCGATCTGCTTTTTCAAGGAAAACATATTTGACAGAACACATGCGGGTACACACCGGAGAGAAACCATATTCTTGTAATGTCTGTGGATCTGCCTTCTCAGAAAATTCCAGTTTAACAAAGCATGTTCGAATACACACAGGAGAGAAACCATATTGTTGTAATGTCTGTGAATTTCGATTTTCAGAAAATTCTAATTTAAAAACCCATATGCGCATACACACAGGTGAGAAACCATATTCTTGCAAAATTTGTGGATCTGCTTTTTCAAGGAGTTCCAGTTTGGCAGAACATATGCGAATACACACAGGAGAGAAACCATACTTTTGTAAAGTCTGTGGAACTGCATTTTCTAAAAGTTCCAGTTTGAAAATACACATACGAATACACACAGGAGAGAAACCATATTCTTGTAAAATCTGTGGATGTGAATTTTCAGTGAATTGCAATTTAAAAAAGCATATGAAAATTCACACTTAAGCTATCTGGCGAGTATACCCGGTGAACCGAGTGCAAGAAAAATACAAACAATTGCACTGAAAGGGACGGTTAGAATCTTAAAAAGATCTCTAGGCGTGAGTGTCTGGAATAGCTGGTGAATGTCTGGTATCCGGTAGGATGCCCCATCTCCAACAAAAACGGAAAGATATCCGGTGAACAAATTGCTAGAGTGATTTAAACAATTGCACTTAAGGGTACAGTTAGAATCATAAAACGATCTTTCGATGCCTGACATCCCCAGCCGGTAGACTTGCTAAGAAATACATCAAGACCTTTCATACCAGAAAACTTTCTGGATGAACTATTTCAGGAATATATAGATGCGGAGACTCTGTAGACTGGCTGAAAAGAGAATTGTGTGTACGATTTTATATTTCATTGTTCTATCCTGTGAGTACCCTTTCCCAGTATATTTATTATATTTCGTTCGTTTGTTTAAACGACAATTGTACTACTGTTTTGAAAAACAGTTTATTTGGTTTTTCGGAGGCAACTTGTACGTTGTCACTCCTTTTTTTATTACAAGGCGTTTTTGCGCCCACGAAGGAAATATTTGCAACCTTCAAACTCTCCTCGGAGACTTTTGTAAAATAAACTCTGTTTCCTTTGACTTCAAATAAGACCACTGTTAATTTATTTCTTTCCCCTTTTATTTTATTCTGTTGTTTTTGTGCGGGCTTCTAACAGGTCGTATTTAGTCGAAAACGGTTAAATTTGCGACACAAGAAGGGGCCCCTTGATGTAAAATAATAAAAAAAGAAAAGGGCCCCTTGATTTCTGAGATTTTACAATGAAGGAAAATAAAAAAAATAAAAAATGAAGAAAATGGCTGATCTACAAAAAAGCTGACGAACGCATAGTATTTGAAGACCCAACAAGATCCCCTTGGAGTGGAAACACACGAGCTAATACAAGGAATGGTGCCTCTTCTAGTTATGACACCTCAAGTACCAACATAAAACTGGATTCTCCACCAGACCAGATGAATTCTTGAACTTGAATCAGGCAAGACAAAGCAAAGACCACAAGAAAAATAAACTATAAAATCTTTCTTCTCTTTTCTGCTTCATCATATTCATCTTTTATCATATCTTATTTATTTATTTATTTATTTATTTTTTTTTTTATTATTTTTTATTTATTTATTTTTTTTATTTTTTTTTATTTATTTTTTTAAATTTATTTATTTTCTTATTTATTTTTTCATTTATTTTATTTACTTATTTTTTTATTTATTTATTTTTTTATTTATTTATTTATTTTTTTTATTTAGTTTTTTTTATTTATTTTTATTTTTATTTTTTTATTTTATTTATTTATTTATTTTATTTATTTTTTTATTTTATTTTATAAATAAATAAAAAATAAAAATAAATAAATAAATATTTATTTATTTATTTTTTTATTTATTTATTTTATTTATTTTTTTAATTTTTTTTTTTATTTATTTCATTTATTTATTTTTTTATTTATTTTATTTATTTATTTTTTATTTATTTATTTGTTTTATTTATTTTTTATTTTTTTAAATTTTTTATTTTATTTATTTTTTTATTTTATTTATTTTTTTATTTAATTTATTTTTTATTTATTTATTTTTTATTTATTTATTTATTTATTTTTTTTTTTTTAATTTTTTTTTTTTTTATTTATTTTTTTTTTAATTTTTTTTTTTAATTTTATTTTTTTATTTATTTATTTATTTATTTATTTATTTATTTATTTATTTAAAGTTCTCAATGAAATATCACCAGTGATCGCTCACTAGCAACAACAGTTGATATTCCCTGGAGACTGAGTGACAAGTTTCCTCAGATTTTCAGCACCATCAGCTTATTTTGATAACCATTGCAATTACTTTGTATTTTCGCAACAGCTGTTTACATGATTCATTATTATCTTGATTTTTAATAATGTTTGAAAAGGTTAATTAATAATTAATAATTAATATTGTTCGGATCATTCGATAATACCAGTCTCGGTCGGCACAAATTAAAATAGTCGAAAAGCATCAATGGGGATAACACGCAGCACCAAGACGACCTCCACTGGAAGGGTGCGAAGGGTACTGGTAACTTGAAGAGGCTTACTGCCATTCAAACTCCATACGGTAAACGGCAGTTGCGATAACGCAAAATGATTTGCAATGGTAATCAAAGTTGGTTGAGAGTGCAGGAAATCTGAAGATAATTGTTTTCACTCAGACTCCAGGGGAACATCACTGGTTACTTCAGTTCGGAACCACTGATGACCTGTGTATAAAACTCCTCAAAAAATATTTTGAAACAAATTTTAAAATAAGTCAAAAAAATTGTAAATTAAAGGACGTTGGGTGGATGATTGACAGTGCCGTCACAAGCCAGAAGTAGGGGCTCAAACAGGTCTCTTTCCGCAGATATAATTCCCCAACCCTAACCTGCGGAGGAGGAAGTTTGGATACGTACTAATGCCAATTTAGTGCCACAGTTCATAAAGATATTCTTTCCTGGCCAGGGTTTAATAAAGAACTGAACTGAATTCTGGATGTATTTTACAACAATGCTGGTTTGTGCTACACGCTGTCAATTAAGATTCGGTTAAAATTCGGATAAAAATTGTTGTTTGGGATAAATACAATTTAGGCGCGCAGTGTGAATATAATTGTATTGCCGCGTGAAAAATAAAAAATAACGCCCACGCAAATTCCGGCGTGGCCTTATATATTAAATCAACTCAAAACGAGCGGACGTAGTAGGGAGCACACCACGTGATATTTCTGTCCAATGGGATTTCTCCAAAGACATTTTTCTAAACTTTTCTC
This sequence comes from Sepiola atlantica, assembly GCA_963556195.1. NCBI lineage: Eukaryota > Metazoa > Mollusca > Cephalopoda > Sepiida > Sepiolidae > Sepiola > Sepiola atlantica. The sequence goes on along the minus strand of OY744549.1, from coordinate 60,126,830 downwards.
CTTAAGCTCGCTGGAGCCTATCCAAATAGTATTTAAGCACACACAAACATCAAACCCTCTCTTTCAACTGACTCTTCATTCGGAGGTTACACGCGTCTTACTATCACTCTCCCATTTCACCTTTCGCGCGCTTCATACAATTACACAGGCGAACATTACCTATTGCCTCTCTTAACATTTTTATAACATATGAGCATTTCAACAAAACAAAAGACATTCTCCTTTTTACTTACCCTGAAACTAAAGAAAGGACTTCTGAACTCATTACAAAAGGAAATATGTTATATTTGTTAATGGTTTATTTCAGTAAATAAACTTCCGTTGATTTTGCATGTAAATCTTCTTCTTATTATTTTTATTTTTATTTGTGGAGGAAGTTATCACCAAAAAAAGGCATGACGACCACCACAGATGTTATACATTCAGATTGTTAGTAACGACGAAGCTACAAGATTTAATTTCATATAAATACTTCCGGTTGGAAAATTATAGACTTGTGCACACAGACAAAATTGCATTGTGGGATTAATATCTCTATTTACATACAGTTAAATAGGCATATTTTATTTACCTCCTCTCTAGGGGAGGTTAGACACAAGGTCAAGTGTGGGTTTTGATGAAAGTGTTTCTATGGAAAGTTAGATAAAATGTTTTAAAAGAGAATGTGTATCTTAACGAACCTGCTCTCGGGAAATGAGGAAGCCCGTCTAGTGTCTAAACGACGTTTATTAAGGGTATATAAGGCCGTTGAAATCTATGAATTTAAGTAAGATTCTTGCCACGTTTTCACTTCTAATCGCAGCCTCGTCTTGAAATTTCGTTATTCTCTAATCTAATAATGTTATTTAATGTTATCTAATGTAAATTTAATTGATTGCCCAGGACGGACAGACAGACAGACAGAGAAGGTGCTCATTATATTATAAGTGATACGAATTTGGAAAAAAAACAATATTTACAAATAGTTTCAAAAGTTAAAAACATATGTAAACTTGATAATAGCAGTTATAAGTGTATATTTGTAAATATGAATTTAATTGAAGGTTAAAAGTAATGTATTATGTAAATGAGGAAGCCCGTCTAGTGTCTAAACGACGTTTACTTAGGGTATATAAGGCCGTTGAAATCTATGAATTTAAGTAAGATTCTTGCCACGTTTTCACTTCTAATCGCAGCCTCGTCTTGAAATTTCGTTCTTCTCTAATCTAATAATGTTATTTAATGTTATCTAATGTAAATTTAATTGATTAATAATAGTTTCCTAATTCTACAGGTATACAAATATTATGAACGCTGACTCTAAAAGCTTAATTAATTAAATGTTAATTACTCGACGACCCCCTCCCCTTCCTCTTCTGTTTACAAAAATTCCCCAGGACGGACAGACAGACAGACAGACATCCTGACAGAGAAAGTGCTCGTTATGGCTATGATATAAAAAGTTCGGCACAGATATCTGTTGTTTCCAAAATAGGGACACAGGTAAATAGGCTACTAATCTCATAAGAGCACATACATTTATTAGTAATCTTTAGCTGTAAAATGTAATTTGCAAATTAAAATGAATATTTTAAGCAGTATTTAAGTGCTCTAATACTGGTTGTAAAATATCAACGATCCATTTTGTAACCTTGTGTTGTGATAACCATAGAGAGAATACGTGTTCATGGGATATCC
>OY744549.1:60117653-60122653 GCA_963556195.1 Sepiola atlantica | reverse complement strand
CGCCTGTCAAATATACATATGTCGGGAAACATCCTGCCGCCATTTATTTATTTGGTTACAATAGAGAATGTTCAGAAATAGTTTTTGGTGTGCATATCGTGATTTATTGTGTCAGTATATAAAACCCAAAATGCATAGATTCGGTGTGTATATCGTGTTCTTACTGAATACATCAAGACCTTTCATACCAGAAAACTTTCTGGATGAACTATCTCAGGAATATATAGATGAGGAGACTCTGTAGACTGGCTGAAAAGAGGATCGCTCTACTATGATCAGGAAGGAATGATAATCCCATTGTAAGGTTCTGCTAGAGGATGACTACTATACAATGCGACGTGTGTAAATATCTTTACTGGACCATTTGTAAAAGTTGAATATCCAGTGTATCAGCAAGTCCTGGGAGCATAGACCAGAAGGAACAGTTGGAAATAATTTATACACCATCCACTATGACTATGCAATCTCTACAACTACATATCTAGAAAACGGAGCTGTTAAACCTGACGTAATGATATGGGACAAAAAGGAAAACAAAATAAAATTTTAACATTAAAATTTAAACGAATGATAATAATCAATTTGCAACAAATATACTTGTTATATTTCAAATTTAAATGATAATCAATTTGTGGAGTTTTTAACCCTTAAAAAAACTATCTTGTGTATCTATCCGGTGAACAAATTGCTAAAGGTATTTAAACAATTACACTTAAGGGTACAGTTAGAATCATAAAACCATCTTTCGATTAGAGTCACTTGATAGTGGGTGATTACCTGACATCTGGTAGGATGTCTCATCCCCAGCAATAAGAAATATGAAAGAAAATTGAAAAGAGAGATTTTGAATGCCTACATAAAGAAGCTGTAAGGAACAGAAATCAGCGTGTCACGTTTTTGTTTCAATGCTAACAGTAGAACGCTGCGTAATAATGAAAGAGAAATGTTCCATTTTCCTTATGTTTTTATTTTAAAATTCAGTTACAATTTTAATTTTAATTAATTTTTGGGGGGGGGTATATTGTGTTCTTACTGAACCTTCACACGAACCATTTTGAAATATTTATCTAGTGTAAGTATTTATCTCGTCCATCTTGTTTGGTATGTTCACTTGAAATATTTGATTTCGGATTAGTACACTGATTTATTGTGTCAATATATAAAACTGTAGAATAGAAAGAGTAAGTCTCATTCTAACATTTAAAACAACTTTATTATTTAAATCTTATTTCTATTCATCAAAATGATTTTTGGATGATGTCTTTTATTTTGGATTCTTGGTTTAGCTATCATTCGGTGTATTCTGGGTATTTCTTTAAACCCTAACCCTTAAAAAAACTATCTTGTGTATCTATCCGGTGAACAAATTGCTAAAGGTATTTAAACAATTACACTTAAGGGTACAGTTAGAATCATAAAACCATCTTTCGATTAGAGTCACTTGATAGTGGGTGAATGCCTGACATCTGGTAGGATGTCTCATCCCCAGCAATAAGAAATATGAAAGAAAATTGAAAAGAGAGATTTTGAATGCCTACATAAAGAAGCTGTAAGGAACAGAAATCAGCGTGTCACGTTTTTGTTTCAATGCTAACAGTAGAACGCTGCGTAATAATGAAAGAGAAATGTTCCATTTTCCTTATGTTTTTATTTTAAAATTCAGTTACAATTTTAATTTTAATTAATTTTTGGGGGGTATATCGTGTTCTTACTGAAACTTCACACGAACCATTTTGAAATATTTATCTAGTTTAAGTATTTATCTCATCCATCTTGTTAGGTATGTTCACTTGAAATATTTGATTTCGGATTAGTACACTGATTTATTGTGTCAATATATAAAACTGTAGAATAGAAAGAGTAAGTCTACATCTAACATTTAAAACAACTTTATTATTTAAATCTTATTTCTATTCATCAAAATGATTTTTGGATGATTTCTTTTATTTTGGATTCTTGGTTTAGCTATCATTCGGTGTATTCTGGGTATTTTTAAAAAAAAATCTTTTTTGTGGATCTTTTTTATTCTCAGAGTTTTTTGTGGGATGTCTTCAGTTTGTGATGTTGACAAATTAAACTGACTAAAGCTTCCTTTACTACTCTCTTACATCATATCCACCCAAATAGCATATACTTCTTTTCTCACGATCCTTGTTTACAGAGGCTTGATCTGCACTGATCTCTTCAGCTACAGCATATCCTGCATAAAAAACTAATATGTACTAGCCACTATATTTACTAGCAAACCTACCCACACTGATAGTTTACACTTAAATGTGGTTGATTTTACACTCCTATCTCATTATGGCTATGAGATTCTTGGGGTTTTATTTTAAGTGGGTGATCGTGTTCTAAGAGTTGTGTTAGGGTTAGAGTTAGGGTTAGAGTTGTTAAGTGGAAGTATTAAAATTGTGATGTTTCTATCCTTTAATTCATTCGAAGAACGCAGATTGCCACTGAGACGTAACGGACTACTGTGAATTAAGGGCCATATTTATAGGGGGCCATATTTATAGAGGGCCATATTTATAGGGAGCCATATTTATAGGGGGCATCATAAGTGAATCATGAATAAAATAAAATGAATCCAGCTAGAAACATCTAAAAGTTGAGAATACTATGATATAATAATTATCATAAATTAATTGATAAATAATAATAAATAATAATGATAACAAATAATAATAAAAATTTTAATAAAATAATAATGATAAAAATAATGATAAAAAAATATTATTAATAATAATAATTATAATAATAAAAATAATAATACTAGTATAATAATAATAATAATAATAATAATGATAATAATAATAAAAATAATAAAAGTAATAATGATAATAATAATAATAAAATAATAATAAAAGTAATGATAAAAATAATAAAAAATAATAATGAAAATAATAAAAATAATAATGATAATAAAATAATAAAAATACAAATAAAATAATAATGATAACATAATTTAAAAAATACTATTATAATAAAATAATAATAATAATAAAATTAACAATAAAAATAATAATTAAATGAAATAATAATAATAAAGTAATAAGAAAATAAGAATGATGATAAAAAATAATAATAATAAACTAATAATAAAAATAATAATAATAATAAAATAATGATAATAATAATAATAAAAATAATAAAACAATAATAATAAAAAAAATAATAATAAGGGATCACTGAGACGGCAATCATCAAAACAGCTGGAATCTTAAGAGAAAATGCTCGAATGCGGAAACTCATAAGCTACAAAGGGTAACCAATCATTCGGTGTATTCTGGGTATTTTTTAAAATCTTTTTTGTGGATCCTATTCTCAGAATTGTTTGTAGGATGTCTTCAGTTTGTGATGTGGAATAAAATGTTGTCCTCTTAATTAAACTGAATCTCTTTCTACTCTAATATTGTTTTTTTTTTATTGTGAAAACAATTAAAAAAACAATATTATGTTTGTATTAATTAAAAAAACAATTTGTGAAAACAATACAAGAGAAAGTTTATCAAGAATTTAAAACCAAAATAAATATTTGAAAACAATGAAAAAAAACAATATTATTTTTGTATCAAGAATTTAAAACCAGAAACAATTTTTGAAAACAATAAAAAACAATATTATGTTTGTATTAATTAAAAAAAACAATTTGTGAAAACAATACAAGAGAAAGTTTATCAAGAATTTAAAACCAAAAACAAATATTTGAAAACAATGAAAATAAAACAATATTATTTTTGTATCAAGAATTTAAAACCAAAAACAATTTTTGAAAACAATGCAAAAAAAAACAATGTTGGTACTAAGAATTTAAAACCCAAACCAAATTTTTGAATACAATAAAAGAGAAAGTTTATCAAGAATTTATAACCAGAAACAATTTTTGAAAACAATTAAAAGAAAACAATATTATGTTTTTATTAATTGAAAAAACAATTTGTGAAAACAATACAAGAGAAAGTTTATCAAGAATTTAAAACCAAAAACACATATTTGAAAACAATGAAAAAAAACAATATTATTTTTGTATCAAGAATTTAAAATCAGAAACAATTTTTGAAAACAATGCAAAAAAAAAAAGTTCTCGGCCTTTTGGCTAAGATCAAAGTGTAGTATCTGTTCTGATGGATACTGCACGCCTGTCCTGTGCAGTTCTAGGAGGTCCACCCTCCCAGACTTCGCCTCCCCTCTTTGGGGAGGAGTAAGTTTATTGCTTACTGTCTGAGGCGCCCCTACCGGGGAATGCCGACGGGGCTGCCCAGGCAATTTTTAAATGGCTAGAGTGCTCACCTCTCGAGCGCTGGCTTTTAACCCCACTTGCTCGACCCGATCTTGGGTCACATCTTACTTGTGGGAGTAAGATAAAACTGGCCTTGTGCCTAACTCCGCGAGGAGTAAATAAATACAATAACCTGTTCCGATGGATACTGCACCCCATAGACTGGTATTGTCTTAGCCTTCAGGGCTTGATTGAAGCCGGTCTATGGGTCTGTCCTGTGCAGTTCTAGGAGGTCCACCCTCCCAGGATTTGCCTCCCATCTTTGGGGAGGAGTAAGTTTATTGCTTACTGCCTGAAGCACCCCTAACGGAGAATGCCGACTGGTCTGCCCAGGCAATTTTTAAACCCCACTTTCCCGAACCGACCTTGGGTCACATTTTACTTGTGGGAGTAAGATTAAAACTGGCCTTGTGCCTAACTCCTGGAGATGAGTAAATAATATAAAGTTGAATTCACTTCAACACAAAATCCTCCTTGGCCTTTTGGCTAAGATCAGAGTGTAGTATCTGTTCCGATGGATGCTCACCCAGTAGACCAGTGTTGTCTTGGCCTTCGGGCCTTGATTCCGCAGGTCTGAGGTGTTGTCCTGTGCAGTTCTAGGAGGTCCACCCTCCCAGGATTTGCCTCCCCTCTTTGGGGATGAGTAAGTTTATTGCTTACTGCCTGAGGCGCCCCTACCGGGGAATACCGACGGGGCTGCACAGGCAATTTTTAAACCCCA
>OY744549.1:60037653-60112653 GCA_963556195.1 Sepiola atlantica | reverse complement strand
TTTGATTTTGTTTCACCCCTTTTTCGTTCTGTTAGCTGTCGTTATAAATGGCCAACTTTTGATTTTCATAAGTTTTTTTGCGTCTTAAATTATTTTTAAGCGTTATTTAGTTTAATAAAAAATATAGTACGGTATTGTCTGGTAAGTTCGAACAAAATGGCTGCCAGAATGCCTTACTGTATACATTCGATAATCGCTCAAAAAATGAAAATTAGGCAAAAACACAACTAATAACTGGGGGATCTTTTACGACGCTCAGCAGAGTAAAAACGCTAAAAAAACAAATTTACAACAAATAAAAGTAACTGTAAGCTGTAAAAGTTAGTTTCAAACTTGCATGTGCTATTTGTTTTTATTTTAAACCCGTTTGAAGTGCTATTTATTAGAAATTTAAGTTCGACACACGGTCATCGAAGAAATCAAAATGGCCGATTTACGTAATAATATCGAGGGACTGGCGGCCATTTTTCTTTGAGAAAGTAGATGTTTTAAAAAACAAGAAATTTTTTTTAACATCTAATAAAAAGCCATTTATACTACGTAAAAATACAAACAAATTACATAGGTAAGTAGAAAAATGTCTATTCTAGACATAAGTCAACTTTACTTGTTGCAAATTTATGTTTTTAAACTCTTTCTCGTTCTTTTTTTGGACCCCGTTCGCGCCTCTGCTGAGCGTCGTAACATATACCCAATAACTGTCACCAATCGGGCGAAAATGTATATTTTTAGTACCTGTATTTTTGTTGACTTTGTTTTCTGGGCGATTATCGTGCAGGCAGCCATTTTGTTTTTCGTTCTAACTTCTTCCATTGAGATGTTAGGATTTGGAGGCTTTTAAGTCTTCAAATGTCCTTCGACCTTAGCTCATCTTCTTGTTCAACGCTGCCTCTTCTATTGGAGCTATCATTTCTAAGTAATTTATTTACCTCCTCTCCAGACACAAGGTCACGTGTGAGTTTTGATGAAAGTGTTTCGGTGGAACGAACTGGATTTTTTCTGTGGGAACTCAACATGGGGAGAAATATACAGGCACAGAGTGCTCCGAATTCTAAAGAATTACGGAGATAATAATATAGAAAATCTCCAGTAATAGGGAACTTTTTTTAAAAAATAGTTATAAGTCACCACTTGTCATGGCCAAAAGCCACTCGAGGATAAAAGCTAATGAGAGTGGTAGATTGTTAGTTGAATGATTCATTCATTTTGCATGAATCAGATGATTCTATTGTTGGCATCGGTTCCCCCAATATCTTTCTAGTTAGAATTCTTTCTAGACAGACATTGGGTACTTACAGGAGGGACCACATGAAGGTTGTCAACATCTAACTGAAAGTGTTTCGGTGGAACGAACTGGATTTTTTCTGTGGGAACTCAACATGGGGAGAAATATACAGGCACAGAGTGCTCCGAATTCTAAAGAATTACGGAGATAATAATATAGAAAATCTCCAGTAATAGGGAACTTTTTTTAAAAAATAGTTATAAGTCACCACTTGTCATGGCCAAAAGCCACTCGAGGATAAAAGCTAATGAGAGTGGTAGATTGTTAGTTGAATGATTCATTCATTTTGCATGAATCAGATGATTCTAGTGTTGGCATCGGTTCCCCCAATATCTTTCTAGTTAGAATTCTTTCTAGACAGACATTGGGTACTTACAGGAGGGACCACATGAAGGTTGTCAACATCTAACTGAAAGTGTTTCGGTGGAACGAACTGGATTTTTCTGTGGGAACTCAACATGGGGAGAAATATACAGGCACAGAGTGCTCCGAATTCTAAAGAATTACGGAGATAATAATATAGAAAATCTCCAGTAATAGGGAACTTTTTTTAAATAGTTATAAGTCACCACTTGTCATGGCCAAAAGCCACTCGAGGATAAAAGCTAATGAGAGTGGTAGATTGTTAGTTGAATGATTCATTCATTTTGCATGAATCAGATGATTCTAGTGTTGGCATCGGTTCCCCCAATATCTTTCTAGTTAGAATTCTTTCTAGACAGACATTGGGTACTTACAGGAGGGACCACATGAAGGTTGTCAACATCTAACTGAAAGTGTTTCGGTGGAACGAACTGGATTTTTCTGTGGGAACTCAACATGGGGAGAAATATACAGGCACAGAGTGCTCCGAATTCTAAAGAATTACGGAGATAATAATATAGAAAATCTCCAGTAATAGGGAACTTTTTAAAAAAAATAGTTATAAGTCACCACTTGTCATGGCCAAAAGCCACTCGAGGATAAAAGCTAATGAGAGTGGTAGATTGTTAGTTGAATGATTCATTCATTTTGCATGAATCAGATGATTCTAGTGTTGGCATCGGTTCCCCCAATATCTTTCTAGTTAGAATTCTTTCTAGACAGACATTGGGTACTTACAGGAGGGACCACATGAAGGTTGTCAACATCTAACTGAAAGTGTTTCGGTGGAACGAACTGGATTTTTTCTGTGGGAACTCAACATGGGGAGAAATATACAGGCACAGAGTGCTCCGAATTCTAAAGAATTACGGAGATAATAATATAGAAAATCTCCAGTAATAGGGAACTTTTTAAAAAAAATAGTTATAAGTCACCACTTGTCATGGCCAAAAGCCACTCGAGGATAAAAGCTAATGAGAGTGGTAGATTGTTAGTTGAATGATTCATTCATTTTGCATGAATCAGATAATTCTATTGTTGGCATCGGTTCCCCAAATATCTTTCTAGTTAGAATTCTTTCTAGACAGACATTGGGTACTTACAGGAGGGACCACATGAAGGTTGTCAACATCTAACTGAAAGTGTTTCGGTGGAACGAACTGGATTTTTTCTGTGGGAACTCAACATGGGGAGAAATATACAGGCACAGAGTGCTCCGAATTCTAAAGAATTACGGAGATAATAATATAGAAAATCTCCAGTAATAGGGAACTTTTTTTAAATAGTTATAAGTCACCACTTGTCATGGCCAAAAGCCACTCGAGGATAAAAGCTAATGAGAGTGGTAGATTGTTAGTTGAATGATTCATTCATTTTGCATGAATCAGATGATTCTAGTGTTGGCATCGGTTCCCCCAATATCTTTCTAGTTAGAATTCTTTCTAGACAGACATTGGGTACTTACAGGAGGGACCACATGAAGGTTGTCAACATCTAACTGAAAGTGTTTCGGTGGAACGAACTGGATTTTTTCTGTGGGAACTCAACATGGGGAGAAATATACAGGCACAGGGTGCTCCGAATTCTAAAGAATTACGGAGATAATAATATAGAAAATCTCCAGTAATAGGGAACTTTTTTTAAATAGTTATAAGTCACCACTTGTCATGGCCAAAAGCCACTCGAGGATAAAAGCTAATGAGAGTGGTAGATTGTTAGTTGAATGATTCATTCATTTTGCATGAATCAGATGATTCTAGTGTTGGCATCGGTTCCCCCAATATCTTTCTAGTTAGAATTCTTTCTAGACAGACATTGGGTACTTACAGGAGGGACCACATGAAGGTTGTCAACATCTAACTGAAAGTGTTTCGGTGGAACGAACTGGATTTTTTCTGTGGGAACTCAACATGGGGAGAAATATACAGGCACAGAGTGCTCCGAATTCTAAAGAATTACGGAGATAATAATATAGAAAATCTCCAGTAATAGGGAACTTTTTTTAAATAGTTATAAGTCACCACTTGTCATGGCCAAAAGCCACTCGAGGATAAAAGCTAATGAGAGTGGTAGATTGTTAGTTGAATGATTCATTCATTTTGCATGAATCAGATGATTCTAGTGTTGGCATCGGTTCCCCCAATATCTTTCTAGTTAGAATTCTTTCTAGACAGACATTGGGTACTTACAGGAGGGACCACATGAAGGTTGTCAACATCTAACTGAAAGTGTTTCGGTGGAACGAACTGGATTTTTCTGTGGGAACTCAACATGGGGAGAAATATACAGGCACAGAGTGCTCCGAATTCTAAAGAATTACGGAGATAATAATATAGAAAATCTCCAGTAATAGGGAACTTTTTTTAAATAGTTATAAGTCACCACTTGTCATGGCCAAAAGCCACTCGAGGATAAAAGCTAATGAGAGTGGTAGATTGTTAGTTGAATGATTCATTCATTTTGCATGAATCAGATGATTCTAGTGTTGGCATCGGTTCCCCCAATATCTTTCTAGTTAGAATTCTTTCTAGACAGACATTGGGTACTTACAGGAGGGACCACATGAAGGTTGTTGGCATCGGTTCCCCCAATATCTTTCTAGTTAGAATTCTTTCTAGACAGACATTGGGTACTTACAGGAGGGACCACATGAAGGTTGTCAACATCTAACTGAAAGTGTTTCGGTGGAACGAACTGGATTTTTCTGTGGGAACTCAACATGGGGAGAAATATACAGGCACAGAGTGCTCCGAATTCTAAAGAATTACGGAGATAATAATATAGAAAATCTCCAGTAATAGGGAACTTTTTAAAAAAAATAGTTATAAGTCACCACTTGTCATGGCCAAAAGCCACTCGAGGATAAAAGCTAATGAGAGTGGTAGATTGTTAGTTGAATGATTCATTCATTTTGCATGAATCAGATGATTCTAGTGTTGGCATCGGTTCCCCCAATATCTTTCTAGTTAGAATTCTTTCTAGACAGACATTGGGTACTTACAGGAGGGACCACATGAAGGTTGTCAACATCTAACTGAAAGTGTTTCGGTGGAACGAACTGGATTTTTTCTGTGGGAACTCAACATGGGGAGAAATATACAGGCACAGAGTGCTCCGAATTCTAAAGAATTACGGAGATAATAATATAGAAAATCTCCAGTAATAGGGAACTTTTTAAAAAAAATAGTTATAAGTCACCACTTGTCATGGCCAAAAGCCACTCGAGGATAAAAGCTAATGAGAGTGGTAGATTGTTAGTTGAATGATTCATTCATTTTGCATGAATCAGATGATTCTAGTGTTGGCATCGGTTCCCCCAATATCTTTCTAGTTAGAATTCTTTCTAGACAGACATTGGGTACTTACAGGAGGGACCACATGAAGGTTGTCAACATCTAACTGAAAGTGTTTCGGTGGAACGAACTGGATTTTTCTGTGGGAACTCAACATGGGGAGAAATATACAGGCACAGAGTGCTCCGAATTCTAAAGAATTACGGAGATAATAATATAGAAAATCTCCAGTAATAGGGAACTTTTTTTAAATAGTTATAAGTCACCACTTGTCATGGCCAAAAGCCACTCGAGGATAAAAGCTAATGAGAGTGGTAGATTGTTAGTTGAATGATTCATTCATTTTGCATGAATCAGATGATTCTAGTGTTGGCATCGGTTCCCCCAATATCTTTCTAGTTAGAATTCTTTCTAGACAGACATTGGGTACTTACAGGAGGGACCACATGAAGGTTGTCAACATCTAACTGAAAGTGTTTCGGTGGAACGAACTGGATTTTTTCTGTGGGAACTCAACATGGGGAGAAATATACAGGCACAGGGTGCTCCGAATTCTAAAGAATTACGGAGATAATAATATAGAAAATCTCCAGTAATAGGGAACTTTTTTTAAATAGTTATAAGTCACCACTTGTCATGGCCAAAAGCCACTCGAGGATAAAAGCTAATGAGAGTGGTAGATTGTTAGTTGAATGATTCATTCATTTTGCATGAATCAGATGATTCTAGTGTTGGCATCGGTTCCCCCAATATCTTTCTAGTTAGAATTCTTTCTAGACAGACATTGGGTACTTACAGGAGGGACCACATGAAGGTTGTCAACATCTAACTGAAAGTGTTTCGGTGGAACGAACTGGATTTTTTCTGTGGGAACTCAACATGGGGAGAAATATACAGGCACAGAGTGCTCCGAATTCTAAAGAATTACGGAGATAATAATATAGAAAATCTCCAGTAATAGGGAACTTTTTTTAAATAGTTATAAGTCACCACTTGTCATGGCCAAAAGCCACTCGAGGATAAAAGCTAATGAGAGTGGTAGATTGTTAGTTGAATGATTCATTCATTTTGCATGAATCAGATGATTCTAGTGTTGGCATCGGTTCCCCCAATATCTTTCTAGTTAGAATTCTTTCTAGACAGACATTGGGTACTTACAGGAGGGACCACATGAAGGTTGTCAACATCTAACTGAAAGTGTTTCGGTGGAACGAACTGGATTTTTCTGTGGGAACTCAACATGGGGAGAAATATACAGGCACAGAGTGCTCCGAATTCCAAAGAATTACAGAGATAATAATATAGAAAATCTCCAGTAATAAGGAACTTTTTAAAAAAAATAGTTATAAGTCACCACTTGTCATGGCCAAAAGCCACTCGAGGATAAAAGCTAATGAGAGTGGTAGATTGTTAGTTGAATGATTCATTCATTTTGCATGAATCAGATAATTCTATTGTTGGCATCGGTTCCCCCAATATCTTTCTAGTTAGAATTCTTTCAAGACAGACATTGGGTACTTACAGGAGGGACCACATGAAGGTTGTCAACATCTAACTGAAAGTGTTTCGGTGGAACGAACTGGATTTTTCTGTGGGAACTCAACATGGGGAGAAATATACAGGCACAGAGTGCTCCGAATTCTAAAGAATTACGGAGATAATAATATAGAAAATCTCCAGTAATAGGGAACTTTTTTTAAATAGTTATAAGTCACCACTTGTCATGGCCAAAAGCCACTCGAGGATAAAAGCTAATGAGAGTGGTAGATTGTTAGTTGAATGATTCATTCATTTTGCATGAATCAGATGATTCTAGTGTTGGCATCGGTTCCCCCAATATCTTTCTAGTTAGAATTCTTTCTAGACAGACATTGGGTACTTACAGGAGGGACCACATGAAGGTTGTCAACATCTAACTGAAAGTGTTTCGGTGGAACGAACTGGATTTTTCTGTGGGAACTCAACATGGGGAGAAATATACAGGCACAGAGTGCTCCGAATTCTAAAGAATTACGGAGATAATAATATAGAAAATCTCCAGTAATAGGGAACTTTTTTTAAATAGTTATAAGTCACCACTTGTCATGGCCAAAAGCCACTCGAGGATAAAAGCTAATGAGAGTGGTAGATTGTTAGTTGAATGATTCATTCATTTTGCATGAATCAGATGATTCTAGTGTTGGCATCGGTTCCCCCAATATCTTTCTAGTTAGAATTCTTTCTAGACAGACATTGGGTACTTACAGGAGGGACCACATGAAGGTTGTCAACATCTAACTGAAAGTGTTTCGGTGGAACGAACTGGATTTTTCTGTGGGAACTCAACATGGGGAGAAATATACAGGCACAGAGTGCTCCGAATTCTAAAGAATTACGGAGATAATAATATAGAAAATCTCCAGTAATAGGGAACTTTTTAAAAAAAATAGTTATAAGTCACCACTTGTCATGGCCAAAAGCCACTCGAGGATAAAAGCTAATGAGAGTGGTAGATTGTTAGTTGAATGATTCATTCATTTTGCATGAATCAGATGATTCTAGTGTTGGCATCGGTTCCCCCAATATCTTTCTAGTTAGAATTCTTTCTAGACAGACATTGGGTACTTACAGGAGGGACCACATGAAGGTTGTCAACATCTAACTGAAAGTGTTTCGGTGGAACGAACTGGATTTTTTCTGTGGGAACTCAACATGGGGAGAAATATACAGGCACAGAGTGCTCCGAATTCTAAAGAATTACGGAGATAATAATATAGAAAATCTCCAGTAATAGGGAACTTTTTAAAAAAAATAGTTATAAGTCACCACTTGTCATGGCCAAAAGCCACTCGAGGATAAAAGCTAATGAGAGTGGTAGATTGTTAGTTGAATGATTCATTCATTTTGCATGAATCAGATAATTCTATTGTTGGCATCGGTTCCCCCAATATCTTTCTAGTTAGAATTCTTTCTAGACAGACATTGGGTACTTACAGGAGGGACCACATGAAGGTTGTCAACATCTAACTGAAAGTGTTTCGGTGGAACGAACTGGATTTTTTCTGTGGGAACTCAACATGGGGAGAAATATACAGGCACAGAGTGCTCCGAATTCTAAAGAATTACGGAGATAATAATATAGAAAATCTCCAGTAATAGGGAACTTTTTTAAAAAAATAGTTATAAGTCACCACTTGTCATGGCCAAAAGCCACTCGAGGATAAAAGCTAATGAGAGTGGTAGATTGTTAGTTGAATGATTCATTCATTTTGCATGAATCAGATAATTCTATTGTTGGCATCGGTTCCCCCAATATCTTTCTAGTTAGAATTCTTTCTAGACAGACATTGGGTACTTACAGGAGGGACCACATGAAGGTTGTCAACATCTAACTGAAAGTGTTTCGGTGGAACGAACTGGATTTTTTCTGTGGGAACTCAACATGGGGAGAAATATACAGGCACAGAGTGCTCCGAATTCTAAAGAATTACGGAGATAATAATATAGAAAATCTCCAGTAATAGGGAACTTTTTTAAATAGTTATAAGTCACCACTTGTCATGGCCAAAAGCCACTCGAGGATAAAAGCTAATGAGAGTGGTAGATTGTTAGTTGAATGATTCATTCATTTTGCATGAATCAGATGATTCTAGTGTTGGCATCGGTTCCCCCAATATCTTTCTAGTTAGAATTCTTTCTAGACAGACATTGGGTACTTACAGGAGGGACCACATGAAGGTTGTCAACATCTAACTGAAAGTGTTTCGGTGGAACGAACTGGATTTTTCTGTGGGAACTCAACATGGGGAGAAATATACAGGCACAGAGTGCTCCGAATTCTAAAGAATTACGGAGATAATAATATAGAAAATCTCCAGTAATAGGGAACTTTTTAAAAAAAATAGTTATAAGTCACCACTTGTCATGGCCAAAAGCCACTCGAGGATAAAAGCTAATGAGAGTGGTAGATTGTTAGTTGAATGATTCATTCATTTTGCATGAATCAGATGATTCTAGTGTTGGCATCGGTTCCCCCAATATCTTTCTAGTTAGAATTCTTTCTAGACAGACATTGGGTACTTACAGGAGGGACCACATGAAGGTTGTCAACATCTAACTGAAAGTGTTTCGGTGGAACGAACTGGATTTTTTCTGTGGGAACTCAACATGGGGAGAAATATACAGGCACAGAGTGCTCCGAATTCTAAAGAATTACGGAGATAATAATATAGAAAATCTCCAGTAATAGGGAACTTTTTAAAAAAAATAGTTATAAGTCACCACTTGTCATGGCCAAAAGCCACTCGAGGATAAAAGCTAATGAGAGTGGTAGATTGTTAGTTGAATGATTCATTCATTTTGCATGAATCAGATAATTCTATTGTTGGCATCGGTTCCCCCAATATCTTTCTAGTTAGAATTCTTTCTAGACAGACATTGGGTACTTACAGGAGGGACCACATGAAGGTTGTCAACATCTAACTGAAAGTGTTTCGGTGGAACGAACTGGA
Source organism: Sepiola atlantica (assembly GCA_963556195.1). Lineage (NCBI taxonomy): Eukaryota > Metazoa > Mollusca > Cephalopoda > Sepiida > Sepiolidae > Sepiola > Sepiola atlantica. The sequence goes on along the minus strand of OY744549.1, from coordinate 60,103,222 downwards.
TTTTTTCTGTGGGAACTCAACATGGGGAGAAATATACAGGCACAGAGTGCTCCGAATTCTAAAGAATTACGGAGATAATAATATAGAAAATCTCCAGTAATAGGGAACTTTTTTAAATAGTTATAAGTCACCACTTGTCATGGCCAAAAGCCACTCGAGGATAAAAGCTAATGAGAGTGGTAGATTGTTAGTTGAATGATTCATTCATTTTGCATGAATCAGATGATTCTAGTGTTGGCATCGGTTCCCCCAATATCTTTCTAGTTAGAATTCTTTCTAGACAGACATTGGGTACTTACAGGAGGGACCACATGAAGGTTGTCAACATCTAACTGAAAGTGTTTCGGTGGAACGAACTGGATTTTTTCTGTGGGAACTCAACATGGGGAGAAATATACAGGCACAGGGTGCTCCGAATTCTAAAGAATTACGGAGATAATAATATAGAAAATCTCCAGTAATAGGGAACTTTTTTTAAATAGTTATAAGTCACCACTTGTCATGGCCAAAAGCCACTCGAGGATAAAAGCTAATGAGAGTGGTAGATTGTTAGTTGAATGATTCATTCATTTTGCATGAATCAGATGATTCTAGTGTTGGCATCGGTTCCCCCGATATCTTTCTAGTTAAAATTCTTTCAAGACAGACATTGGGTACTTACAGGAGGGACCACATGAAGGTTGTCAACATCTAACTGAAAGTGTTTCGGTGGAACGAACTGGATTTTTTCTGTGGGAACTCAACATGGGGAGAAATATACAGGCACAGAGTGCTCCGAATTCTAAAGAATTACGGAGATAATAATATAGAAAATCTCCAGTAATAGGGAACTTTTTTTAAATAGTTATAAGTCACCACTTGTCATGGCCAAAAGCCACTCGAGGATAAAAGCTAATGAGAGTGGTAGATTGTTAGTTGAATGATTCATTCATTTTGCATGAATCAGATGATTCTAGTGTTGGCATCGGTTCCCCCAATATCTTTCTAGTTAGAATTCTTTCTAGACAGACATTGGGTACTTACAGGAGGGACCACATGAAGGTTGTCAACATCTAACTGAAAGTGTTTCGGTGGAACGAACTGGATTTTTTCTGTGGGAACTCAACATGGGGAGAAATATACAGGCACAGGGTGCTCCGAATTCTAAAGAATTACGGAGATAATAATATAGAAAATCTCCAGTAATAGGGAACTTTTTTTAAATAGTTATAAGTCACCACTTGTCATGGCCAAAAGCCACTCGAGGATAAAAGCTAATGAGAGTGGTAGATTGTTAGTTGAATGATTCATTCATTTTGCATGAATCAGATGATTCTAGTGTTGGCATCGGTTCCCCCGATATCTTTCTAGTTAAAATTCTTTCAAGACAGACATTGGGTACTTACAGGAGGGACCACATGAAGGTTGTCAACATCTAACTGAAAGTGTTTCGGTGGAACGAACTGGATTTTTTCTGTGGGAACTCAACATGGGGAGAAATATACAGGCACAGAGTGCTCCGAATTCTAAAGAATTACGGAGATAATAATATAGAAAATCTCCAGTAATAGGGAACTTTTTTTAAATAGTTATAAGTCACCACTTGTCATGGCCAAAAGCCACTCGAGGATAAAAGCTAATGAGAGTGGTAGATTGTTAGTTGAATGATTCATTCATTTTGCATGAATCAGATGATTCTAGTGTTGGCATCGGTTCCCCCAATATCTTTCTAGTTAGAATTCTTTCTAGACAGACATTGGGTACTTACAGGAGGGACCACATGAAGGTTGTCAACATCTAACTGAAAGTGTTTCGGTGGAACGAACTGGATTTTTTCTGTGGGAACTCAACATGGGGAGAAATATACAGGCACAGAGTGCTCCGAATTCTAAAGAATTACGGAGATAATAATATAGAAAATCTCCAGTAATAGGGAACTTTTTTTAAATAGTTATAAGTCACCACTTGTCATGGCCAAAAGCCACTCGAGGATAAAAGCTAATGAGAGTGGTAGATTGTTAGTTGAATGATTCATTCATTTTGCATGAATCAGATGATTCTAGTGTTGGCATCGGTTCCCCCAATATCTTTCTAGTTAGAATTCTTTCTAGACAGACATTGGGTACTTACAGGAGGGACCACATGAAGGTTGTCAACATCTAACTGAAAGTGTTTCGGTGGAACGAACTGGATTTTTTCTGTGGGAACTCAACATGGGGAGAAATATACAGGCACAGGGTGCTCCGAATTCTAAAGAATTACGGAGATAATAATATAGAAAATCTCCAGTAATAGGGAACTTTTTTTAAATAGTTATAAGTCACCACTTGTCATGGCCAAAAGCCACTCGAGGATAAAAGCTAATGAGAGTGGTAGATTGTTAGTTGAATGATTCATTCATTTTGCATGAATCAGATGATTCTAGTGTTGGCATCGGTTCCCCCAATATCTTTCTAGTTAGAATTCTTTCTAGACAGACATTGGGTACTTACAGGAGGGACCACATGAAGGTTGTCAACATCTAACTGAAAGTGTTTCGGTGGAACGAACTGGATTTTTTCTGTGGGAACTCAACATGGGGAGAAATATACAGGCACAGAGTGCTCCGAATTCTAAAGAATTACGGAGATAATAATATAGAAAATCTCCAGTAATAGGGAACTTTTTTTAAATAGTTATAAGTCACCACTTGTCATGGCCAAAAGCCACTCGAGGATAAAAGCTAATGAGAGTGGTAGATTGTTAGTTGAATGATTCATTCATTTTGCATGAATCAGATGATTCTAGTGTTGGCATCGGTTCCCCCAATATCTTTCTAGTTAGAATTCTTTCTAGACAGACATTGGGTACTTACAGGAGGGACCACATGAAGGTTGTCAACATCTAACTGAAAGTGTTTCGGTGGAACGAACTGGATTTTTCTGTGGGAACTCAACATGGGGAGAAATATACAGGCACAGAGTGCTCCGAATTCCAAAGAATTACAGAGATAATAATATAGAAAATCTCCAGTAATAAGGAACTTTTTAAAAAAAATAGTTATAAGTCACCACTTGTCATGGCCAAAAGCCACTCGAGGATAAAAGCTAATGAGAGTGGTAGATTGTTAGTTGAATGATTCATTCATTTTGCATGAATCAGATAATTCTATTGTTGGCATCGGTTCCCCCAATATCTTTCTAGTTAGAATTCTTTCAAGACAGACATTGGGTACTTACAGGAGGGACCACATGAAGGTTGTCAACATCTAACTGAAAGTGTTTCGGTGGAACGAACTGGATTTTTCTGTGGGAACTCAACATGGGGAGAAATATACAGGCACAGAGTGCTCCGAATTCTAAAGAATTACGGAGATAATAATATAGAAAATCTCCAGTAATAGGGAACTTTTTTTAAATAGTTATAAGTCACCACTTGTCATGGCCAAAAGCCACTCGAGGATAAAAGCTAATGAGAGTGGTAGATTGTTAGTTGAATGATTCATTCATTTTGCATGAATCAGATGATTCTAGTGTTGGCATCGGTTCCCCCGATATCTTTCTAGTTAGAATTCTTTCTAGACAGACATTGGGTACTTACAGGAGGGACCACATGAAGGTTGTCAGCATCTAAGTGAAAGTGTTTCGGTGGAACGAACTGGATTCGAAGTTGGCACACCCAGGTCATCAGTCCGTGTCATTAACCACTTAACCACCGTCACCTCCCAAATTGGATGATGAAGAATATTATGGAAGTACCGAAAACGATGAATGGAGTGAACAAAATTTGATGACTTATGAGGATGTTTTATAACAAGTATTTGTTAACATCGGATTTGAAGACGAAGATGCTGTAATCTCTAGGGAAGCATCCTCGTGCTAATGTGTTTCACAGATGGGAAGTCCTTAGAAGGAAACTTTGTTCATTGAAATCCCACCGTATGATAAGCACATGAAGAAAGGAATTTTTTTTCTCTTGTAGTAGAAGACGAGTTCTTGCTGCGAATGTTTTACCAGAGATGGTTATACTCTAATATAATCCAAAGAATTTTTGTTTCGTTAACCACTTAGCCACTGTGCTATCATTTCTAAGTATGAAATCCGCTTGATCCTTGCGGCGAAGTTGAGACTCTTTTTTCAGCACTGATTCCTCAGAGGAAGTCAGCTGACGTTTACTTTTGTTGACAATGGATCGTTATTGGTGAATGGAAAGTCGGGTATGGCTGACCACATATAGGGAAAACGGAAACCAGCCATCCTTATGGGACGAAATAAAAATTATAGAGAAGAACGGTAGAGAGTATTGATTTACTCCTCTCCAGGAGTTAGGCACAAGGCCAGTTTTATCTTACTCCCACAAGTAAGATGTGACCCAAGGTCGGGTCGGGAAAGTGGGGTTTGAAAAGCCAACGCCCGAGAGCTGAGCACTCTGGCCATTTAAAAATTGCCTGGACAGCCCCGTCGGCATTCCCCGGTAGGGGCGCCTCAGGCAGTAAGCAATAAACTTACTCCTCCCCAAAGAGGAGAGGCAAAGCCTGGGAAGGTGGACCTCCCAGAACTGCACAGGACAGACCCATTGACCGGCGTAAATCAAGACCCGAAGGCCAAGACAACACAAGTATGGGGTGCAGTATCCATCGGAACAGATACTACACTTTGATCTTAGCCAAATACCCACAATAGGAGTATGTGACACAAGGTTGGAAAGTGGGATTTGAAAAGCCAGCGCCCGAGAAGGTGAGCACTCTGCCCTAGCAAAAATAGCTTGGGCAGCCCCGTCGGCATTCCCCGGTAGGGGCGCCTCAGGCAGTAAGCAATAAACTTACTCCTCCCCAAAGAGGGGAGGCAAAGCCTGGGAGGGTGGACCTCCTAAAACTGCACAGGACAAACCCATAGACCGGCGGAATCATGCCCCGAAGGCCAAGACAACACCGGTCTATAGGGTGCAGTATCCATTGGAACAGTTACTACACTTTGATCTTAGCCAAAAGACCAAGATAGCTTCAAAGAATGGTAGAAAGTAAGACAGCTCAATGAAGCAGTGCATATGTTGGCCGACAATTACTTACGAAGCAGATCTAGTATAAAATGTAATACTATATGGAACCATTAATTATAAATTATAGATATGGTTATAATATATATATATATATATATATATATATATATATATATATATTACTATTTCATGTATCCACATAAAATTTTATAAGGAGATATATTTTTTTATGTTTTTATATACACGGCTAGCTAGTTAACTAATCAGATTATTTTTTTGTTCTCTCAGCCAATCGTTGGGCTTCTCACGAACAAAGGTATGGTTATATATATATATATATATATATATATATATATATAACCATACCTTTGTTCGTGAGAAGCCCAACGATTGGCTGAGAGAACAAAAAAATAATCTGATTAGTTAACTAGCTAGCCGTGTATATAAAAACATATATATATATATATATATATATATATATATATAAATTTGGGAAAGTTAATTTTTTTAAGCATCTTTAGAATTTTAAACATAAAGATAGAGGCAAAATGCCTTCGTAAAAAACATGTGTTAGATGCAGCCAAATCACTCCTAGGATTACACCTAAACAAAATAGACCCTTAGTTTATGCTTAAAAGATTAAATAAAAAGATTGCATAGTTTATAAAAATACCAACAGAAGGATTTGTTAAAAGTAATGAGATATGAAGTAGAAATACTTTCTGAATTAAAATGGCGAGAAAGTTAGCATATTGAAGGTGTGAGCAGTGGTCGGTGGTGGCGTAGAAACATGTAATGATTGTTTCAAGACAAATACTCCTCACTAGCTGAGCAGATTAAGGAAAAATCGTTCATTTTGGTAAGCAAGCATGAAACTTGGCACGATTGCTCACAATGGTCTACTCTTCCGAAAAAACTTTTGGGGCACTCAAAATATCCAAGATGGCCGCCATTTTCAAGATGGCCGCCATTCTGAAATCCAATATTGCTAGTTTACAAAGTATCTAACCGATTTTCACAATTTTTGAGTCAAATTATATGTTTTAGGGGATGCGAAAGCAGTAAATGACACAAAAATAACCGATAAATGAGTCCTACAATCCACAAAGGTACATATATGAGATGAATTTAAGCAAATATTGTCAATTTTTGCCTTTTATTGCCATTAAACCGAATCATTGACTTGATATTCAATTCCCCAAGTGAGCTGAATGTATTAGTTATAAAAAATAATCCTTTCAGCTCATTCTTATAATATGTCATATGTAAGAGAGTGATTGTCATGACACAACCAGGGCATAACGGTGACATCACTGCTGTGAAACTCAGCATGGGGTCCAGTATCAACTGATTACGGACACACTGTTCATGTTTCAGTGTCCCAAATGCTGTCTAATAAGCCCCATGGACAACATAATGTTCAGTCTGTTAGATAGCCGCACCTGAATTGACAGGATATGCCAGCGCGGGAGAGCCGAGCCAAAGGTAACGGGGCTATAGTTACCTGGATGGTGTACAGATCGCACGGGACTTAAATGATACTGGATGAACGATCAGGCTAGGTGTAGGGAACCTACCTTTCTGAACCTAGTTGTATCCCATATCTGAATGTGTCAAAATATATTCGGTAACTGTGGTTATAGATGGTAAAAGGATAAACCCTCGGCCTGAAGCCTATAACATTTACAGAATGTCTATTGAGAAGACGTCAAATGTGAAAACTTATTGGAGCAAATGCTGCCTATGTCAGACAGATAAAACCGGAGAGGATCTCAGTAGTCCCATTCCAGGTCGCAGTAAATCAGATGGATATTCAATGCTGGCTACAAATATTCCTCTTTTTCAACCCAGGGCAAATTCCAGTCATAACTGCTGATCAGCCACTTTATGCATTGACCAAGCAAATACAATGGCACTGGCCTCAGCAATATGGTGAAAATAAGTTCGTCATCATGTTTGGCGGCTTGCATGTTGAAATGGCTGCACCGAAGTCAATTGGGTCGCTTCTAAAAGCAAGTGGTTGGATAGAAGTCATTGTAGAAGCAGATATAGCTTCGTCTGGTATTGCAGAATCTTTCATCACTGCTTCAAGTGTTACTAGGACACGATAGGCTCACCAGATTACTGCATGTAGTCTCTACACACTGATGAAAAAAGCATACGAGTATTACATTGCAGATACTTCTTTCGAGCAAGATGCGTCAGTTATCTTAAGCTTTGGTGAGTGGTGTGAGAAGCGAAAAGCAGGGAGCCCGCAATTCAGTTACTGGTATCTAGTGCTTTCAATGGAACTGACCATACTATCTCTGATACGTTCTTTCAGGGAAGCTGACTTCAGACTTTATGTCGAAACACTGATGGAGCTGATACCATACTTCTTTGCCAACAATAACTACAACTATGCAAGATGGCTATCAGTTCATCTGAAGGACATGCTGTGCTTAGAGCAGACCCATCCTGATACGCATTTGCAATTCAAAAATGGCAAATTTGTTGTCTTCAAGTCATTGCGACCATTTTCTTCTATGGCCATTGATCAAGCACATGAACAGGAAAATGCAATCATCAAAGGAGAGGGTGGGGTCGTAGGTGTGACAGAGGATCCTTCAGCACTACGAAGATGGATGGTAGCAGGGCCAGAAGTGAGTCGTCTTACTGAAGAATATGAAGCACTGTCATCGAACAAGGATGTTACTGAAAACATGAAACACAGAGAACAAACAAGTCAATCCCAGATAGCTTTCTATGGCAAAGTAACAAAGCTCACGGCTGTCATCAATGAAATGGGCAATCCATTTCAAGAAGAATCATCCGATCTACTCACTCTGGATACAAAGATTATAGCATCGGAAACCGCAGCTGAAGCTGTTCGCATGCACTATGGGAATGGCAGGACTCGCTTTAAAGAGTTCATGAAGACCTTAGAGGGAGAAAACCGGGCTGCTTTCTATTCCAAAATCAAAAGGAACAACATAGACTTCTTTGACCAGACACAAGAAGCAGCAGTGACTGATGCCAAACATAAAAGTTTGAAAGATGACTGTCGCCTATTCTCTAAACTATTCATATCTTGCCAATCCAGGGAGTGTGACCTGATGGAATTCTTTAAACATGAGAACCAGTCCTTTCCTGCATCGTTGAGTGTAAATGGAAACCTCTACAGTGGTACAAAGTCTCAACTTGCATTGCTTCTTCAGTCCAAAGTTACATGCCCAGATTCAGTTCCCCATGTGTCAGTCATCATCATCGATGGTTCAGCATTGGTAAACACAATACCACCCTGCAAATCAAAAACCTTCGAAGAGTATGCACAACTTGATTTTTTTCCAAAGGTACTGAAATTCAGTTCAGCATACGAGAGGACTGACATTGTTTTTGATGTTTACTTACCAACAAGTTTGAAAGCTGAAACACGGACAAAACGTGGACAAGGTGCAAAGCGTCGGGTAACCCACAACGGCAAGCTCCCTCCCAACTGGCGAAATTTCTTGAGGGATGATGACAATAAACAGCTCTCTTCAAGTGTCTGGCTGATAGAATCACTTCACTAGCACAGGATCATGAAAATCTCGTGGTAATCACCAGAGTTGCAGATGTTGTTAGCAATCAGAATATCAGTTTTGAAGGACTAGCACCTTGCAACCATGAGGAATCAGACACAAGGATGTTTGTACACGCAAAACATGCAGTTAATAATGGTTACAAAACAGTACTGCTGAAAGCTAATGACACAGATGTCCTTGTCATTGCCATCACTGTATTTCCAGTCTTGAAAGAGTTGGGCCTGGAGGCAATGTTCATTGAATTTGGTCAAGGAAATGACACAAGGTTTATTCCAGTACATGAAGTCATCAGCGTACTTGGCCCTGAAAAAGTTAAAGGCTTGTCCTTTTTCCATGCCTTTACTGGTTGTGACAATGTGTCAGCCTTTCGATATAAAGCTAAAAAGACAGCATTTCAGACATGGAATGTTTTACCTGACGTGACGGACGTATTTGTCAAGCTGAGCAGTCATCCACCAGTCATAACAAGTGAGGACCAAGCAGTTATTGACCAGTTTGTCATCACAATGTATGACAGATCTACCTCCCTCACAGAAATAGATGCTGTAAGATTGGACATGTTTGCTCGTAAACAGAGACCCTATGACTCCATACCTCCAACTAAAGCAGCTTTAACTGAACACACAAAGCGTGCAACATATCAAGCAGGGTGCATTTGGAGTCAAGCAACATGCTGTCACATGGAAATTGATAGTCTTGGCGAGTGGGGGTGGAAGAAGCACGGCAATACATGGAAGATATTTTGGACAACACTTCCGCCAGTTGCAGAAAGCTGCAAGGAACTAACAAAATATGGATGCAAGACACAATGCTTTGGAAGATGCAAATGCTATAAATTCGGCCTTCCATGTACAAATTTATGCAGCTGCAATTGCGAGTGTTGAACGTGTGAATCCTGATGAAAACACAAGAACAAGAAGAGAAAAATGCGGGATAAACTGACATAAGTGTGTAAAATATAGCCTTTATTACACTCAAATGGTGTTAAATCTTTATTTTGTCGTCAGAAATGGCTTTGTTGACATCAGAAACATATAAATTGATATATAATATGTGGAAATCGGTCAAAAATGAAGCATTTAGTTCACAAAATGATAAATTTTACCATCCGTGGCGGCCATCTTGAAAAATGGCGGCCATCTAGGATTTTTTTGAGTGGCCCAAAAGTTTTTTCGGAAGAGTAGACCATTGTGAGCAATCGTGCCAAGTTGCATGCTTGCTTACCAAAATACACGATTCTTCATCATTTTTGACTTAAGCTGCTCAGCTAAGAGGCAAAATGCCTTCGTAAAAAACATGTGTTAGATGCAGATATTTTTATTAAAATCAAAATAAAAAAATCTAAACTTTTATCTTTTTTTTTTTCTTCATCTTGACTTTTTTATCAAATATTTTGCTTGATATAACAAGCCTCGACAGAGCTTTGGACAAATAAAAGGTATTAACCTTTTTTTTGTATTTATTATTCAGTATAGATTAGGGGCGGGTAACCTCCGGCCCACGGGCCACATCCGGTCCGCCACCCTGCTAGGCTTTATTATTGCAATCTGGTCCGCGGACCGCCTTGTAAAACTCATATCATTTTGTGACATAGACGTAAAAGTAGGTTTCAATTAAGATTTACACATAAAAATGTATAAATATCAGCCAGCGATGATGCATGTACATTTCATTTTTCTTTAACTATTAATTTGAAATCCTTGGCCTGAGATAAAAATAGAGAAAGAGAGAGGGAAACGAGAGACGAGGAAAGGGCATGAAACAGAGAATTATGTGAGGTGTGTCAAAGCGAATGCTGGATCATCTTGCTACTTCCCCTGTCCCTTTTTTTTTCACACCTAGCCAAGTCAGCCATGTCGACCCATTCCAAACCTCGAGGTTTCTGAAGCAGAATGACAATCCCTTATCATCAGGGGAATTTCGGGCATGCACGGTGCACACCAAGGCACGCCAGGGTGATGCAGATACAGTTGGGATACGATAGGCGTGAAAGAGAGATGCCAAGTCAGGCTCTCTGAAAGGCGACAGATTGTGATTGACACGCAAAAAGTGTGTGTCGAGCCAGCGACAGATAAACGACGAATTTTGTATCTCGGAATACGACAGTGAACAAAGACAGGCGAGAATATGGAGGGAATCTGGAAGATGCGAATATCGTGTTTGCTTAAGAATATCCAACTATCTGATATCGTCCCAGCTACGGAAACATCTATATGAAAAACCAAAGATAAATATCTAGTGAGAAAAAGTTGAAATAAAACACCACGAACATTGAAGAAACTCATTACTGTAAGTCCTATCCTCTTTTCTCTCAGGTCAACATTTTATATACACGTATCTTTGCTTGCTATAGGATTAGAATTACTTAGAACACCAACCTATATTCTTGTTTTGTTTTAATGTATTTTCTTGTAAATAAACATTGTTATTTTGAGGATAAATTGCGTTGTGTTCATTATTTCACACATGTGTCTTTGTCTGTATATTTACATTACAGGTGTCTGAGACAGAGTGTCCCACCCCTCGTGTTTGAAATATATGAATATTTGGACCCGAGGACCTTTCAAAAATCTGTTTTTTTTACTTTTCTGTTGCGCAACCGTTTCATTGTTCCCAACGAAGCGCGAATGTAACAATTTATTAATTGCTGAAAAATTAGGTATACCTAATTTTCTTCCTTTTCAGCTCATCATGTCTGTGACCCAGCGTGTTAAGAAGAGGAAAGTGGACCTCGAGTGTCGGATCTTCAATCCTGACAGACATGTACGTGCACACATTGCCTTCGAGGTTAAACTGCGCTTGTGGTAGGCTCAATTGGCTTCTGGTCAGTTTGTGCATTTTCCTCGCCTCCCTGACGATGTGGACCTGGACACTTGCGTTAGTGTCGTCAACTCTCTACGTGAGGAATTGCTTCCCGTTTTGCAGGAGTCAGGGTGCTGGCTACGGATTTCAAGCTTTTTACTCCTCCCTTCGACTTCCCCGTAGAAGACACCACTGCCTCTCTACAGATGGAGTTGGTGGAGCTGCAGTGCAACGATGAAATAAAGGCGAAGTTCTGCACCTCTTCTCCGTTGCCCTTCTTCTGCGACACCGTTCTCCCTTCTAACAATATTCAAAAATACATTGCCCATGTCCAACGCATTGTGACCATGATCGGTAGCACCTACTGCTGTGAACAACTCTTCTCAAAAATGAAGTACACGAAGCCTCACTGTCGCTCCCAACTCTTGGACCACCACCTCAATGACATTCTTATGTTGTCTACCTCAACCATCGAGCCAGACATGGAAATACTTCTTCATGGCAAACAGCACCAGCAGTCTCATTGATTTGTAGAGTGTTCAATGCAATTTTTGTACAATTTATTCATGTAAACAAAATATAGTAATTCTGAGATTTCGTTTTTCACTCCGGCCCGCAAGTTCCTCCGAAAACTCTCATCTGGCCCTCATTCTGAAAAGGTTGCCCGCCCCTGCCCTACAATATGCCTAACATAGCACAATATATATCCTTTTCCAACTTATCTATTTGTACTCCTCTGATGATAAAAATCTATTCTTTGAAAAGCCGTGGCTTAAGGAGGAAAATGTAAATATTCTTTAATTGAGGGTATTTATCTTCTTCCCACAGCGTAAGTACAACATCAGTACCATTGGTTTCAAGCTCATAAGGTGTTAACCTTGTTGTCACTTGGTATAGAAAATGGAGTTTTTTCCACGCTTAGATACGTAATTTGCATTGAAGTGTTAAATTAGTAGCGTCAGAAAACGGGAAAAAATTTAAAGGTTAAGATTAAAAAAAAAAAACTTTTTTTACGAATCCCGTGCTAACTGATGTATTAATCTGGGCCGTTATTTGTTTTGAATGGTTAAATTAGTTTCATCTAAATTATGCGTTAAAGAAAAATATGTGAGGTTAAGGATTACATTTATAAAAATTAAAAATTCAGAAATTGATTTCAAAATTTAAATGTTTTATTATTTATAAAATAATTTATAAATTATTAGTTTAAATCTCATACGTCAGTTAACGCTAGTGGTAAACCGGTGTATGGGGAGCAACTCTGCAAACCTTAATTAATTTTATATTTAAGAATGAAAAGAAAATTAAAAATAATGGAGTATCAATTTATTATGAATTTAATAATTTATAATGTGGTTGCTGCATATGTGAATCTTCATTTCGTTTGTCGAACTTGCTTAAAATTTATTTGTTAACAAAAAAATGATTATTATTGTGCATGTATTTTCGAATTTGTTGTTAAGAGAACAGATACTACACTTTAATCTTCACAAAAATGTCGAGGTGAAATAAAAAAATTATCATTTTGTGACTTGACATTTTGACATGAATGAAAATGAAAATTGATTTAATCAGAATTTTTATTTTTACAAAAGACACAATTGATATGATTAATTCCCTAAGGGACTACTTGAGTTCCCTTAGGATATGTGGACGATCACCAGATGGTACCCTGGCACCCGCCAGGACGGATCGCCTCAGCCTCTGGACTCTCACAACGGCTGCTATCTTCACCTGAAGATATTTGAACTTCTTTTTTCGGACACTGTCCTAAGTTTCCTTCTACCTATACAAAACGGTATAGGTAACTTCAAATATACGAATAAATCCCTTTCGTTCGTTGTTGTAAAAAAGGATTTGTTTGTTTTTTTAATTCAGTTTCGTTAAATTAAGAATATTTACGCTATGAAATATTTTTCTTCATCATTGAAGGTATGTTTTTTTAATAAAGTTTTATTGTCTCCAGAGTTCATTTGCAGTAGATAAGCAAATCTACAAATGATCCAATACATATATATATATATATATATATATATATATATATATATGCATGTGTATATATCTGTATATATATATATGTGTATGTATATGCATATGTATATATGTATGTACATGTCAGTATATATTTATGTGTTTGTATATGCATATGAATATACATATATATATATACATGTATATATTTATATGTACATGTACACATATATATATATATGTATATATTTATATGTGTATATCTACACATATATATATATGTATATATTTATATGTGTATATCTACACACATATATATATACATTTATATGTGTATATGTACATATATATATATGTATATATTTATGTGTATATGTACATATATATATGTATATATTTATATGTGTATATGTATATATATATGTATATATGTGTATATGTATGTATATATGTGTATGTATTTATATATGTGTATATATATATATGTATGTATATATATTCATATATGTACATGTGTTATGTACGTATATATATTTATATATGGATATGTGTTATGTATGTATATATATATATGTATATACGTATGTATATATATTTATATATGTATATATATGTGTATATATATATGTATATATATGTGTATATGTATATGTATGTATATATATATATATATTTATATATGTATATGTATATATGTATATATATGTGTATATTTATATATGTATATATATGTGTATATGTATGTATATATTTATATATGTGTATATATATGTATATATTTATATATGTGTATATATATGTTTATATGTATGTATATATATATATTTATATATGTATATATATGTGTATATGTATGTATATATTTATATATGTATATATTTATACATGTAGGTATATATATATGTATGTATGTATATTTTTATCTGGTATTCTTACAAATGTATATGCATGTTCTTATACATGTATATACTTATATATTTTTATTTGTATATATATATATATATATATATATATATATATTTATATGTATAGATATATATGTATATATTTATGTGTATAGATATGTATATCTCTTATATTTTTATTTAAAACATTCTGAAGTTTTATTGTCCCCAGAGTGTATTTACATTAGACAAGCAAATCTACAGACGATCTAATCAATACACATGAAAATACAGAAAAGCAAGAAAATAACTAAGTGTTTTTCTCATGTGTACATTGTCAAGTCGATGTTCATACTGATAAAATAGATACATATATATACAGATAAAATAATTATAGAACAACATTTTATTGCTGTCAATAAAAACTAGAGTTCTCTAAAGCTGAAAGTTATCAGAAAATAGATGTTTCAAACGTTATAAGAATATAGTTTCTATCCTCCGTTAATTTCCATGTGCTTCTTCAAACTGTACTTCAGTTCCAAAAACTTCACAAAGAAAATGGTTTCTCTTCCGTGTGAATACACATATGTTTTGTCAAATTAGAATTCAGAGAGAAGGCAGATCCACAAACGTTGCAAGAATATGGTTTCTCTCCTGTGTGTATCCGCACATGTTTGGTCAAACTAGAATGCACTGAAAATGAAGATCCACAGACTTCGCAAGAATATGGCTTCTCCCCTGTGTGTATGCGCATGTGCTTTTTTAAACTAGGATTCTCTGAAAATGCAGTACCACACACTTCACAAGAATATGGTTTCTCACCTGTGTGTATTCGCATATGTCGTTTTAAACTTGAACTCACTGTAAATGATGATTTACAAACTTTACAAGAATATGGTTTCTCTCCCGTGTGTCTGGACATGTGATATTTCAAGCCTGAATAATCTCCGTATGTAGATTTACAAACTTGACAAGAATATGGTTTCTCTCCTGTGTGTATTCGCATGTGTTTTGTTAAGCTAGAATTCACTGAAAATGCAGATCCACAAACTTTACAAGAATATGGCTTCTCCCCTGTGTGTATTCGCATGTGGTTTTTTAAAGTTGAATTCTTCGAAAATGCAGAAGCACAAACTTCACAAGTATATGGTTTTTCCCCTGTATGTATTCGCATATGAACTGTTACACTTGAAAGATCGGAAAAGGCATATTCACAAACGTTACAAGAATATGGTTTTTCTCCTGTGTGTATTCGCACATGTTTTGTCAAGGTGGAATGTTCTGAAAACGCAGATCCACAAACATTACAAGAATATGGTTTCTCCCCTGTATGTATTCGCATGTGCTGGATTAGATTGGCATTCTCTAAAAATGCATATCCGCAGACTTTGCAAGAATGTGGCTTCTCTCCGGTGTGTATGCGCATGTGCCTTTTTAGACTGGAAGTATGTGAAAATGCAGACCCACAATCTTTACAAGAATATGGTTTTTCTTCTGTGTGTCTCTGCATGTGCTTTTCCGAAATTGAATTCTCTAAAAATGTAGATCCACAAACTTCATAATATGGCTTCTTACTTCTTTTCATTTTACTTCAGTCGAAGTTCTCAGAAATCAAGGGATCCCTTCTTGGAGCTAATACTTGATCTCTATATGAGATACACAGATATCCGAGTGTTCCATTATAGTTCTCCTTTATTTCTCAAAAGTTGAGTTCATAAAGAAGTTAAGAACATTGAATCTCCTCTCTCTAATTGACTAGTTAACTATTTTATAGTATACCTTTTATGTGGTCTATTGGTACTACCGGATTCCAGAAAAAGAATTCATCTAGTCTGGTGGTGTACCAAACTTAGTGCTTTTACTAGAGGCAACACCACTTGGAGAAGGTGCACCATTTTTCATAGTAGCCAGTGTAGGTATACCGAAGGGATCTTATTTGGGCTTCAAATACTATGTTATTTTCAATATTTGGTCAGGGTTTACTTGTTGGCTGAAGTATCTTCATGCCAGGTTGTTCTGACAAACTCCCGTACAGAGAGACTGTAGACACCCGAGGACAGTGTCTCGACAAAATCTGAGAAAATGAAGATCTACAATAAAATAATGATGTCTCTTAATGCTGTATTTCAAATGTGCTTTACAGAAAATGAGTCAGCAAATATCAAAAACTATCCAAGACTTTCCTTCCTCCTTTGTTTGAAAAGTTTGTCTATAATAGTTTCAATCTGGAAATAAAGAAGACAATAATATCAACACAAAGATAAAAAAAAAACTTTAGGGTTTAAATTTTACATAGAAAGGAAATATGTAAACATTTTTTTAAAAGTCTTTTAATGTCTATGCTATTGTACACGAGCTATACATATTTTCAGACAATAAAACATTTATATTTTCTTACGAGGTTAAAAAATCTACTAACTTTGCCTCATCTCTAGATATACAATGTCTTGGGGATTTAACGCAGTGACATACATTTTCGGAAAATTTAGAAAAGAAATAAGACAGTTTGAATTATCTCCCCTTTCGAAAAAAAATCAAATTATCTCCCCTTTCGAAAAAAAATCAAATATTCTCCCCTTTCGATTCACTCTTCTAGAAACAAGGAAGGAAATTTGGTTCAAGCACCAAATATTGCTATAAAATAAGTGACATTTCGAAAACTTATAAACTTAACGTGAAAAAGAGCCATAAGTAAAGAAATAGACACAACTTACGAACTTATTCCTGTTGCTAATTTGTATCACAACGTTTCGACCGATTTAACCTCCGACCTTCTTCATATCTCGAGAATCTTTATAGAATTTCGGACTTTATTTAATCCAAGGGTTAAAGTAATAATCAGTTCTAAGCGACAGTCTTCTGGAGGTTGAAGGTTCAATCCTCAGTGAGGGCGATACTAAGAATACAATTACGAATCACTTAGAACTGATTATTACTTAGCACTTTATCCGTTACGCCACGGGTCCTGGAATACCATTACGAATTACTTAAGACTTCTACATAGTCATGGCTGACGAAACGAGAACAGGTGACCTAAATATACATCTAAAGAAGGAGACAGGGTTAGTACTTACTATTGCCTCGAGCAATGGGGTGATGGGTTGTGAGGGAAGAGAGCTAGTGGGAAGACTGGGGCGAGGTAGTGGGGAGCAGCCAGACGAGGGAAAAACACTTTTGTCTGCAGAAGGGATGTTGCCTGTCAGGTTAGGGGGATGAGGGGGTGACCAGGTAAGACACAGCTTTTGCCCCGGGGAAGAGATAATTACATTTTTGCCTGTAGAGAAGGAGGGGAAAACAGGTGGGCGGAGCCACGGGCAATGAGAAGACAGTGGGATGAGGGAAGACACACGTTTGCCTGCAGAGGGGGGGGAGAGAACGGGAAGATAGTGGGGCTAGGGAGTAGGGTTAAGAGAAATAATTAAACTTTTGCCTGCAGAGAGGGAGAGGAAAACGGAGGGGGTAAGAGCCCCAGACAACATAAGGACAGTGGGGTAAGGGAGTGGGGGGAAGAGAGCTGGAAGATAGTGGGGCGAGGGAGAGGGAGTTACCCGGGGAAGATAGAGATAATTAAACTTTTGCCTGCAGAGAGGGGGAAAACGGGTGGGGGGGGGAGGCCTGTGCAATGCCAGGTACCCCTGCTACCTCCATGGATTAAATAAAGGGCTTCGTTCAAAATTCCATACAGATTCCTGACTTTGACACCTGATGTTACATCGGTTACATTGACCGAAACTTAGAAAAGATGTCCCCAATAAAAAAATCAATAGACATCGATATCTAAATGTTTTTGGCCCGACAATTCAAACATGGCACATTTTTCTATTGGGTCTGCGAAGATTGTTTACACATCACAGACAAACAGAATTCATTCATAAATGATAGTATAATTCATTAAATTTTATTTGGATCCTTAATCTCATTCGAGCAGTTGCATGACAGACCTATTTTGTTGTATGTATGCACAATTGTTCTATTGCGTTTTGTTATAGAATATATATATATATATGATAATTTTATTTACACAGACATGTACAAAATCTGCGACACTGGCATGTCGATGTTATCGATCAACAGTTACTATAAACTGAGATCTCATCAGGCACAGGTAGAATCCGATCTTAACCTCAGATCATATTTGGAGGGAATATATATATATGAGAGAGAGAGAGCTAACCGAGTTATTGCAGTCAATGTTTTAGAGGCAAGAAATTAAAATAAGTGATATGTTATGTTTCAAATCATAGACTAAGAGTTAATAATTAAATGGAATTTATTGTTGTAGAAAGGGTCTAATAGTTTATTTAATATACATATAAGCCAACTAGTTTCTAGATATGTTCTAATATTAAACATATATTTTAACTTTATAGAATATTTTATAAGATATGAAATAACACACCAAACTAATCTAGACACAAGTGTAAAATCTTTTTTCCACGATTTTTATTACATTATAGAATATTACAACATAAAATTTAATACATACATACATATATATATATATATATATATATATATATATATATAGAGAGAGAGAGAGAGAGAGAGAGAGAAGAAAAAAGAGTGATAAATATGCGACGATTGTCCAAATTTATTTCAATTTCAATTGTTCAATGTAAGGTGTATTCAGTAATAAACTAGTGTATATTATTCTTTCCTTAAGCCAAGGCTTTTCAAAGATCGAAATCTTATCATCAGAGGAGAAATACAGATGGATAAGTTGGCTTTCGAAAAAAACAAAGTTCAAATATTTGAAAAATATGAAAATTATTATTAAAAGAATTTTTGTTAAAAAAAACGCAGTGAATGAAAAGAAAAGTTCCGTGAAAAAGATATGCAAATTGTCCGGGTGGTAAATTTCCGTTGAAAAGAAGTCCGATGAATTGTAGAATGTGAAGATAAACTTTTTGCAAAGAGTTTATCTTCACATTCTACTGAATACACCTTGCATTGAACAATTGAAATTTAAATAAATTTGGACAATCATCGCATATTTATCACTCTTTTTTCTTCTATCTCTACAATTGCTCTATCTCGTATATTGAGCTAATCCTCTTCACAATAGGTTCCATCTACTAAAAGTTTTCACTTTGGTTTATATTTGATCCTGTATATATATATATATATATATATATATATATATATATATATATATATAAATTACTATTTCATGTATCCACATCAAATTTTATAAGGAGATATCATTTTTTATGTATCAATTTTCAGTATTTACATCAACAGTGCTCGATACGTAAGTAGAGCTAGGTAGTAAGCTATGAAAATACATTTTTCGCAATTAAGCTCCACAGAGGCTCCCGCGTTTCATCCCCAATGGTGGTTGTTAACAAAATGATAACCGTTTCCTACTGCTGATAAGGCAATTGGGTTTCGAGTCAAAGTTTGAAGATAGTAAAAAGATAGTAGAAAAAAGACAAATGGGGGGGGTAGTGGAACTGTAAGCCTAAGTCCGAGTGTGGTTGCCAATCGGATTAGGGTTATTTGTTTATATTATTATCTTTTAAGACTGCAATTCGCTATGAAGTCCCCACCACCCACCCTCCAAAAAAATTTCTGCCATGCGAGATTCTACTTTGTTTAGGCGCTTATGCGTGAACACCCTGAAAAATCTGTCGGAAAGAAGAAAAAACAAACAATAATTTAAGAATTTAGAGTGGGTATCAATTTCGTATATAAATAAACAAAAAATGATCCCCTATTTCCGGGCCATTCTAGTTTTTTTTTAGAGCAGTTAACTAAAAGATGTTTACGAATAACCCTAAATCCGAGTGACAAGGTCGTAAAATCACACATAATCGCCTAAAAAAAGTATAACCACCCCTAAAAAAGACACAAGATTTATCTCTCATAGCAAAAAAAAGAGTAGCATGGTTATTTACTAAGTCCGCCAGCTTCCTAATATACTACTAGAAAAACAGCTGTAAACACTATGCGCATTTCTCAATTTACATAATCAATTGCTTTTCAACTTCTAATAAATTGATATTCCCAAATATACACTCATGATTGTTTTCTTCAGAATTCCAAATGTATTTACGCTATTTTGCATGCTAATAATCTTACTTATAAATTATAATTTAGACAGACAGACGGATACATACATACATGAAATGCGTTATGTAGTTAATATAACTATGACGAATGGATTAACGCTGGCTGTTTAATCAGTGGTTCACATTCCTCCCTCCGTTAATTCAATATGGCGCAACTGATTAAACAGCCAACGCTAATACGGCGCGTTATTTAAAATGTAAACAACAACGCTGGCATTCACCGTGATAATTTTCCTCTTATTTATTTTTTTAAACTGTTCTAAGTTTGTTTATTTTCTTAATCTTATTAACCATTAAATTTACTGAATCAAATTGCTTAATTAAAATAATAATTGATTTAAAAATTACAATTTAAAAACACACACACCTTATAACGAATTTAGTTTTCACTTTAGGACCCGCGCTAACTTTGACCCCGTTGTTAGGGTTAGGGTCAGGGTCGGTATTTTGTTTTTTTAATTGTTGATTTTAATTTACGTACACTTTTTTTCCGCTTTGAAAGACATAAAATATTACTTATTATATTCTGACCTGGATTTGTCGCAAAACGACACCTTTTACTGGGAAAGTAAATAACTGTTTTTAGAATCGTATATAAGGTAACAATTATTTCTTCTTTTCCTTCTCTGATTAACTTTCCTTCGTTACTACTACACTATTATAAATACTACATTCAATTTTTATTTAAAATTTTTATTTTCTTTACATTTATTTTTAATGCAAAAACTGTTTACGGTTGCTACAAACCAAAATAATGCAAACTTAATTTATCTTTTTATTAATGATGTTACTTATCATGTGCAATATATTATTAAAATTAATTGTAGCTCTACCCAAAAATATGCGACCGGATTAATTAATGGAATAATAATAATAAAATTTAATTTTCGGGCATTTATAACGTAAGTAAAAGTGACACTAACAAATGCATAGATAATAAATTTTACAATTAGTAAACACACATGAGAATTATACAGCTAAGTAAAAAGTTAAATTTTCTTGCGTTTGGTAACAGTTATTTGTTGTCTATTTGTTTTGTTTTTCACCCCTTTTTTCTTGTTAAATCGCTACCCATTCTTAACTTGAGGAATATATCCTAAATCAAAAATCACGTCAATTAATCAAGTAGTTTTTTTTTTATTTAATACAAGAAAATTAGGGCATTTCTAACGACAGCTAAACAGAACGAAAAGGTGGTGAGAAAAAAAAATAAATAAATAGGCAACAAATAACTGTTACCAAACGCAAGAAAATTTAAATCCTAACCCTAACGAAACCAAAAATAATTCACAGTAAAAAATACAAAAATAACCCTAACCCTTAATTCTAAACCTAACCCTAACGACGCCATTTTTACCTGATTACGAACCAAAAATAATTTTCAGTAAAAAAAAAAAAACACTTAAAAAATATAATTTATCACCTGCTTATTTTTATTTCTTCGTTAAAATAAATAAAGGTACTTATATCGATCTTGACCCAGTTTTCGCGAGTTTCTTGTCGGAAGCGTTCGGCTATCCTACGCAAACGCCCGAGAGATGACGAGCCGATTTGTACCAGACGACAATTTTGATACGGTGCTGCGTCCTATGATTTTAAGTTATATTTTCAAGAAATTTTCTAAAAGAAACAACAAAAAAAACAAAACAAGCAAAACATAGCGAAGTTACTGTTATCAAATAAATATTTTTTGTTATTTTGATACGTTGCTGCGTCCTATAATTTTTAGTTATAGTTGCAAGAATTTTTTAAACAACAAAACAAATAAAACAAGCAAAACAGAGCGAAATTACTGTTATCAAATAAATATTTTAAAACCCTAACCCTAAAAACAAAACAAAAAAAACAAGCAAAACATTATTATCATAGGACGCAGCACCGTATCAAAATCGTCGTCTGGTACAAATCGGCTCGTCATCTCTCGGGCGTTTGCGTAGGATAGCCGAACGCTTCCGACAAGAAACTCGCGAAAACTGGGTCAAGATCGATATAAGTACCTAAATAAATATAGATGAAGGGAGACATTGAAAAAAAAACAAAAAAAAAACTGAGGAATATCTGATGTACGTACCTGTCACGGGTTGAATATATCCTACACCAAAAATCACGTAAATTAATCAAGTAGTTTTTATTTTATAAAAGAAAATTAAATTTTACCGATTAACGAATAATGTGGAAATACGGCCTCCATTACGGTTAATTCAAGGGATATTCAAGGGAGATAACTGAAATTCATAATAAGCCTTAATGGAGGCCACGTTATTCGTTAATCGGTAAAATTTAATTTTCGGGCATTTATAACGACAAAGAGGTGAGAAAAAAATAGGCAACAAACAAATAAATGTTACCAAAGGCAAGATAAGTTACTCTTCTACCTACCTGGAGACGTTTATTTGTGTTTTAACTTATTTTAAAGCAGTTTTTAGTTCGTTTTAAAACTAGTATCGAGACGTCACGTGATCAAATGGGGAGATTCTAGTTTTAAATCATCTGACGTACGGATGATTTTGTGTTTTCAATTTTAACATGGCGTCGAGACACTAGTTTAAAATCGAACTAAAAAAACGCTTTAAAATAAGTTAAAACACAAATAAACTTATCCAGGTAGGTCGAAGAGTAACTTATCTTGCCTTTGGTTACATTTATTTGTTGCCTATTTGTTTTTGTTTTTTCACACATTCTGTTAGCTGTCGTTATAAATGCCCTTATTTTCTTTTATAAATTGGTTAAATCCAAGATTTGTTATGTTTTTGTGACTTTCTCTTTAACCGTACGCGTCATCTGACATACGGATGACCAGAAATGAAAAATAAAACCTTTTTGTTAGCATTTCTGAATAACAAAAATCAATATTTACATTTTCACATTTATAAAACTATTTATTTTAAATTTCGACTTCCGTTTCCTTTTTTTAATTTCTAATTATTGATTACCTTCCCATAAGATAAGGTTGTTAAAATTAAAGTAATGGAGAAGTTAGTTTCAGATATAATTCCAGCCATAGAATTATTCTGTATGAATAAAAATTTGCATCATTTAATGCCACAAACAAAGGACACTATTAATTCAAGAAAATGGTTAACGGTATGTGGAAAATAGGAGGAGCAGTGACTTACCAGAGTGTGGCTGCTGAGAATGTTCTTCCAACATCTAAGACGAAGGACGTTTGTCGCAGAGAATTCATATCAGTAGTGGATTGCGTTCAATTGTTATAAAAACCTTCCTCACTACTGAAGAGCGTTACTCGTCAACTTGTCACCAAACTACAGTAGTCATTAGGTCTAAGGAGAGGGTCGCAAAGGAAGTTTTTTTTTTTTTCGCAACCTCGCGCTTCAGCTAGCTTCACTCTTGGTTACCTATGATTTTTTTCCAACAAACAAGATGATTTTTTTGTTTAAGTTTTAAATGTTTTGTCTAAATATGACGTCATCATCAGAATTCTTCGGCATCTTCTGGCTGTTTAAGTAAACAATTGGAAACGCCGAATGAAAAGTCGATTTTGTCTGGTTCAAAAGCTGGACCAGTACCAATTAAAAAAGTTAAAAAAACATGTGGAAAATAGGAGGAGCAGTGACTTACCAGAGTGTGGCTGCTGGCGACTGAGAATGTTCTTCCAACATCTAAGACGAAGGACGTTTGTCGCAGAGAATTTATATCAGTAGTGGATTGCGTTCAATTGTTATAAAAACCTTCCTCACTACTGAAGAGCGTTACTCGTCAATTTGTCACCAAACTACAGTAGTCATTAGGTCTAAGGAGAGGGTCGCAAAGGAAGGTTTTTTTTTTTTGCAACCTCGCGCTTCAGCTAGCTTCACTCTTGGTTACCTATGATTTTTTTCGACAAACAAGATGATTTTTTTGTTTAAGTTTTAAATGTTTTGTCTAAATATGACGTCATCATCAGAATTCTTCGGCATCTTCTGGCTGTTTAAGTAAACAATTGGAAACGCCGAATGAAAAGTCGATTTTGTCTGGTTCAAAAGCTGGACCAGTACCAATTAAAAAAGTTAAAAAAACATGTGGAAAATAGGAGGAGCAGTGACTTACCAGAGTGTGGCTGCTGGCGACTGAGAATGTTCTTCCAACATCTAAGACGAAGGACGTTTGTCGCAGAGAATTTATATCAGTAGGGGATGGCGGTCAGTTGTTATATCAATTTGTCACCAAACTACAGTAGTCATTAGGTCTAAGGAGAGGGTCGCAAAGGAAGTTTTTTTTTTTTTCGCAACCTCGCTCTTCAGCTAGCTTCACTCTTGGTTACCTATGATTTTTTTTTCGACATTTTGTGAAAAAATAAAAACTGCGACACTGCTTCCTGAAGGAAGAACGTCTAACTTTAGCAACGGTTCGATATATTGAGTCTTGTTGTTCACCTTCCCCTTTGAGACATGGAGACTTCTAACACAGATTCCAGGGAACACCACCTTAGAAGGATCTCCATTCTGAAGATGAAAGTTAAGGGAAGGTTGCGATTGTCCTATGGATCGGAAATTACTTCTGCTATATTCTCAGTATTTCACCGGGAAAGTTTGGAGTACATCAATGAAACCTGCAAACTCCAGATTTCCTGCATATCTAATGAGGTGAGAGAGCAAATGGAATCGGATTGGTAAAACTCTCAAATGTCTATACGAAAGGAATTAGAAGATTTCTGTTCCTCTCTAAACTTGCCAGAGGCCAGTGGATATTTGGACCAACAGTCCCTTCCATATACATCAGAATCTACCCTGAATAAAACTCATTCATCGTTTTCAGTGAGACTCCCCCAGGTGCAAATCACGGGACCCACGTTTAGCGGTCGTGAAATGGAGAACGACCGAATGAGTTTCCACAACTTATTGTCCCGATTTGAAAATTGTGTCGCGGACATAGCAAACGATGCAGAGAAATTGAATTTCTTAAAATGCCCCTTGTCTGAGAGATCTCTGCTGTTGATTAATCACTTGAGTTGTGTCAATGCAAATTATCAGCAGGCGCTCTCAGTATTAAAAAAGGAATATCTAGATGCCAGTGACATCATTGACAAGATTTTCCAAGATATCATCAAAAGGGTTAGAGTTCTTATGCTGATCTTGGGGGTTTCATTAGCAGGACTGCTTCGATCTTGGAAGAGTTGGCGCACTCACTTTCTTGCGACTTCTCTGAAGATGATTCGGCAGGAGCCCGACTAATGGCCAAACTTCTCTTCTTGAAATTTCCTAGAGAGTTGAAAGGAGAGCTGATTCTATTATGCGGAAGTAGAATTCCATCTCTGTCTGTCTTGCGGCAAGACACCAGTGAGGCAATCAAATTAAAGGTGGCGGAGTGCCTGACCCTTCCCTAGGGATTTATCGAAGTAATCCACGTGTAACTTTCTCTAAATCCAGAGGAGCCACTACCCACCAAGATGCCTCTTTCCAGGTTTTTTCGGATTTTCAACCTCCCTCTGAGTATTCCAGTAAATTACCTCCTGTCATTTGTGTTACCTTTGGTCGAGGAGGGAAGACTGTTTCAGTGAATTGTCTACTAGATACTGGCAGTGGCCGAACTTATTTGTCTGGTGACATCTTGCACTCCTTGGGATCTGTGGTGTCTGATGGATTGGATTGTCACTTGAAGCTGACTACCCTTCTTGGAGAATGCGAGCAGAAGTTCAGGGAGCTGGTGCTGGAGGTTAATTTAGGGTCCATCTATACTGGGCACTTTCCAGTGCTGGTTGCCGACACATTAAATTTGTCTCGTCTGAAGGGTTGGAACTTATTGTTGGAGGAGTTCAGGCGGAACGGATGTTCTCTGGTTGGGCAATTTGAATCTGGTACTGATTTGGTCTCTATAGAGGGAATTATGAGACTTGATCTTGTGCAACATTTGGGTCCCTTACAGTTGGTGCCTTGTTTGCAGGGGAGGCTGCTTGAACAATATCGTGACACGACTCAGCATGGATCAGCGATCATCTAAGGTTCTTTCATGATAAGCTGGGAACCTCAACGAGCCTTAGTATTACGAACAGATCCGGTTTCTGATACGGATTACAGGAGGTACTGTCAACTCCAAGCCTAAAGGCGGGTGGCTCGACTTTGCTTGTGAATATGACGGGGAATATGTTGGACTTGCTGATAACATTCAGATCGAATGATGTTGTCTTGCTCGCAGATATCAGGAAGGCGTTCTTGATGGTTCGTCTTGCCCTTGAGGCAGACAGAAACAGGTTTTTTTTTAAAGGATGGTGACCGCCTTTGATGTTTCCGCTATTCGACCCTGAGAAGTATCCTTAGGTTTCATGCGGCCCAGTATTCCCTAGACGAATGTCGAGCAGCGATGGAGGACAAATTTTATGTTGACTACCTTGTAGTGACTGAGTCTGATCCTGCAAGAGTTTATTCACAGGTCAGAAAGCGTCTGAAAGAGGGCGGATATGTAGTACAATCATGCAGCTCCAACTGTGAAAGCCTAAGGAAGGAGATGAGAAACGAGTGCTCATGAGGGAGGATAAGAGATGGTGCTTGGGAACAGGTACGATCCTCTTTCCGCGAAGCTGTACATTGCCTCTGTTAGATGCGATTCAAGTGCATCTATCAAAAGGCGTATCCTTTCCGAGTCAGCAAGGGTGTTTGATTCTTTGTCCCTCTGCCTACCGGTGACCATAAGAAGTCAGGTTTTGGTGGGAGAGTTATGGAAGCAAAGTTTTGACTGGGATGATCAAGTCCCTCTGGTATTTCAATCATCGTGGAAGAGCCTTGCGGAGGATCTCTCGGGATTGAGTAATATACATTTCAGCAGACAGGCCCACGATGGAAGCTGATCTGGAGACATATCTATTTTGTGATGCCTCAAAGGAAGCATACGGATTTGCTGCCTACTATGTGTAGGACCAGCGATCTGCCTTGATTTTCGCCAAAGCTAAGGTTACACCGGTGAAGGATAAGTCGTTACCCACGTCGGAACTGATGGCTGTTTTTTTTGCACTGAAGTGTCTATCAACCATCTTGAATGGATGCAAGGGTGTCCTTCCTTCCAGGGTGTGTGTAGCAACGGACGCCCAAGTAGTGCTGTTGTGGATTTTGTCACAAACCATGGCAAGCAAAAGTATTTTTGCGAGGAATAGGCTTAAGGATATTTTGCAGATGAGCCTTGCTTTAGATACCAGATATGACATCAAACCAACCTTCAGGTATATCTCAACCACTGAGAATCCTGCAGAAGATTAACCTTAAAGAAGTTCAAGTTCAACCTCGAATTTTGGTATCACGGTCCCTCTTGGTTCCGTAGCGGTGTCTTCCCATGGCCAGAGCAGGACTTACCCTGCCTTGATGATCAGTGCCAGCAGATCGCCCGTTCCTTGGCGAGTTTTACTGTGTTTACGATGGAGGAGTATCCTTCTATAGTCTCTTTGCGGCGGTTCTCAAAATTTACTCGCTTGTTAAAAGTAACCTCCTTGGTGTTCCGATTCATCGGCTTGACAGGAAATCTGCACTTTATTTGGTAAAAATCTCTCAGCAACAGGAATTTTCTAGGGAGTTAGATTACCTCCAAGATCCCATTGGAAAGTCTGCACCCAATCGTTTCAATGCGCTTGATCTCTTTCTGGATCAGGAGAGGCTGATCCGCTCTAGTGGACGTCTGCACAGGTCATCTCATTTTACTTATGAAGTCAAGAATCCTCTGCTGCTGGGCAAGAACCATCATTTTACCCAACTTGTCATCTTGGACTGCCATAACAAGTGTTCCCATCTTGGTGTAGGGTCAACTTTGGCTGAGTTAAGGCGTTGTGGCTATTGGGTTCCTCAGGAAAGTCAGGCAGTCAAGGGTGCCTTAACGTCATGTACTAAGTGCAAGAAATACAATTCTAGACCTGTATTGCCAGATAACGTAGCCAGCCTACCGCTCACTCGTGTCGAATTCAAGGTGGATTATAGGAATACAGAAGTTGACTTCACGGGATATTTTTTGGTGAAGGAAGGGAACACGGAGAGAAGAATGTACATGTTTCTGTTCACTTGTTTAAGTGTAAGGGCAGTACACATCGAGGTGGTTCCTGATATGAGCATCTTGTCTTTTTTTCAGGCCCTGGTCCGATTCACTAATGTGCATGGTGTTCCAGAATCAATTCTCAGTGATAATGCAAAGACCTTTCTGGGCAATGGAAGACTGTTTAGCCGTGTTTGTCTCCTTCAGGACTATCAAGACAAGTTTGGGTCCTGTAATATTAAGTGGAAAACAATTCCTTTGTTTTCCCCTTTGGTTGGGGGAGCTTGGGAACGTAACATCAATACTTTAAAATCCTGCCTCTACAAGATTATTGGTAGGGGTAAGGTCGATTATTATGCCTTCCTGACTATTATCTCTGATATTCAAAGGGCAGTGAACAACCGACTCCTCACTTATCAAGAGTCCTTTGAAAGGCAACTGACAGTGATCACACCGAATATGTTTTTAAGACCTAACAAGAGTGCAGGCTTATTACTACATCTGAAAAGAGATGATCTCTCCACTTTGGTTCCTCCCAGCCGGCAAAGGTTGATTGAGACAATTGAATTGCGGAACCAATGGTTGACAAGGTTTAGAGAACTTTGGTAGAATGAGTACCTCCTTGATCTTAGAGGAAGGTCTCCAGGAAGATCCTAGATACCATTCCAGAACCGTATTCAAAGGAACGATGTAGTACTGGTCAAGAGCCCTCTAAAACCACGACCCTTTTGGATGTTGGGAACTATACTGGAGTTCTTCCCAGGACACGATGGGGTAGTGAGAACGGCTCATGCCAAGGGCAAGAAGGACCTACATTTTATTAATCTATAAAATTATATCGTGGAAAGTACCCCGGTGAAGAAATCAAAAATAATTATTTCATTTTCATTTTTTTTATTTAATAAATATATATTTTATTATTATTGCATATGTGTTTCTTTCTTTTTTAAATTCTAACAATAACAACGGAGTTATTGCCCTTGGCAATTCCATCGATCGCTCACACCCAAAATGTCGGCGAATAGACGTTGTACATCGCCCTTATGGAAATGGAAAAATCGTTCTAATTAAAGTTCTACTTGATATTTTAAAATTCTTTTGCGTACCGTGAATGAGAAACTATGCCTGAGAAAGTACAAAATACTGATTTTACATGAAAATAATTTTTTCCAGGGACCCTGTTGTAAATAAGCACCCAATTGAACGCCACCCCCTACTGATATAAATTCTCTACGATAACCGCCCTTCGTCTTAGATGTTGGAAGAACATTCTCAGTCGCCAGCAGCCACTCTCTGGTAAGTCACTGCTTCTCCTATTTCCACATGTTTTTTAAAAACTTTTTTAATTGGTACTGGTCCAGCTTTTGAACCAGACAAAATCGACTTCTCGTTCAGCGTTTCCAATTGTTTACTTAAACAGCCGGAAGATTCTGAAGAATTTATCCAATTTTCTGACAGGCAGACAAGTTGATGCAATTGATTAAAGCGGTAATGATTTTCATCGTGTTAGGACAGGCGATTCATTCTCCCGAAGGACTGATCGAATTTTGCATGAAAAAAAAACCCTTAGCCCCCCCCCCCCCCCCCCCCCGTCCTCCAATAAAAAAAACAAAACAAAGTGAACATCGCTAAGGACTGATAGAATTTTGCATGGAAAAAATACCTTAACCTCCCCCTAATAAAAAAAAAACTTGCACAACGTGTGAACATATCTGCAAGCTTGCAAAAAAGAAAAAAAATACAACTGATCAATATTTTGTCAAGGCAAAGTAGACATTGCTAAGATGACTAAATTTGAAAATAAGAAAAAAAAATCTTTTTAAAATTTTAATTAATTTTATTCGTAAAATAAAATACGGTGAGGGTTTGTTTTTTGCTTTAAAAAATGTTTCACTATTTTATTTTTCCTTTCTCATTTATCTTTATAATAAAACTAGTAATGTCTACCCGGCGTTGCCCGGGGTCATAATTAAACAACGTAAAAGAGGTTGAAAATAATTTTTTCCAGGGACCCTGTTGTAAATAAGCACCGAAATAAGTGTTGTGTTTTTCAATGTAAATATTATTTATTTATTACTATATTAAACTTGAAAAAAAGAATTATTAAACAAATGTATTATTATTATTAAACGGCGAACCTTTTACTTTAGGGTTAAAAACTCATAGCACTTTCAAAATTTAATATTTTTAGAAAAACTTTTCAGTCGAGAACTTTTGGAACCATAGTGAATCATATTTCATAAAAAGATTTTAAAAATGTTTTTTATCATTTTTAATTTTTAATTTTTAATTTTCCTATATAAATCTAACGTAAATTGACCACTCACTTCTTGGCCAGGTTCAGGGTAAAAAAGTCCTCGACTGAAAATGTTTTTCTCAAAAATATTAAATTTTGAAACTGCTATGAGTTTTTAACCCTAAAGTAAAGGTTCGCCTATTAAACAATAATAATAAAATGTTATTTTTCAATGTAAATATTATTTGTTTATTATTATTAAATTTAAAAAAATTATTAAACAAATGTATTATTATTATTAAACTATAATCCGAAGGAACAATACTAATAATAAAAAGCGCATAAAGAAATGCTGACAAAAAGGTTTTATTTTTCATTTATGGTCATCCGTACGTCACGTGACGCGCACGATTAAACAGGAAGTCACAAAGACATAAAAATCTTGGATTTAACCTTTTATTTTATAAAAGAAAATTAGGGCATTTATAATGACAGCTAACAGAACGAAAAATGTGTGAAAAAAACAAACAAACAAACAAATAGGCAACAAATAAATAAATGTTACCAAAGGCAAGATAAGTTACTCTTCTACTAACCTGGATACGTTTATTTGTGTTTTAACTTATTTTAAAGCGTTTTTTAGTTCGATTTTAAACTAGTGTCTCGACGCCATGTCAAAATTAGAAAACACAAAATCGCCCCATTTGATCACGTGACGTCTCGATACTAGTTTTAAAACGAACTACAAAACTGCTTTAAACTAAAGTTAAAACACAAATAAACTTATCCAGGTTAGTAGAAGAGTAACTTATCTTGCCTTTGGTAACATTTATTTATTTGTTGCCTATTTGTTTTTGTTTGTTCACCTCTTTTTCGTTCTGTTAGCTGTCGTTATAAATGCCCGAAAATTAAATTTTCCCGATTAACGAATAACGTGGCCTCCATTAAGGCTTATTATGAATTTCGGTTATCTCCCTTGAATTAACCGTAATGGAGGCCGTATTTCCACGTTATTCGTTTAAATTTAATTTTCTTTTATAAAATAAAAACTACTTGATTAATTTACGTGATTTTTGGTATAGGATATATTTATCCTGTGACAGCAAACAGATATTTCTAAGTTTTTATTTGTTTTTTGTTTTTTTCGAATGCCTCCCTTAATCTGGATAAGCACCCGAATTGGTTTTTAATGTCCCTCTGTTTTATATTGAAATTAAAATTAAATTATTAAGTAGATCTGATATTGCTCGAATTAAGAAGGGAACAAAAAATCATTTAAGCTGAAATCGTTTTTTTTTTTACCTTAAATTAGAAATGAGATCAATTAATACAAGCCCAAACAAAACATTCATTGTTGGAAATTATTTGGGACAAAATAAAGAAATGTACAAACTTTTTGGGAATCTTTTACGAGACTCAGCAGAGTAAAAACGCAAAAAAAAACAAATTACAACAAATAAAAGTAACTGTAAGCTGTAAAAGTTAGTTTCAAACTTGCATGTGCTATTTGTTTGTATTTTAAACCCGTTTGAAGTGCTATTTATTAGAAATCAATAGTTTTCTCACCGCAACTTGAGAAAACAAAATGGCCGATTTTGGGGGGGGGGGGGGTACTAACAAATGCACCTGGAGCGGCCATATTGATTTTTGTGAAAACGTTGGGGAAAAAAACAAGACATTTTTTTTTTTTACATCTAATGAAAACCCATTTATAATACGTAAAAATAAAAACAAATTACATAGGTAAGTAGAAAAATATCTATTCTCGTCGTAGGTCAACTTCACTTGTTGCAAATTTATGTTTTTAAACCCTTTCTCGTTCATTTTTTGGACCCCGTTCGCGCCTCTGCTGAGTCTCGTAACATATACCCAACTTTTTTAATGTAATTACGTGGTAGCTGAAAAGAAGCATGTACACCAAAAATTACGCAGATTCATCCAGTATTTATTAAATAAAAAAATGAAAAAACGATTTTATCTATCGGTAGCCATTTTTGTTAAACCAGTAAACAAAATCTGAGTTATCTCCCTTGCCTATTACATAAGTGAAAATGTCTAACGATACGTTTTGTTTTCGTTCTTTTTCTTATAATTTAATAAATACTGGATGAATTTGCGTAATTTTTTCTGTGCAATCTTATTTTCAGCTACCACGTAAGTACATAACAAAGTTTATACATTTCTCTTTTTTGTGTGTGTGTGTGTGTGGGGGGGGGGGGTAGTTGTGTTAACCTACAAATTGACCGATTTTTTTTGTGCTTCTTTGCTTTCACGACGACATGTAAGCTACAACAAAAAAGCTAAAGAAATGTATAAACTTTGTTATGTACTTACGTGGTAGCTGAAAAGAAGAATGTATACCAAAAATTACGCAAATTCATCTAGAATTTATTAAATTAAAAACGATTTTATCTATATGTCGTCATTTTTCTTATATTTTGACTTTTTTCCGAAAGTTATCTCCCTTGCCTAATTAGCAAGCTGAAATGTCTACCGATACGTAAAATAGTTGTTTTTCTTCTTTTTCTTATAATTTAATAAATACTGGATGAATTTGCGTAATTTTTTTCTGTACAATCTTATTTTCAGCTAACCCGTAAGTACATACCAAAGTGTATACATTTCTTTAAATAATAAATGTCACTGTGAAACTGCAGAAGCACCTTTATTTAAAAAAAGAAAAAAAGATCAACTATTACAAGTCAGGAAACATTTATCGGGAAATCATTTTTCGGGCATCTTTTACGAGACTCAGCAGAGTAAAAACGGTAAAAAAACAAATATACAACAAATAAAAGTAACTGTAGGCTGTAAAAGTTATTTTCTAACTTGCCTGTGGCATTTGTTTGTATTTTTAGACCGTTACAACCGCTATTTATTAGAAATCAATAGTTTTATCACCGTAAGTTGGGAAAAACATGGCTGCTTTTTTTGGGGGGGGGGCATTTGGTAAGGAAGCACGTAAATCGCCATCTTGAATTTTGTGCGAGCCTTTGGTAAAAGAAAAATACAATTTTTTTTTTACAGCTAATAAAAACCCATTTATAATACGTAAAAATAAAAACAAATTACATAGGTAAATAGAAAAATATCTATTCTCGTCGCAGGTCAACTTCACTTGTTGCAAATTTATGTTTTTAAACCCTTTCTCGTTCTTTTTTTGGACCCCGTTCGCGCCTCTGCTTAGCGTCGTAACATATACCCCATTTTTCTACCTAAAAAATTGGAAATGAAATAAATGAAAACAAACAAAACTGAACATCCGTTGTTGGAAATTATTTTGGACAAAATGAACACTGCATACTTACATTTTTTTGCTCATAAACTTCAAATGAAAAAGAGCCATGAGTGAGAAAATGGAAGCCGGTAAAGTAGGAGTAGTAATTAAAAAAAAATGGCAAATTTCTTTTCGGGTAAATTATTTTCTTTTTCTTCCGAAAAAACAGAAAGATGGCGTCGCTAAGGGAGATAATCAGTCATGTCTTAATATCGGTGCTTCTATAGATGAGGTTACATATGAAACAAAAAAACGCAGTTTCACCGGTGAACATCGCAGTTCTAATTAAATTAACCGGAAAACTCTTTGATATACTTATGTATCAAGCAAAAATAGGGTTGTACACCAAAAATGAGCAAAAACTATCGAGTAGAATTTTAATAAAAAAATAAAAATCCGTTATATCGTTTTTTCAGGTTCCGCCATTGATTCGAGCGAAAAACACGAAATTCAGGGGGAGATAACCCAGTCTGTCATATTAACAAGTAATAAATCAATGGCAGTAATCAAAATACGATGAAACTGATTTTTATTTTTAATTAAAATTCTACTCGATCATTTTTCCTACTTTTTGGTGAGGATACTTATTGAAATCTGCTGCGTAAGTATATAATAATGTTTTTTGTTTGTGGTATTGGTAATTTAATAGTCACGCGTCTTCGTAGAAGCACCTTAATATCTTACTTCACAATACAGAACTATCTGCAGCAAACATTCTTCTTCGACAGTTTCTTTTGTTATCAAAAGGAAATAAATCAAAATAAATAATAAATTAATAGAAGAGTCCGGCAAACTGCAGAGTAAGACACAAGGTCAGTTTTTATGTGTGGCGATTCAGCTCCTCAAAAAGGGGCACTCTGGATTGGGAGAAAAATAAATATCATCATCATCATCATCATGTGTCCCGATAAACTTACTGCACTTTTACCTCCTTCAAAAATACCCCAGACACGCTGGACTAGCAGCAAAATCCCACCCCTTCACTATAGATGTCCCTAGATGCTGGAAGATTGTCTACTCCAATCGCTTCTTTCCACAGACTGCTTGCTTTTGGAATTCCCTTTCTCCTCTCTGTTTTCGACAACATGCAATAAATGGTTCCAATTATTTTCCTCGTTTGTTACTCTGGAGTTCCAGAGGACGTTTCAGACCTAATTATCTCCCTTTTAGCTACGATAGGTGGCGCTGGAATCGGTTGATATAAAAAGGGGCGCGCGTGGAGTTTCTGTTTCTTCTTGCTTCGGCTCGCATGAAGATTCAAGGCATGTGAGAGATTTGCTCGCAACTTCTCCACACACAAACGCACACACACATACGCACACACACAAACACATGCGCGTATGCACATCCTTTTCAGACTTAGGCACGTAGTACTTTATGTTTTCCCCATGATTTGTGATTCCGAGTTTCAGCCGGAGCATTATGTAACACCATTAGTTATTAATTTTTTTTTAAATTTTGGTCTGATAACAGTTCATAAATTTATCGAGAACAGGAGGATAGGATTGGGAGAAAAATAAATATCACCTCAGTCCTTCAGTTCATCTCTCGGACGTTTGCATGCTGCAGAATTTGTTCGCAGAAAGGGCATTATACAAAATTTTGCAGAACCGATAAAGTGAAGGTTAGAGAAATAAGAGAGGAAGAAGAAAATCATTTTTTAGGTTCTGTCACTCTCGAAAATATAGGTACAATTACCACTGAGGATAATACAAATTGGCAGGCTAAAATCAAGGTCACCACTAAGACCTGTACCAAAATTATAAATTTTAGGCTGGATACAGGTGCAGATGTGACCGTAATCCCGGACAGGTTCTTCAGGAAAAATTCCCCACTCATCCAACCCACAAACAAAAGACTGTACAGACCGGGTCATCATGAGATGAACCTCATAGGATGTGTGAAGGCCAAACTGGCCACGGAAAAAGTAAGCTCGCAACAAGACCTTTATGTTATAGAGAGTCTGCAAGGACCTCTACTGGGAGGACCAGCAATCAAAGCCCTCAACCTGCTGAAAGCAGTTAATAGAGTGACAAGCGAAGGGCACCGGTAAAAGAAAGAGTTCTCAAAACTGTTCACAGGCCTAGGGAGACTGGAACATGTGTACCAGATACGTTTGGATGCAGGAGCTCAGCCCTTTTCCATTGCTACCCCTAGAAGATTGCCGTTGCCTATGAAACAGAAGGTTCAGGAAGAACTGAAACGTCTGGAGAACGAGGACATAATCCGTCCAGTCAAATCACCAACTGATTGGTGTGCCCCAATAGTCGCCATCCAAAAAGCTAACGGTAAAGTTAGGTTATGCATCAACTTTACCAAGCTAAACGAGAGCATGAAACGGGAAAAATTTCCTTTACCCACTACAGACCAATTACTGGGCAGGCTCGATGGAGCCACAGTGTTTAGCAAGCTCGACTGCAACAACGGTTTCTACCAAATCGTCCTACACGAAAAATCGCAGGTCCTTACCACATTTATAACACCTGTTTCAAACGACTTCCATTCGGGATAAGTTCTGGGCCAGAAATCTTTCATAGGGAGATGACACACATTTTGTCCGGAATACCAGGAGTCATCTGTGATATAGATGACGTCCTAATAAGTGGAAGAAACCAGCAGGAGCACGACCAGCGACTAAAAGCAGTACTGCAGAAAATGAAGGCTGCAGGAGATACACTCAACGATAAATGTGTATTTTCTGTCAGAAACATAAAGTTTCTGGGTCACATTATATCAAAAGAGGGAATACAAATAGATCCAGAAAAAGTAGCAGCAATTATGAACTTGCCCAAACCTGAGAATGTGTCCGAATTACGACGCTTACTGGGCATGGCAAACCAGGTCGGAAAATTTGCTAATCTAGCCGAAACCACCAAACCACTCCGAGAGCTTCTTAGGAAAGAGTCAGAATGGATCTGGGATGAGCCTCAGAAAGTAGCATTCCGGACCCTGAAGAAGCAACTGAGTTCTGCACCAGTACTGACTCATTACAATTCCAACAAGCCGACAAGGGTATCAGCAGATTCATCTAGCTATGGCCTAGGCGTTGTACTACTGCAGAAGCAAGAAAATTACTGGAGACCGGTATTTTATGCTTCACGATCTCTGACAGAAACAGAGCAGAGGTTGAGAAGGAGGCACTAGCAGTCACTTGGTGTTGTGAAAAATTTGCGGACTACTTGGTCGGAATGCCAAAATTCACAGTCGAAACAGACCACAAACCACTGTTGGCACTGTTGAAGTCGAAGCGACTCGACGAATTGACTCCAAGAATTCAACGTTTCCGCATGAGGTTAATGAGATTCTCCTATGAGATCATATACACAGCGGGAAAAGACCTCACAACAGCAGACGCTTTGCCTCGAGCACCTGGGAGTAGTCCCGTTATACAGGATATCCAGCAGGAGACAGAGACCGACTCATTTATCCGCTCAGTCATAGGAAATATCTCAGCGAGCGATAAACAATTGCAGGATATCCGACTAAAACAAAATACTGACCAGGTCTGCAGTCAGGTAATCAAATATTATGAGATGGACCACTGGCCCGAAAGAGCAAGGAGGGACCCCAAACTAAAACAGTACTGGTTTGTCAACCAGGACCTAACAGTTTACCAGGGACTTCTAATGTACCAAAGCCGACTTGTCATTCCTAATGTGCTTCAAAAAGACATTCTAGAGCGTCTACACGAGGGACACCAAGGTATTGTCAAATGCCGAGCACTAGCTCGCAAAAGTGTGTGGTGGCCTGGCCTCTCTAAACAAATTGAAGACAAAGTTGGGAAATGTGGTATCTGTGAAAAAGAACGAAAATATCCACCAGAACCACTACAACCCACCAAATTACCTGCATATCCATGGCAGAAAATAGGAATGGATCTGTTCGAATTCATGGGACACCGATATCTTCTGATTTTCGATTATTTTTCCAGGTGGATTGAAATAGCCCATTTACGGACAACCACCTCAGACAGCATAATAGAGCATTGCAAATCAATATTCGCTAGGCATGGGATCCCAGAGACAATCATATCTGACAACGGTCCCCAATTCAGTTCTAGTGAATTCAGGAACTTTTCAAATGTTTTTGACTTCCTGCACCTCACAAGTAGCTCCCATCATCCACAAGGAAACGGAAAGGCTGAACGTGCAGTCCAGACAATAAAAAACTTATTGAAGAAAGCAAGTGACCCATACATAGCACTGCTAAATTATCGCAGCACTCCTCTGCAACACGGCAAGTGTCCTGCAGAGCTGTTAATGAATAGAAAACTAAGAACACGGATCCCTACCATTCCTCAAAGAAATTCATTTGATCAGCAAAACATCGAGGAACATAAAAGGGCAGACACCCGGCTCAAAGCCAGACAAAAGCAAAACTATGACAAACGTCATCGGGCTAAAGATCGTCCTGCCTTTGAAAAAAGACAACCAGTCTGGGTCAAGATACCTAAGACCAGTACAGCTGTAGTAAGTAAAACCCTGTCACCAAGGTCAGTCCTAGTTAAGACAGATTCAGGACTACACCGACGCAACAAAAGTAATCTGCGCCTAAGGAACGGAGAAACCAGCTTCTCTCAGGTGGCTACCCCACAGGAAGCAAACACCTTACCACGTTCCCCTCGATATGGATATATGTATAGCTGTGATGATGACTAAACAGATCTTCCCAGTAACCAAAGTAACATCCCACTAGAGAGTTCCAGAGGTCCTGACCAAGGGAAATATACAAGAAGCGGTCGACAAGTTCGACCACCTAAAAGACTGTCCTTGTAAAGAACTTTACAACCGAAAGGGGGATGTAGTGTTACTGCACTGACGATTCACCGGTGAGGGGACGAGTTACGGCCCCTGGCGATGACTCAGTTAGAATGTATTTTGACCGCCAATAAACCTTGTTACTTATCCTATAGTTCTCTGGGTCTTATTACTTATTTAACCCAGCCGATAACCTTACAGTTTCGTAGGCTTGCTTTTGTCGAAAACTCTAACCCTAACCACAACAAAGAACTCCCCCTCTCTCTCATATATATATATATATATATATATATATATATATATATATAGTAGGATCAAATATAAACCAAAGTAAAAACTTTTAGTAGATGGAACCTATTGTGAAGAGGTTTAGCTCAATATACGAGATAGAGCAATTGTAGAGATAGAAGATAAAAGAGTGATAAATATGCGACGATTGTCCAAATTTATTTCAAATTTCAATTGTTCAATGCAAGGTGCATTCAGTAATAAACTAGTGTTTATTATTCTTTCCTTAAGCCAAGGCTTTTCAAAGATCGAAATCTTATCAGAGGAGAAATACAGATGGATAAGTTGGCTTTCGAAAAAACCAAAGTTCAAATATTTGAAAAATATGAAAATTATTATTAAAGGAATTTTTGTTAAAAAAACGCAGTGAATGAAAAGAAAAATTCCGTGAAAAATATATGCAGATTGTCCGGGTGGTAAATTTCCGTTGAAAAGAAGTCAAATGAATTGTAGAATGTGAAGAAAACTCTTTGCGTGGGAGCAGTGTGGAGAAAGTGCTCAAAATATAGGTGAGTCCAGACGCACTTAAAGGGGATTGAAAAGGGAGAAATTGGCCATTTTTATATACTTCCAGGACTAAATAAGGCAGATGATATCTCGTTCCAGGTTTAGTTTGAAAAGTCACACATTGAAAACGTTGCTGAAATGGCAATAATAAGGAGAAATCTTTTTAAAAATATTTAGAAAACCTGGACAACGCAAATTATTTGTTTTTTAAAATAAATTATTTATTTACTTTAAAAACTTTTTTCTTTTTTAAACTTGAGTTGATTGAGACAGATTCTAACATCAGAATGTGTCAGGATTTTTTACTTACCACATTTACCTATATCTCTGTAAAACCACCTGTTTATGTAGTATTGTTGCCACATTTGGGTCGGTGCACCCACCATTAACCTCTTCCTCTTAGGAAGGGGTCA
Organism: Sepiola atlantica; assembly: GCA_963556195.1. Lineage (NCBI taxonomy): Eukaryota > Metazoa > Mollusca > Cephalopoda > Sepiida > Sepiolidae > Sepiola > Sepiola atlantica. Next base: position 60,063,550 of record OY744549.1, on the reverse strand, counting down.
AAATGGTAGCTTAGAAGACTATACACCAAAATTACGCAAATTCATTCAGTATTTATTAAATAAAAATTTAAAAAAAAAATGTTTTTTTCTATATGTCATCATTTTTGTTATATTTTGACTTTTCCAAAAGTTATCTCCCTTGCCAATTTGTAAGCTGAAATGTCTACTGATAAGATCGTTTTTTTTATATAATTTAATAAATACTGGATTAATTTGCGTAATTTTTTCTGTATAATCTTATTCTCAGCTACCACGTAAGTACATAACAAAGTTTATACATTTCTTTAAATATTTTAATGTCATTGTGAAACAGCAGACATCATTGCGCATGGTCCAAGCCGAATCACAACTCAACAGAACGCAATATACCACAAAATAGATCTGCCATACAACTAAAAATAAAATAAAATTTAATATACTATCATTTATAAATGATATTGATGCCGAGTGTCAATGGAAAGCGAGGATTTATATATAAAGGATAAAAATGTCTGTGTGTTTACTTTCGTATCACTAGAAGGTCATCAGAATAGAGCACTATCGGTATCCGATAATGCAAATTGAAAAAGTATTATAGATTTCACTTACACGTGGTGATGGTTGATTAGCAAAATGGTGTTAGGATCGAGGGTCGTGTTCCCCCGATTATAAACGTGCAAAGTTGAATCAAGCAATGTTGCATGCAAAGACAGAGTAATAATTAATAAACAAAAATGAAGTAGTTCAAATAACGTTTATTGAACGTGTGTGTACGTGGAATGATGAAGTGTGTGATGTATGCATGTGTGTCGATGGAAAAACAGTTCTTGAAAAGGTATAAGAAGAAATGAATCCGGCGTGAGGAAAGTCTTTGAAGGCAGTACACAAAAAAAATGAGTTGAGAACTCTTACCGTTGTTTGACCACGTGTTGACGGAAGAAACGTGTGTTGGTAGTTGTTATGCCGAGACCAGTTCAAGAGAAAAGCGTGAGACGAAGCGCTAGTGTATTAGCGTCGTTCTGCCGCGGCCAATCGATCAGAAGAGAAAAGTGAAACGGAACGCTAGTGCCAGCATCGTTCTGTCGAGGCCAATTGAGTAGGAAAAAGCGAGTGAAACGGAGCACTAGTGCCAGCGTTGTTCTGCCGAGGCTGGTCGGTGAAAAAGAGGAGGAATTTCCGTTTGCACCTGGTTTTATAGTCCGAAGGGCAGATAACTCTGGTGTCGCTTTACAGCGCCACCTGTGGGTGAAAAAGCGACACCTACCGACAAACCGGTGTAGTTATGTTTTGAAATTGAAAAAGTATTATAGATTTCCCTTACACGTGGTGATGGTTTATTAGCAAAATGGTAACAGTTTTCAACTACTGATGATGTGATTGGGTTTCGAATTAGAGTTTTAAGCTACAGTCCATATTTCTAGCCACATCAAAGAGCCGTGATATGGCGAAAGAGCTGGCTGTGTATGAAAACATACACACGCTTTCCACTCCTTGCGGAAAACTCTCCGATAAGAGAAATTTTGGATTGTTGCGAAATCAAAGACATGAGCTAGGATTTTGTGAATGGAATGAAATGGCAAAGAGAGGAAATATTAGGGTCACCAGCTAGCAAGTGCTAACTTAACATGAATGGCGTTTTGTGGATGAAAAATGAAATAAAACATGACTAATCAACAAAACATTTATAAAACGATAATTTTACATGAATATAAAAGTTAGTTTTAGTGAAGAAATGTTCATTTGTGAAGTTTATACAACTTGTGATCTTTGTTAGAAATGGTACATTTTTCTAGCAGACATGACGGCTTAAGATGTGTATGTCTTTTTTTTCTATTTTACTTTGGTGGAAGTTCTCAGAAATCAAGGGATCCCTTCAAGGGGTTAAGACTTGATCTCTATATGAGATACACAGATATCCGCGTGTTCCATTAAAGTTCTCCTTTATTTCTCAAAAGTTGAATTAATAAAGAAGTGAAGAACATTGATTCTCCTCTCTCTAATTGACCAGTTAACTATTTTGTAGTATACCTTTCATGTGGTTACTTGGTCTTACCGGATTTTAGGACAAGAATTAATCTGGTCTGGTGGAGTACCCAGCTTAGTGCTTTTACACCACTTGGAGAAGGTGCACCATTTCTCATAGTAGTCAGTGTAGCTATATCGAGGGGATCTTATTTGGGCTTCGAATACTATGTTATTTTGAATATTTGGTCAGGGTTTACTTGTAGGCTGAAGTATCCTCATGTCAGGTTGTCCTGACAAACCCCTGTATAGAGAGACCGTTGACACTTGAGGACAATGTCTTGGAGGCGTTCAAGTTCTCTCCTATATGTGTCTATATTTGTGACACTAATAAAACATGATTAATGAACAAAACATTTATAAAACTACAATTTTATGTGAATATAAAAGTTAGTTTTAGTGAATAAATGTTCATTGGTAAAGTTTATACAACTCGTGTTCTTTGTTAGAAATTGTTTATCTTCTAAGCAGACACGACGGCTTAAGATGTGTATGTATATATTTTTTAGTACGTGTAAGTGGTAATGTTATACTGTGTGTGTGTGTGTTTGTGTGTAGGTGGGTTTACCTCATTGTTACTGTGTGTGATTCATAGCGGTTTGCTTCTCTTCGCCTAACTTATTTTTATGTAAAAAAGAAAAGGTAGCTGAATCTTGTTCACGTTGTAAAGGATCCTGACAATGTAGCAGCAGACATCTCACGTTTTACAGTTTTGAATTTGTTTAATTCATTAGTTTGGGGCTGATTGGTGCAGGCATTTAACTTCCTTTCCGGATTGCTCAATCAGGGATGATCCTTCATGTGAGTTGACCCCCATGAAAAGAGACTATAAAAGAGATCGTACAACGTTCACTTTCTCTTTTTCTTAGTTAAGACACAGGACTGTCAACAAGTGTCACATAGTATTTTACGATGTACGGTAATATTTTTTCAATAACAAGTAAGTACTTTGTTAAAGTTTTGCTGTCGTTTTATTTTTGATTGCCATATTTCATGCACAAGTGGCAGAATTTCTCCTTCATTGATCGAGGACAGAAAAGATGAAGTGTACTTATTTAATGAAACATCACATTTTATTTATTTATTTTTTTGTCGTTGTTTTTATGAAGAAACTTTTGGTATATTTAAAACTGATTATCAGTTAGCATTTATAAACTGAATGGAGTTTTGTAAATGAAAAGTGAAATAAAACATGATCAATCAACAAAACATTTATAAAACCACAATTTTACATGAACATAAAAGTTAGTTTTAGTGAAGAAATGTTCATTGGTAAAGTTTATACAACTCGTGTTCTTTGTTAGAAATTGTTCATTTTCTAAGCAGACATGACGGCTTAAGATGTGTATGTATATATTTGTTAGTACGTGTAAGTGGTAATGTTATACTGTGTGTGTGTGTATACGTTTACCTTATTCTGCTAGTGTGTGAGTCATAGCGGTTTACTTCTATTCGATGGACTTCTTGTCAGTGCGTGAGTATTGATTTACTCCTCTCCAGGAGTTAGGCACAAGCACAGTTTTTATCTTACTCCCACAAGTAAGATGTTACCCAAGGTCGGGTCGGGAAAGTGGGGTTTAAAAATTGCCTGGGCAGCCCCGTCGGCATTCCCCGATAGGGGCGCCTCAGGCAGTAAGCAATAAACTTACTCCTCTCCAAAGAGGGGAGGCGAAGCTTGGGAGGGTGGACCTCCTAGAACTGCACAGGACAGACCCATAGACCGGCGTAAATCAAGCCCCGAAGGCCAAGACAATACCAGTCTATGGGGTGCAGTATCCATCGGAACAGATACTACACTTTGATCTTAGCCAAAAGGCCAAGAAAGTATTATTTACTCCTCTCCAGGAGTTAGGCACAAGGCCAGTTTTATCCTACTCCCACAAGTAAGATGTGACCCAAGGTCGGGTCGGAAAGTGGGGGTTGAAAAGCCAGCGCCCGAGAGGTGAGCACTCTGACCATCAAAAATTGCCCGGGCAGCCCCGTCGGCATTCCCCGGTAGGGGCGCCTAAAGCAGTAAGCAATTAATTACTCCTCCCCAAAGAGGGGAGGCAAAGCCTGGGAGGGTGGACCTCCTAGAACTGCACAGGACAATCCCATAGACCGGCGTAAATCAAGTCCCCGAGGACAAGACAATACCAGTCTATGGGGTGCAGTATCCATCGGAACAGATACTACACTTTGATCTTAGCCAAAAGGCCAAGAAAGTGTCAATGCGTGAGTAGCTGTGCACGCAAGGCAACGAAAGCTTGTACATGTACGTGAGTTTTGAAGTGTTTTTTTCTTGTCGCACCGGCCAAAAGCCGGGGGGGGGGGTGAGGAGAAGCATACCTTCTAGTGTGTTCTTTTGAGGTGCTTCTCTTGGATAACTTATTTCCTCGTAACTATAGCGGTTATGGAGTTAGTATCGGCTTACGAATTGAACATAGATTTTGACTTTGAAACGAAATTCATTGGTTGGAAAATATCGTTTCTGTTACAAACCCTTGCTTTTTGTAATTGAAGGATAAGCATACAAGAACCGTCCTAAAATATACATGTAGTCAGAAAGAGAGAGAGAGAGAGAGGGAGAAATATAAAGAGAGAGAGAGAGAGACAAAGAGAGAGAGATAAAGATAGAGAGAGAAATACAAGTGTGCACGCAATGTTTATAATAACGAAAAAGTATTTGTTTGTAGTAATGGAATTTTTCATATATTAATTATTATTATAATTTCTGGTGACAAAACGAAAAAAGAAACACCAAACGTTTCATTTCCTACAATAATGGTTGTCAAACTTGCTATTTCCTTTATCGATTTCTTTCAACATTGAAATGGTTTTGTACGGCACGTTTTTATATGTATTTTTTCGTGACGGAATGGAAGCACATATATTTCTCTCTATATAGCAATTCAAGCCATTTGCGTTTTGGCGTTTGTTTGGATTGTGTCTCTCGTCCACCACAGCTCTGCATACAAGATTGGAGCACTTTTTGAGGGGCAAATGTACACATCTTCTAACTGTCCTTTTTTACATTGCTTGTTGCACTTTGCTCTTTTTTTGCCAGTAAATTTGATTTGGTTTGGACATTCTAAACCAGTCTAATAATATACAAACCAGCAGTGACAATAGGAGAATAGACATAGAATATAAAATGTTAATTTAAATAAGTGAATTCACTTTTAAAATCATGTTTCCGCATAATAATATTAGTTGTAGCAACTACTACTAATAATAATAATAATAGTAATTATAATATTAAAATAATATTAAAACTTACATCGATGTATCAAGGTTTCGACCTTGCGATCCCTCTGGAACCAAATTGTTTTCTGAGGTAAGTTGGGTATTTTCATCCGGATGTAGATATGTTACCGTTACGGATGAGAAAATCTTATTGAGTGAATAACGGATTTCCAATTTGTCAGAACATTTTTAAGAGTAAACGTTGCTTGTTTTCGTAAAAAAAAAAAATGGATACTCGTGTTTCGCGTAATATGTTATATAAGCGGATAACAATTATCTACGACATCGGAAAATATCAAAAAAATTCACAGAGAAAGAAAAAAAAAGAAAGGTTTTTTTTTATCTCAAATTTAAAAAAAAAATTATTATTATTTTTTTTTCCCCACAAATTTTTCTACTTTTTTTTCTCAAATTTTTCTTCTTTTTTACCCCCAATTTTTTTTCTCAAATTTTTCTTTTTTTTTTCTCAAATTTTTCTTCTTTTTTCCCCCCAATTTTTTTTTCTCAAATTTTTCTTTTTTTTTTCTCAAATTTTTCTTCTTTTTTTCCCCCAATTTTTTTTTTCTCAAATTTTTCTTCTTTTTTTTTTCTCAAATTTTTCTTCTCTTTTTTCTCAAATTTTCTTCTCTTTTTTCTCAAATTTTTTTTTTTGTTTTTCTCTAAAAATTTATTAACACGCCGCCTCAACACGATTGACCCATTTGCATGAATACATGACCCAAAGTCCAGATTTAACATCATAGAAATCGGTGGGGCAGATTTTCACAATTTTAATGACAAAAGTGGCCACAGATGTATAATAGCTACAGATGTAGATAGAAGATGATTGAGTTTTGTAAAGGGGAAAAAAACAACAAAACATCAATGTTTGGTGCATTTTGGGCCAGAAAGCCAATATCTTCAGACAGCCTGATCTGGTAGCATCAGCAGTAATGACTGAAAGGATGATATCATGACGAACAAACACTACCCCTCCCCCCCCTCAAACAAAAAAGGAGGAGTTAATACCTGGGAGGATGATATTATGACAGCAGAATAGATAGTGCACTACCCCCCTAAAAAAAAAAAAGGAGATACTACATTACTCCCACCCCCAAAAATAATATATATGGATTAGGCCCACCCCCTTAAAAAGGTTAAGGTAATTCCTGGGAGGATTGTCTTATGACAACAGAACCGATACTACACTATCCAGTAGTAGCAAGTAGAGCAATGACATTTAAATGGATGCATTGAAAAGAAATATTTTTTGTAATATTTTTTTTTATTTAATTTTTTTTTATGCACGCAATCGTCTTAATGACAATACTATTATTTTAGTTATTGATAAAAATAAGTTAGTGATTATAAAACCTTAATTTAATTTTTTTATTCCTTAATTAAATTTTTTTTTTCCTTAATTTAATTTTTTTTTCCCTTAATTTAATTTTCTTTTTCTTAATTTAATTTTTTCTTTCTTAATTTAATTTTTTCTCATCTATGTATTCCTAGGCGCTTCCGTTTGTTTGGTGGGGGTCTGTGTAATATTATTTCAAATATATGCTTGCAATTGAATTGCTTAAAAAACATCAAGATTTACATATTTAACAATAAATTATTCATTTTTTCTCATCTATGTATTCCTAGGTGCTTTTTAAGTTAGAAAAGACATTTCGTATACTATAAAAATGTAACATACCTTTTTACTAGATCTTAATAGATTGTGTTAGCATACAATGGTTACTTATAAAATAAAACATCCTGAAAAAGTAATATTGGCTCCAGAGGTCAATAGTTCAATAGAAAAAAAAAGTAAAAATAAAGAAAAAAAATGACAAAGACTTTTTCTCATGTGTATATTAGCAAGTCAGTTTTCATACTGAAATGACAAGAAAAATACAAATAAACAAATTCTATAAACTATTTAAACTACTGATAATGAAAATTGAATATTTTTTCCTTAATTTAATTTTTTTTCCCCTTATTTTAATTTTTTTTCCTTAAATTATTATTTTTTTTCCTTAATTTTATTTTTTTTATCTTAATTTATTTATTTTTTTCTTAATTTAATTTTTTTCTCATCCAATTATTCCTAGGTGCTTTTTAAGTTAGAAAAGACATTTTTGTATTCTATAAAAATGTAACATACCTTTTTACTAGATCTTAATAGATTGTGTTAGCATACAATGGTTACTTATGAAATAAAACATCCTGAAAAAGTAATATTGGCTCCAGAGGTCAATAGAAAAAAGCAAAAATAAAGAAAAAAAATGACAAAGACTTTTTCTCATGTGTATATTAGCAAGTCAGTTTTCATACTGAAATGACAAGAAAAATACAAATAAACAAATTCTATAAACTATTTAAACTACTGATAATGAAAATTGAATATTTTTTCCTTAATTTAATTTTTTTTCCCCTTATTTTAATTTTTTTTCCTTAAATTATTATTTTTTTTCCTTAATTTTATTTTTTTTATCTTAATTTATTTATTTTTTTCTTAATTTAATTTTTTTCTCATCCAATTATTCCTAGGTACTTTTTAAGTTAGAAAAGACATTTTTGTATTCTATAAAAATGTAACATACCTTTTTACTAGATCTTAATAGATTGTGTTAGCATACAATGGTTACTTATGAAATAAAACATCCTGAAAAAGTAATATTGGCTCCAGAGGTCAATAGAAAAAAGCAAAAATAAAGAAAAAAAATGACAAAGACTTTTTCTCATGTGTATATTAGCAAGTCAGTTTTCATACTGAAATGACAAAAAAATACAAATAAACAAATTCTATAAACTATTTAGACTACTGATAATGAAAATTGAATATTTTTTCCTTAATTTAATTTTTTTTTTCTTAATTTTTTTTTTTTTCCTTTATTTTAATTTTTTTTCCTTAATTTAATTTTTTTTCCTTAATTTAATTTTTTTTCCCTTAATTTAATTTTTTTTCCTTAATTTAATTTTTTTCCTTAATGTAATTTTTTTTCCCTTAATTTAATTTTTTTTCCTTAATTTAATTTTTTTTCCTTAATGTAATTTTTTTTCCTTAATTTAATTTTTTTTTCCTTATTTTAATTTTTTTTCCTTAATTTTATTTTTTTTTTCTTAATTTTTTTTTCCCTTATTTTAATTTTTTTTCCTTAATTTTTTTTTCCCTTATTTTAATTTTTTTTCCTTAATTTTTTTTTTTTTTTCCTTAATTTTATTTTTTTTATCTTAATTTAATTTTTTTTTCTTAATTTTATTTTTTTCTCATCCTAGGTGCTTTTTAAGTTAGAAAAGATATTTTTGTACACTATAAAAATGTAACATACCCTTTTACTAGATCTTAATAGATTGTGTTAGCATACAATGGTTACTTATAAAATAAAACATCCTGAAAAAGTAATATTGGCTCCAGAGGTCAATAGTTCAATAGAGAAAATCAAAAATAAAGAAAAAAAATGACAAAGACTTTTTCTCATGTGTATATTAGCAAGTCAGTTTTCATACTGAAATGACAAAAAAATACAAATAAACAAATTATAGAAACTTTTTAGACTATTAATAATGAAATCTTGAATTTTTTTAAAAAGTCAAATTCAAACAAAATAAAGTTAACATTTTTTATAAAACTATACTTTCTATCGCATGTGAACTTTCATGTGAGTTTTCAAAATTGAATTTTGGGAAAACGCAGTTCCACAAACTTCACAAGAATATGGTTTCTCTCCCGTGTGTGTTCGTATGTGTTCTGTCAAACTAGAATTCCTTGAAAAAGCAGATCCACAAACTTTGCACGAATATGGTTTCTCTCCTGTGTGTATCCGCATATGCTTTATTAAATTAGAATTTTCTGAAAATGCAGATTCACAGACATTACAAGAATATGGTTTCTCTCCTGTATGTATTCGTATATGTTCCGTTAAATTGGAATTCCTTGAAAAAGCAGCCCCACAAACTTTGCATGAATATGGTTTCTCTCCGGTGTGTATTCGCATGTGTTCTGTTAAACTTGAATTCCTTGAAAAATCAGATCCACAAAATTTGCAAGAATATGGTTTCTCTCCTGTGTGTGTTCGTATGTGTTCTGTCAAACTAGATTTCCTTGAAAAATCAGATCCACAAAATTCGCAAGAATATGGTTTCTTTCCCGTGTGTGTTCGTATGTGTTCTGTTAAACTAGAATTCCTTGAAAAAGCAGATCCACAAACTTTGCACGAATATGGTTTCTCTCCCGTGTGTATCCGCATATGCTTTATTAAATTAGAATTTTCTGAAAATGCAGATTCACAGACATTACAAGAATATGGTTTCTCTCCCGTGTGACTGCGAATGTGCTTTTCTAAACTTGAATTTTGTGAAAAGGAAGATCCACAAACTTCACACGAATATGGTTTTTCGCCTGTGTGTATTCGCCTGTGGTTTGTTAAACCGGAATTATTTGAAAACACAGATTCACAAATTTCACAAGAATATGTTTTTTTACCCACGTGTAATCGCATGTGTCTTGTCAAAAAGGATTTCTGGGAAAATGAAGATTCACATGTTTTACAAGAAAATGATGAACTCTCTCCAGTTGGCTGCTGCATTTTCTTTTCCTAGATTATGGCCTCTTCTGGAAATACTGGAAAAATTAGTCAGCAATTCTCAAAAAAATACTTTAGACTTTTCCTCATCCATTGTTTGACAGATTTGAAAATGATTTTCTATGATAGTCTCAATCTGTAAAAAAAAGAAGAGATGTTATCAACAGAAATATAAAAGCTTTGTATCATTTAACTGTAATACATTAGTTTTAAGTTCCTGCATGTCAGTAGAGTCGGGGAAACAGGGAGCAGGGAGGGAGTTATATAACATACTATAGCAATGACATTTAAATGGATGCATTGAAGTATTAGTATTAATCTATGCTGCTGAAAATACGTGTAGAGTTTTGGGTGAGATGCAAAAATTGTTTAAAAATTATCGACTCTCGATTGGACAAGATCTCGATTAGCAACTTCTTTTATCGAATCAGAAACGCCGAATTATTAACCTCCACATTTTGCACGTATATATAAAAACCCAAACAACAGTGGGTACTTTTTTTTATGGAAATCGCTCCAGACAAGGCATTAAGCCACTTTATGCAAAAAGTTAAAAGAAATATCACTTAAAGGTCAAAAGCTAGCCAATGATAAGTTTTTAGATGGATAGATTCTGACCCAGAAAACAGCAATTCTTCCCCCTTTGTCAGAAACATCGCTCATGGAATGTGAGGACTAAAGGACAAAATAAGGGAAGCGAGAGTTACGAGGCTGCTGAAAGTAAAGCCAAGGTCAACTTTCTAATCTCTGTAAAAATTAAAAGTCTATCAATAAAAAAAAACTAAAAAAAAACACCTAAATTTAAACTGGATACAAATTGTTTATTTTATTTACTAATGCAGTAAAAACTTTTTCGTGTTCTTTTCTAAGTAAATATTCACAAATATACTCCGATTGATGAGGAATTCTATTAGCACTTCCGTATGTTTGGTGGGGGTCTGTGTTATACAGTTTTATCCCACTTTTTTGATATTTCAAAAGTATGCTTGCATTTGAATTGCTTAAAAAAACATCAAGATTTACATATTCATTTACAATTTGTCTCTTTTTATGCACACAATCGTCTTAATGACAATACTATTATTTCAATTATTGATAAAATGAGTTAAAGTGATTATAAAACCTTAATTTAATTTTTTTTCCTTAATTTAATTTTTTTTTTCCTTACTTTAATTTTTTTTTTTTTTCTTAATTTAATTTTTTTTTCTTAATTTAATTTTTTTTTCCTTAATTTAATTTAAAAAAAAATTTTTTTTGTAATATTTTTTTTTATTTAATTTTTTTTATGCACACAATCGTCTTAATGACAATACTATTATTTTAGTTATTGATAAAAATAAGTTAGTGATTATAAAACCTTAATTTAATTTTTTTTTTTTAATTTAATTTTTTTTTTCCTTAATTTAATTTTTTTTCCCTTAATTTAATTTTTTTCCTTAATTTAATTTTCTTTTCCTTAATTTAATTAATTTTTTTTTTCTTAATTTAATTTTTTTTTCCCTTAATATAATTTTTTTTCCTTAATTTAATTTTTTTTTTCCTTAATTTTTTTTTTTTTTTCTTAATTTAATTTTTTTTTCCTTAATTTAATTAAAAAAAAAATTTTTTTTTTAGATATTTTTTTTATTTAAATCTTTTTAATGCACGCAATCGTCTTTTTGACAATACTATTATTTTAGTTATTGATAAAAATAAGTTAAAGTGATTATAAAACCTTAATTTAATTTTTTTTTCCTTAATTTAATTTTTTTTTTCCTTAATTTAATTTTTTTTTTCCTTAATTTAATTTTTTTTTTTTCCTTAATTAAATTTTTTTTCCCTTAATTTAATTTTTTTTTTTCTTAATTTAATTTCTTTTCCCTTAATTTAATTTTTTTTTTCCTTAATTTTTTTTTTTTTTCTTAATTTAATTTTTTTCTCATCTATGTATTCCTATGGGCTTTTTAAGTTAGAAAAGACATTTTTGTATACTATTTAAATGTAACATACCTTTTTACTAGATCTTAATAGATTGTGTTAGCATACAATGGTTACTTATAAAATAAAACATCCTGAAAATGTAATATTGGCTCCAGAGGTCAATAGTTCAATAGAGAAAATCAAAAATAAAGAAAAAAAATGACAAAGACTTTTTCTCATGTGTATATTAGCAAGTCAGTTTTCATACTGAAATGACAAAAAAATACAAATAAACAAATTCTATAAACTATTTAGACTACTGATAATGGAAATTTGAATATTGATTGGCTCCAGAGGTCAATAGTTCAATAAACAAATTCTATAAACTATTTAGACTACTGATAATGGAAATTTGAATATTGATTGGCTCCAGAGGTCAATAGTTCAATAAACAAATTATAGAAACTATTTAGACTATTAATAATGAAATCTTGAATTTTTTTTAAAAAGTTAAATTCCAACAAAATAAAGTTAACATTTTTTATAAAACTATAGTTTCTATCGTGTGTGAACTTTCATGTGAGTTTTCAAAATTGAATTTTGGGAAAACGCAGTTCCACAAACTTCACAAGAATATGGTTTCTCTCCCGTGTGTGTTCGTATGTGTTCAGTCAAACTAGAATTCCTTGAAAAAGCAGATCCACAAACTTTGCACGAATATGGTTTCTCTCCTGTGTGTATCCGCATATGCTTTATTAAATTAGAATTTTCTGAAAATGCAGATTCACAGACATTACACGAATATGGTTTCTCTCCTGTATGTATTCGTATATGTTCCGTTAAACTGGAATTCCTTGAAAAAGCAGCTCCACAAACTTTGCACGAATATGGTTTCTCTCCGGTGTGTATTCGCATGTGTTCTGTTAAACTTGAATTCCTTGAAAAATCAGATCCACAAAATTTGCAAGAATATGGTTTCTCTCCTGTGTGTATGCGCATGTGCTTTTTTAGACTGTAATTCACTGAAAATGAAGATCCACAAACTTTACAAGAATATGGTTTCTCTCCCGTGTGACTGCGAATGTGCTTTTCCAAACTTGAATTTTGTGAAAAGGAAGATCCACAAACTTCACACGAATATGGTTTTTCGCCTGTGTGTATTCGCCTGTGTTTTGTTAAACCGGAATTATTTGAAAACACAGATTCACAAATTTCACAAGAATATGTTTTTTTACCCACGTGTAATCGCATGTGCCTTGTTAAAAAGGATTTCTGGGAAAATGAAGATTCACATGTTTCACAAGAAAATGATGAACTCTCTCCAGTTGGCTGCTGCATTTTCTTTTCCTAGATTATGGCTTCTCTGGAAATACTGGAAAAATTAGTCAGCAATTCTCAAAAAAATACTTTAGACTTTTCCTCATCCATTGTTTGACAGATTTGAAAATGATTTTCTATGATAGTCTCAATCTGTAAAAAAAGAAGAGATGTTATCAACAGAAATATAAAAGCTTTGTATCATTTAGCTGTAATACATTAGTTTTAAGTTCCTGCATGTCAGTAGAGTCTGGGAAACAGGGAGCAGGGAGGGAGTTATGTAACAGTTATGGTGGTATTCCTATGCACAAACTTTAACAATAACATATTTACTTAGTTTTTTAAATGTTGTTGCATACAAAGCAAATATATAAATATTTAATACATTTTCAGGATCGCTCATTTCGTGAAATGTATTATCATTCAACTATTTTCTGATTTAAGGTTAGGGTTTGGGTTAGGAAATAGGTGTTATGGAAAAGCAGGGAACTTTTATTTTAAGTAAAATTATTTAAAAAAACAAGCGAAAATTTTTATTTATTTATTTATTTTTTCCAAAAACAAGGAAATTTTTTATTTTAAATAATTTTTTTTTTACAAAACCCAAGGGAAAATTTTTATTTTAAATAATATTTCTATTACAAAAACCAAGGGAAAAATTTTTAATTTAAATATTTTTTTACAAAAACAAGCGAAAATTTTTTATTTTAAATAATTTTTTTTTAGCAAAACCTAAGGGAAATTTTTTATTTTAAATAATTTTTTTTTTTACAAAAACCAAGGTAAAATTTTTATTTTAAATAATATTTTTTTTACAAGAACAAGCGAAAAATTATTATTTTAAATAATTTTTTTTTTACAAAACCCAAGGGAAAATTTTTTATTTAAATAATATTTTTTTACAAAAACAAGCGAAAATTTTTTATTTTTTAGCAAATTTTTTTTTAGCAAAACCCAAGGGAAATTTTTATTTTAAATATTTTTTTTTTTCAAAGACAAGGGAAAAATTTTTCTTTTAAATATTTTTTTGTTACAAAAACAAGGGAAAAACTTTTATTTTGAATAAGTTATTTTTACAAAAACAAGAGGAAAATTTTTATTTAAATATTTTTTTTTTTTTACAAAAACAAGAGGAAATTTTTATTTAAATATTTTTTTTTACAAAAACAAGAGGAAAATTTTTATTTAAATATTTTTTTTTTACAAAAACAAGAGGAAAATTTTTATTTAAATATTTTTTTTTTTTACAAAAACAAGAGGAAAATTTTTATTTAAATATTTTCTTTTTACAAAAACAAGAGGAAATTTTTATTTTAAATAATTATTTTTTTACAAAAACAAGAGGAAATTTTTATTTTAAATAATTATTTTTTTACAAAAACAAGAGGAAATTTTTATTTTAAATAATTATTTTTTTACAAAAAAAGAGGAAAATTTTTATTTAAATAATTATTTTTTTACAAAAACAAGAGGAAATTTTTATTTAAATATTTTTTTTTTACAAAAACAAGAGAAAATTTTTTTTTTTAAATAATTATTTTATAAAAATAAGTATTCACATTCTGCTTTAAAATATTGAAATATAAATAAAATGATTATTTTGGAGAAACAAGTTTTTAATTCATTTTCTAAACATTAAAATCTGTCGCATCTCAGCTATTATATGGCCAAAGTACGGGCATCTTTTACGAGACTCAGCAGAGTAAAAACGCTAAAAAAACAAATATACAACAAATAAAAGTAACTGTAAGCTGTAAAAGTTAATTTCAAACTTGCATGTGCTATTTGTTTGTATTTTAAACCCGTTTGAAGTGCTATTTATTAGAAATCAATAGTTTTATCACCGTAACTTGGAAAAACATGGCCGCTTTTGGGGGGGCATTTGGTCATGGAAGCACGTGAATCGCCATCTTGAATTTTGTGCAAGCCTTTGGGAAAAAACAATACATTTTTTTTTTTACATTTTATAAAAACCCATTTATAATACGTAAAACTAAAAACAAATTACATAGGTAAATAGAAAAATATCTATTCTCGTCGCAGGTCAACTTCACTTGTTGCAAATTTATGCTTTTAAACCCTTTCTCGTTCTTTTTTTGGACCCCGTTCGCGACTCTGCTGAGCGTCGTAACATATACCCAAGTACTTTGCAGTAGTTGGCGGGCTAACTATTCCAAAGTTTTCTTTCTCCCATCGGTTTCCAGAGGTAAAGTTTGCAATGAAGTACTACGCAAACGAACTTCATCTTGTACTATACTGTGCATAGTGTATTATTATTATTATTATTATTATTATAATTATTATTATTATTATTATTATTGTTGTTGTCCCTTTCGAATATTTCAGTATTGAGAAAACGAAACTAGCGAATAGCGAGAATCGAAAATTATCACTGAAGTTCGTTTACGGAACTCTTTAACATTAGATACAGAATTTGGCCATTCACCGGTTGCTACTGAATACGAGTCGAGTTTCTTTCTGGAGTGCAATTATTTTTCTACCTTAAATTTAAAATGAAACCAATTAAAATGCCACTTCGGAAAAAGACCAAATAAGGAAAAACAAATAATAAATTTTAAAAAATAAAGACAAACTGGTATTATATATGTGACCGGGACGGAACAAAGACATTGTACACCAAAGATTACGTAAATTGACCAAGTAGGGTTTTTTTACACGCTGGGCTGACTTACGTCCCTTGTTTTTCAAAGATGACGACGTGACAAGCGAGCATGGAATAATAAAATGACTTAAAAGTTAAAGTTAGCCTTTAAAGGCCCGTAAATATCGGATCTGAACAAAGCAGCCATCTTTGTTTTGTCAGTCAATAATGTACACAAAAATGGCTACTTTCCCCAGATCCGATATTAACGGTAACTTAAAAGGCTTATAACTTCTTTTGGGGCAATTTCGAAAAAGCAAATAATAAATAATAATAATAAATACATACCTGTATTATGGGGAACAGGTCAAAACGTCACCAAATCTTTTCTACTCCAAGTCAAAACGTCACCAAGTCTCCGAAGTTCGTATTCGGTGTGTTTTGATTATTAACATGTATTAGTCACCAAATTTTTTGGCCCCCGTTCCGGCGTCGGACGGGGGTCTCGACGGCTAGCCGCACCACTTCTGGGGGTTTTTCCACTCGTCACCAAACTTATAAAATATTATAATAAGAATATTTTTTTTGTGTGTGATCGGCGTTTTTTGGCATTTTAAGTATTAACCGTTTGCTTCGAAAAGCATCTCGGATCTACATGCCGGCTATTTAAAAATATATTTTGTATATTTTATTATTAATAAAAGCTTCATATTTTTGAAAACCTTTTCATTATTACAAAAGTAGAACACTGGTACAAGTAACAAATTATTTGACGATAAATATCACTTCAAGAATTTGGTGACGTTTTCACTTACTTTGGTGACGTTTGGACTGGTGACGTTTTGACTTCTAACCGTATTATGTATGTGACCGGGACGAAACAAAGATATCGTACACCAAAAATTACGTAAATTGATCAAGTAGTTTGTTTTTTTATATATCACACATATTCAAATTTTGTTATTTTTTCCCTCATGCTCGCTTGTAACGTCGCCATCTTTGAAAAACAAGGGACGTAAGCCCAGCTTGTCGTGACAAGCGAGTGTGGAAAAAAAAACAGCAAAATTTTATTGTGTGATTAAAAAAAAAATACTTGATCAATTTACGTAATTTTTGGTGTACGATATCTTTGTTTCGTCCCGCTCAACTACATAATACAAGTATGTATTTATTATTGGTTTTTCCTTATTGATACTTTTCCGAAATTGCACCTTTTTTTTTTTACTATAAAACTCCAAACTAGACAGTTACCAAAACTGTTGTTGTATTATTTATATTACAGCCATGTTTTTAAAGATGTTTACGCGTAATCGCCTGAAAAAAGTAGAATCTCATTTCTTTGAACGTGAACTTACGTGGGGCTTTTTTCCCGAAGTTGCACCACAGTTAATAAATCAGTATTGGAAATTATTTTGGATAAAATGAACACTGAATTACGAGGAGATTATATTTACCGGTTTTTTTTCTTTCTTTTTCCGTTTTTCTTTGAAGGAAAGATTTTAAAAGTTAAATGTATTTTCGACTCGAGTAAATTATTTTCTTTTTTTCTTTCGAAAAAAGAAAGATGGCGTCGTCAAGGGAGATAATCGATCGTGTCTTAATAAAACTGATGGCCGTCATAACGATCCCTGACGACTGCTAAGGCGATTCGTTTTATTGTACACATTGTGGACCTGTCCTGTGCAGTTCTAGGAGGTCCACCCTCCCAGGCGTTGCCTCCCCTCTTTGGGGAGGAGTAAGTTAATTGCTTACTGCTTGAGGCGCCCCTACCGGGGAATGCCGACGGGGCTGCCCAGGCTTTTCAACACCCATTTTCTCGACCCGATCTTGGGTCACATCTTACTTGTGGGAGTAGGATAAAACTGGCCTTGTGCCCAACTCCTGGAGAGGAGTAAATAATACATTGTGGCCACATATTTTAATTTAACTTTTTCAGCAGAAAAAAATGACCAAAGTTAGTACCTGACCCCCAACCAAAAAAAACAAAAAAACAATTAAAGATAAAATCATAAGTTTAAATTTATTTTTAAAACAGAAAAATAACTATATTGGATAATGAAAAAAATATGTTGTCCAGAAGAAAACATGCAATAAAAAGCATACAATATATATATATATATATATATATATATATATATATATATATATATATATATATATATATATATATATATATATATATAAAAGCATACAATATATATATATATATATATATATATATATATATATATATATATATATATATATATATATAAAAGCATACAATATATATATATATATATATATATATATGTATATTATATATATATATATATATATATGTATATTATATATATATATATATATATATATGTATATTATATATATATATATATATATATATATATATATTATATATGTATATTATATATATATATATATATATTATAATATATAAATATATATGATATATATATATCATATATATATATAATATATGTATATATATAATATATATATATAAATATATATATATATCAATACATATATTATATAATATATATTATATTATATATGTATATATTATATAATATATCTATAAATATATATATATAAAAATATATATAGATATGTTATATAATATACATATAAATATATATATTGTATCATGAATATATTAATATATATATATATTATATCATATATATATAAATATATATATATAGTATAATATATATTATATAATATATATATATATTATATAATATATATATATATAAATATATATATTATATATATATTATATGATATATATATATTACATTATATATATATAAATATATATATTAAATAATATATATATATATATATTATATAATATATATATATTATATAATAAATATATATATATTATAATATATTGCATATATATATTATATGTATGATATATATGTATATTATATATACAATATATATATATATATATATTATATATAAATATATATATGATACATATATATAAAGGTATATATATTATACATATATATATATATATGTAATATAATATATATATATAATACATAAATATATATATAAATGTATATATAATATACATATATATATTATATAATATATATATATATTATATATATATGTATTATATAATATATATATATAAATATATATATATAAATGTATATATATATTATATATATAATATATATATATATATTATATAATATATATATATTATATATTATATTACATATATATATCATATATATATTATATAACATATAAATATATATATTATATATATTATATATATTATATATATATTATATAATATATACATATTATATATATTATATATATTATATATATACAATTATATAATATATATTCATATATATATATTATATAACATATATATATATTATATATTATATGTATAAATTATATATATATATATTATATGACATATATATGGATATATATTATATATATATTATATATCATATATATATTATATATATTATATATATATTATATATATATGATATATATAATATATATACTATGTATATATTATATATATTACATATATAATATATATATATATTATATAATATAATATATATATATTATATTATATATGTATATATTATATACAATATATATATATATATAAATATACATGTATTTTATAAATTATATATAAATATATATATATATATTATATAATATATATATAAATATATATATATATAATATATATTATATACATATTATTCATATATGTATATTATATTATATATATATTATATAATATGTATAAATATATATATAATATATATATATATATTATGTACATATTATATATATAAATATATAATATAATATACATATATATTATATATATATTATAATATATATATAAATATATATAATGTATGTATTATATACATATTATATATATATAAATATATATATCATATATATATT
The DNA here is from genome assembly GCA_963556195.1 of Sepiola atlantica. Lineage (NCBI taxonomy): Eukaryota > Metazoa > Mollusca > Cephalopoda > Sepiida > Sepiolidae > Sepiola > Sepiola atlantica. The sequence continues at coordinate 60,043,972 of OY744549.1, read as the reverse complement.
AGATACATATTATATATATAAATATATATATATATATTACATTATATACATATAATTATATATATATATGTATATATTATATTATATATATATAAATATATATATATATATTATATATATATATATATAAATATATATATATATTATATATATATATATATATTATGTTATATATTACATATATGTATATATATTATATGTATACAATATATATACATATATATGTATATATAATATATAAATATATATATAATATATATATATATGTTATGTACATATTATATATATAAATATATAATATAATATACATATATATTATATATATATTATATAATATATATAAATATATATAATGTATGTATTATATACATATTATATATATAAATATATATATCATATATATATTAGATACATATTATATATATAAATATATATATATATTACATTATATATATATATATAATTATATATATATATGTATATATTATATTATATATATATAAATATATATATATATATATATATATATATATTATATAATATATTACATATATGTATATATATTATATGTATATAATATATATACATATATATGTATATATAATATATAAATATATATATGATATTACACATATGTGTATATAAATGTATATATATTATACATATATATATATGATATAATATACATATATAATATATATTCATAATAATATATATATATATAAATATATATATATTATATATATATATTATATAATATATATATTATATATTATATATTATATAAAATATATATATATTATATATTATATAATATATATATATATAATATATATAAATATATATATTGTATATATATATTATAATATATATATATACATATATATTATATATATTATATATATATTATATAATATACATATATAAATATATATATATTATGCGTAAATATATATTATATATATATATATATTATACATATATATATTATACATAAATATATATATTATATAATTTATATATTATATATATCTATATTATATAATATACATATGTATATATATATTATATATTATATGACATATATATGTATATATATATTATATATATATTATATGACATATATATGTATATATATAATATATATTATATAACATATGTATATATTATATATATATTATATAATATATATGTGTATATATATGATATATATACAGTAATTAATATATATGTATATATATTATATATATATATATTATATTATATATATGTATAGATATGATATATATTATACATATATATTATATATGTATTTATATATATTATATATATGCTATATATATAACATATATTATATATATTATATATATATTTATATATATATTATATATTTGTTATATATATATAACATATATTATATATATTGTATATATAACATATATATTATATAATATATATATGTATATATATTGTATATATATTATATAATATATATATATGTATATATATTATATATACTTATTATATATATATGATATATATATAATACATATATTATATATAAATATATTATATAATATATATATGTATATATGTTATGTATATATATTATATATAATATATATATATGTATATATATTATATATATATTATATAATATATATTATATACGTATATAAATATATATATTATATATATAAATATATATATATATATAAATATATATATATAAATATATATACATATATATATATATATTAATAATATATATTATATATATATATTATATATAATATATATTATATAATATATTTTATATATATATATATATATATTATATAATATATGTTATATATATTATATATATTATATATATATATATATATAATATATGTTATATATATTATATATATTATATATATATATATTATATAATATTTTTCATATATATATATTTTTAATATTTAATATTTATATTATAATATATGTTATATATATTATATATTATATATATATATTATATAATATATATATAATATATGTATATATTATATAATATATATATATATTAACATATATATAATATAATATATATATTATATAATATATATATATTAACATATATATAATATAATATATACAGGGTGTTTCAAAAGTCTTGGGAACATAACGATTTTTAATAACTCAAAAACTATTAGGAGTTGAAAAATGAAATTGGTACCGTTGGAAAGGTTAAAGTTTCACGTTTTGTGGGGAATCTTCAAAGTTGCTCAATATGAGCACCATTCGTCACACGGCAGACATCTAGTCGATAGTCCATTTCCTGCCAAACGCGTTCCAGCATCTTGACGTCAATGGTTCCCACAACTGCCGTTACTCGAGCCTTTAGTTCGTCAATATCTCTTAGAAGGGGCGGCACATAAACTTGTTGCTTAACAAAGCCCCAAAGGAAAAAGTCACACAAGGTAAGATCTGGAGACCTAGGAGGCCAGGGCATGAGAACGTCATCACCTCGCCCAGATCTCCCAATCCATCTACCAGGCAGCCTTGTGTTAAGAAACTGCCTTACTCTAAGACTCCAGTGTGGTGGTGCACCATCTTGTTGAAAAATGAAGTCATCAGATTCTGCTTGTTCCAACTGAGCCATTAACCACTCTTCCAGCATGTTGAGATAGGATTCACCAGTGATAGTTGCCTCTTCAAAGAAGAACGGTCCATAGACACCTTTCTTGGAAATTGCACAAAACACGTTCACTTTTGGTGAATCTCGCTCGTGCTCAAGAAGTTCATGAGGATTCTCAGTACCCCATATGCGAGTGTTATGCTTGTTAACTTTGCCATTCAGATGGAAGGTCGCCTCATCGCTAAAAACAAGCCGGTCATCAAAGCCGTTATCTTCCAACTTCTCTTGCATTGCAATGCAAAAGTCACGGCGAAGTGGCTTATCAGTGTCCTTCAACTTTTGGACCAACTTGAGCTTGTAAGGTACCATTTGCAGTCGTTTCCTTAAGACACGCCAGACAGTTGCTGGAGCAAGCTGAAGTTCCCTGCTGGCTCTTCTCACTGATTTACGGGGGCTCCGCTGAAAGGCTGTCCGAACTTGCTCAACTGCATCTTCTGAAGTTGAAGGGCGACCTGTTCGCTTACTTGGGCACAAACACCCATCTTTCACAAATTTAGCATGCCATCTGACAATGGATTTCCTTTCAGGGGCTTCTTTTTTAAATTTCCTGCGAAATGCACGCTGAACATGTCCACGATTCAGTCTTTGCAAATTGGAGGACGCAAAATGCCTTGTCTTGTTTAGAGAACGCCATTACTGCACCTGGAAAGATAACACGAAAATCATTAGTATGACCAAAAACTTGATTAAGCAAGCTTTAAAATGGCACCAGTTTCATTTTTCTACCTGGAATAGTTCATGAGATATACGCATTTGTAATGTTCCCAAGACTTTTGAAACACCCTGTATATTATATATATATTAATATATATATAGTATATATATATTAATATATATATATAGTATATATATATATGAAGATATATATATATATAGTATATATATTCATATATATATATATATAATATATATATAAGGAAATATATATGTATATTAATAAATATATTAATATATTGATTATATATTTATATATTAATATATATATATGTATATTAATATATATATATATATATATATATATATTAATATATATTATATATGTATATATGTGTATATATATATGTATATATATTATATATATATATATATATATATATATATATATATATATATATATATATATATATATATAAAGCCGCCGTTAAAGTTTTAAAATTATCATAGTTTATTCGCTGTTTACAATTGGCACAGCTATTCGCGACGTCGGACTGGAGTTGAAAAATACTTGAGGTCCGGGGTTTCGAATCGCACGACCGGTAGTTAATAGTCATATCTCTATGCTGATGAGTCCCGATTGAAAAAGGACGAAACGTATACGTACATAGATAATAAACAATAACAAATATTTATTTTATATATATATATATATATATATATATATATATATATATAATGGTGTGGTGAAGTTGTTATCCACAGGTCTGTGTGATGCGTCTAGTGCTACAGCGGAGCGTACTTGTTGTTGCATGGGCTTCCTACTGTTGCTATTTGCTTAGCCGCCAGATAGCCCACTAGTTGTGTTAAAAGGGAGCCGAGTTAGTAAGTCTCCCCTGCTGGTATATAGCCTATCACCAGACAAGACTCTAGTCTGACCTCCTCGTGGTACACTATGGTAACTGGGTGCTTTGCGGCCCTAAGCTAATGGACTAGAGATCTCGGAGTAGGTTAGAACCCCAGAGGTGCAGTGTGCAGGACCTTCTGGCATGCAGATACGTCCCGCACTCACCAATCTTACCCCCTGCCACTGGGTAGTGGTCTGTTACAACCTCTCTCTCTCTCTCTCTCTCTCTCTTTCTCTGTATATATATATGTGTGTATGTGTATATATGTATATGTATATGTATATGGCGCCGGATCAGGGAAATTTCATATCTGGGGGCTTGTTTAATAGGAGAGATGCCCCCTAAGCCTTTGTTAAGGCAGGTGTCTAGGAGATGGAAAACTCGGATGTATAACCTGAGGGTTGTTGCTGACTTTTTCTGTGGCACTCATTTGCACCGATCTTGTGTAATCAACAATTCCAAAAAGTGTGGATGGTCCTACACAAGCCTTCACCACTCAAATCAAATCATTCGTGTGGGTTTTCTAGCAGCTTTTCTAAAATCGGCATGAGTATTTCTGGGTCCACTGGCGAGAGAGTAAAGGCGACGGGGACAGGCAAAGGATATTGCTGGAAGTCTCTACCCAGTGGCGGCTGGTGGGTGATGACCGTTTGGCACAAACCTTTGGGCAATTGTGCCGTTCGTGTCCTCCACCAGTGACAAAGCAGGCCTATCTAGGATCAGCACTGCTTTCCCTATTTCAGGGAGGGGGCGATAAAAGGAGCCCTAAACATTGCATGCCCTTCTTTGACTTGTCAGCCTACTGCAGCTGTCTAGTTATCCAATACAGCAGTCAGAAAACAAAGAAATTTATGAAGCTAAACATTGGATCTTGGAATGTGCGCACATTGCAGGATAGTGATACGTCACTAGAAAGAAGAACGGCCCTCGTATCAATGGAATTAAGGAAACATGATGTAGATATTGCTGCCCTTAGTGAGACGCGTCTGCCTGGTCACTCACAGCTGTGTGAGGTAAAAGGTGAATACACGTTTTTCTGGGCTGGTAAACCAGAAAACGAACCACGTCAATCTGGCGTAGGCTTTGCAGTGAAGACGGAAATTGCTAGATCACTTCCAACACTCCCAGTAAGTCATTCAGATCATATTATGACCCTAAGACTTCCACTAAAAAACAACACATTCGCAACACTTATCAACTGTTATGCCCCTACTATCAATAGTTCAGATCAATGCAAAGCTTATTTTTACAATGATTTGCGTAGCTTAATCTAAAAAATTCAGCATAAGGATAAGGTTGCTTTGATGGGAGACTTCAATGCTCGAGTGGGGCTCAACTTTCAAACATGGGCTGGTGTTCTGGGTCACCATGGTGTTGGAAAAATGAATTCAAATGGATTGCGACTCCTGACGTTATGCAAAGAATTTAACTTCAGTGTGACAAACACGTACTTCCAACAAAAGCATTGTCGAAAAACATCATGGATGCATACCCGATCAAAAGATTGGCATCTCATTGACTACATAATTACCAGAAAGCGCGACCTCAAAGATTTTAAGATAACACACTCTTTCCATAGTAGCTGTTGTTTATCAGACCATGCGCTTATAGTCGGCAAGACCATCTTCCATTTAGACAAGAGGAGAGTGAAAAAGTCTTCTGTTCCAAAACGCCTAAATGTCCTGCCTCTAAAAAAGGCAGATACACAAAATGAGCTGAAGGAAAAAGTTACGACCGCTATAGCTTCTGTAGAGGTAAATAGTGACGTTTCAAGTTCTTAGGATTCATTGCGCAATGCTGTTTATGACTCGTCTGCTGAGGTTTTGGGCTTCCCTTTGCGGAAACATAAAGACTGGTGTGATGAAAACAACACTGAAGTGCAGAAGTTTATCGACCAAATGCATGTTTGCCACAAAACATGGCTCGAGGACAAAAATTCCACAGTGAAAAAGAAGGCGTATAGAGCTCACAAAGCACAAGTTCAGAAGGCACTTACGACATTGAAAGAGGCTTGGTGGTCATCCAAGGCTGCGGAACTTCAGGACGCAGCCGACAGGAAGGATTCTAAGTCATT
>OY744549.1:59782653-60032653 GCA_963556195.1 Sepiola atlantica | reverse complement strand
AGTAAAGGTTAGGGTTATGGTTAGTTTAGAGTAAAAGTTAGGGTTATGGTTAAGGTTTAGGGTAGAGGTTAGGGTTTATGATCAAGGTTTAGGGTAAAGGTTAGGGTTTAGGGTTAGGTTTACCATTTAGAGTAAAGGTTTAGGGTTAGGTTAGGGTTTAGGGTTAGGGTTTAGGCTTAATGCTAGGGTTTAGGGTTTACAGTTAAGTTTTAGGGATACGGGTAGGGTTTAGAGGTTAGGGTTCAGGGTTTAGTGTTAAGATTAAAGTTAGGGTTAAGGGTTAGGGGTTTGGGTTTAGGGTTAAGGTTTAGGGTTAAGTTTTGGAGTTAACGTTAGGGTTAGGGATTAGGTTATGGTTAAAGGTTAGGGTTTAGGGTTAAGTTTTGGGGTTAACGTTAGGGTTATGGGTTAGGTTATGGTTAAAGGTTAGGGTTTAGGGTTAAGTTTAAGGTTAAAATTAAGGGTTATGGTTTAGAGTTAAGGGTATGGGTTAAGGTTAGGGGTTAGCACTAATATTCATATGTGTAGTATGGAGGTTAGAGTTAGGATTTATGGTAAGGGTTAAGGGTTAGGGTTTACAGTTAAGTTTTAGGGTTATGGTTAGGGTTTAAAGGTTAGTTTAGGGTTTAGAGTTAGGTTTAGGGTTTAGGTTAAAGTTAGGGTTTAAGGTTAGGGTTAGGGTTAGGGTTAGGGTTAGCATTAATATTGATATTATTTATTCGACAAAGGTAATGATTGCTGGTCTCAACCTGAATTCCATGAAGATCAGGAAAGTTCCCTTGCAGTGTCTGCCTGAGTGGTACAGGGAGAAACTCCATCTTTGGCTCCGTCCGTTCCTACTGGGTCCACAAGAGATGCAGTGGAATCAGTGGCCTACACCGACCGGATCAGGAATACTAGTGTCCTTGATGTATGGGCACAGCCAGACCAATCGACGGCAGGCCAGTGAAAGAGGTTGCGGTTTGGGATAGCAAACTGGAAGCTGTAGCTGAGTTCTGCTACCTGGGCGACTCCCTTTCAGTCGATGGTGGTTGTGAGACTGCTGCTATTACCCAATGCAAGTCTGCCAGGAAGGGCTTTAGAGAACTCCTACCCATCTTGACAAATAAGCATCTGGCGACCACAAAACAAATGTACACACTGTGTGAGGTGTGTTATACTTTATGGCTCTGAAACATGAGCTGCATCAGCGAGCACTATCAAGAAACTGCAACGTAACGAAAGATGGATCTGTTGTGTCAGCCCCAAAGACAACATTCTCTTCAGTACTCTTCTCTCTAGGCTTGGTATACAGGAAATAACAGATGTCATCAAGCTGGGCAGGATGAGATGGCTTGGCCATGTCGAGCGAAGCTCCAGCTGGATCTCCCGGGTCAGAAACATGTCCATCGCATCAAGTTGGCAGGCTGGAAGACCAAAGCTTTCTTAGCTTTGTAAATGTGAGTATGCAGCCCTGGGGGATTACAAACTTAGATCCTCACGGAGTGGAAGACTTCGATCAAGACTGACAGGCAGGCCCCACCCACAGGCAGGCCCCACCCTCTTATAGAGGACTAATCAAAAGCCTGTTCAAAAATTAATCGGATGATGATGATGATGATGATGATGATGATGATGATGATTCACATAAAATAACGTCGCAATCGGTAAAGTTAAACAAGAAATAAGAAAGAAAGAAAACGTTTCAGAGGAAAAATCTTAAAAATAAAGAAAAGAGAAAGGAAAAAAGAAAGAAAATGTCTCATTATGGAAATAAATTAAATGATTTCTTTTCAAATTCCTTCAAAACTGCAGGGGCTTGTCAGACTTGCTATTTGCACCGGGTTGAAATAAACTTATTTAGCAAGCCATTCTAAACATAGGGGGGCTTTGTTAACTATTCTGTACTTTCACCTAACAATTTAATAAACGAAAGATATCGTAAAAATTTAATTTAACTTGAAAATCTTATCTAAAAAATAGCCGGGTTCGTAAACTGCACAAGTACCAACAAATAATATAAAAAATGTTCTTCACTGAGGAGGGGGTAGCCTCGTATTTACAAGTATATCTCCTGTAAAAACGGTTCTAAAATCTATTTTCAATCGATATTTATTCGATAATTGCCGAATTTTCCTACTTGGCCAAAATTGACAAATTTTCCGTTGACGAATTTTCCGTTGCCGAGTTTTCCTAAATTTAACTGAACAACAACAAAATTCTCTTTAAAATAAGTTAAAACACACATAAACTTATCCAGGTTAGTAGAAAGAAGAATAACTTATCTTGCCTTTGGTAACATTTATTTGTTATTCGTTCTGTTAGCTGTTGTGGTGCTTATCCAGTTTAGCGGGTACTTTCGAAAAAAAACCAAAAAAAAACTGAGGAATATCTGGGGTTTTTTGTCGTTTTTTTTTTCTCGAAAGTACCCGCTAAACTGGATAAGCACCGTTGTCGTTATAAATACCCCGTGTCGTTTATAAAAGAAATTATTTAAAAATAAAAATTACTACAAAATTCTTCATGATTTTCTTTAACACCAATTTGATAACTTCTTTTAAATCAAACCCGGACGTCTTTAATGCAAGGAACGAATTTAGAGAGAGCACCGGTTACTGTTGACTTTGAGTCGTATGTCTTTCTGGTTTCGTTCAAATCGACATAAAATCACTCATAATTTACGACTTACCTTTTTTATGTTTAAATTGAGTCAGTCAGGATTCCTACGTGAATCGCGACAAGTTACGTTTCGTTTGTTCATTACGTTTCGTTTTTTCGAGACAAACATTGATATTAAAATAAAATTCTCGAAGTAAATAAAGATTTGGAATGATAAAACTCCATTTCTAAAGACGAGAATGAGGGTTCTCCAAAAGTTGAACTCACGGAAACATGAAACGAAATAGGGATATTTTTAAAGTTGTTACTCTTATAGCTGTCGCACCATGTTTCCGTGACTTCGCGTCGTCAACGTTCGGGCAGATCTCGGAAACGTCCGAGAGTCGACGAAACTATTAACCAAGCAGCCGATAACTTAATTTCCCGAAGTTTTTTTGAGAAAAATGTAAAAAAAAAAAAATTGCTGGGCATTTATAGCGACAGCTAATAGAACGAAAAAGGGATGAAAAAAATGGGCAACAAATAATTGTTACCAAAGGCAAGATAAGTTACTTCTACCTACCTAGACAAGTTTATTTGTTTTTTTAAAACTTATTTTAAAGCGTTTTTTTTAGTTCGATTTAAAACTCGTGTCTCGACCCATGCTAAAATTGAATACTTTAAATCGCCATATTTGACCACGTGGCATCTTGATACTAGTTTTAAACGAACTAAAAAAAACGCTTTAAAATAAATCAAAACACAAATAAACTTATCCAGCTAGGTAGAAGAGTAACTTATCTTGCCTTTGGTAACATTTATTTGTCGCACATTTTTTTTGTTTTTTCACCCCTTTTTCGTTCTGTTAGCTGTCGTTATAAATGCCCCCTTTGCTTAACAAATCAAACAAAATCATCCTTTGAAATTTGCACAAACAAAAAAAAAACATTCTATTTAAAAACATTTTATTAACAATGGTTCATTTGACCAAAATAAATAAATAAACATCTAATTAATAACAGTTGTTTAGCTATGGTTTGTTCATTCTTTATTTTTATATATGTACTTCAGTTTTTTTGTTTTTTTTCCGTAAGTTATCGTCTGCCAGTCTTCAATTTAGCGTTTGGCAGTTTTCGCCTCGTCATCTCTCGGGCGCTTCCGTAACCTGCCCGAACGTTGACGACGCGAAGTCACGGAAACATGGTGCGTCATCTATAAAATTTAAGTAATACGCGTCTATTTTTAAATCTTGCAATAGATTTGCCATTTTTAAATGTTAAAAATAATTTTATACTTTGAAACAAAACTAATTTATTTTTATGTCATGTTGTAATAAATATGCGTTTCGTTTCGTTTCGTTCTTCTGTTTTGTTCGTTTTTTGCAAGAACTTCTAATTTGGAATGCCAAGAATAACTACGTCGGAACAACAGAATTTTAAATGAAGAAACTAATAGCAATAACTTTGAAACCATAAAAATGTTCAAGAGATTTTGGTGCTTCTGCAGTTTCACAATGACACCTGAGGCCTCTCTTAAAAAGTAAATAGCTAAAGAAATGGGGAATCTTTTACGACGCTCAGCAGAGTCGCAAACGGGGTCCAAAAAAAGAACGAGAAAGGGTTTAAAAACATAAATTTGCAACAAGTGAAGTTGACCTACGACGAGAATAGATATTTTTCTACTTACCTATGTAATTTGTTTTTATTTTTACGTATTATAAATGGGTTTTCATTAGATGTAAAAGAAAAATTTCTTGTTTTTTTTTCCCACTAAATTCAAGATGGCGTCTTCACGTCCATTCGTTAGCAACCCCCCCTCCCAAAACAAAAAAAATCGGCCATTTTTTGTCCATGTTTCTGTGACAAAACTATTGATTTCTAATAAATAGCGGTTGTAACGGTCTAAAAATACAAACAAATGCCAAGTTTGAAAATAATGTATAAACTTTGTTATGTAATTACGTGGTAGCTGAAAAGAAGACTGTACACCAAAAATTACGCAAATTCATCCAGTATTTATTAAATAAAAAATAAAAAACGATTTAATCTATATGTCGCCATTTTTCTTATATTTTGACTTTTTCCGAAAGTTATCTCCCTTGTCTAATCAGCAAACTGAAATGTCTACCGATACGTAAGATCGTTGTTTTTTCTTCTCTTTCTTATAATTTAATAAATACTGGATGAATTTGCGTAATTTTTTCTGTACAATCTTATTTTCAGCTAACACGTAAGTAGATAATAAAGTTTGTACATTTATTCTTTAAATATTTTTTATGTCATTGTGAAAAAACAGGAGCAAAAAAAATCTGCTGCTTGTGCTGATGGTGTCCGGACCGAAAATAAATAATAAAGACATAATTGGGCACTTCTGCAGTCTTTATGAAGCAGCGGATTTTCTGTCCTTCTACTGAAAATAAAGGGAAGTAATTCAACCGGAAGTGACTTATTTACAACCTAAAAAAAAATGCAAGACTGATTTGTTTTTGGGTAACAAGAAACAATTAACAATTTCTTTTTTTTTATTATATGAATTAAAAAAATTATAAATAAAAATGTAAAGTTTTGATTGGGGGGGGTCAACATTGATTTTGCTTTTATTTTTTTAAATATATTGTAGTTGAAAAGTTTTGCTTGGTGAGATTTTTTTATCTAAATGAAAAGTTTTCATTGGGGTGGGGGACTGTATTTTTTTGTCCTTTTTCTTTTATTGAACAGGATAAAGTTCTGCAATTTGATTTATAATGGCTTCCATGGGGTTAGCAGAAAACTTCTGCCGCCACATAAATTCCATTAAGTAAGACTCCACCATTTGCGTGTGGGTGCCACATTCTATTTTGTTACGCATTTTCTCTCCGTGAGAATTTCCAAATAAATCCATCACTTCCATTGTGGCTTGCCATCTGCATCTGTCTTTGACATGACGGGCATGTCCGACTGCAAGAAATCAGGCGATGTGCCTGTAAAAAATCTATTGTTTTTTGCGTCTGGTTAATTAAATTACCAATGTCGCGAAGATTCAACTCATTTAACTCCATTTTCTAAAAACTAAATTCTACTTCAACTCCCGGTAAATTCAACTTCCGGTGAATTATGAATGAATGGTACTTGGAGAAAAAAAAACGGAACTCTTCAATTTCGATTTCTTAATCGGCAGCTGCTTCATAAAGACTGCAGAAGTGCCCATGATTGTAGTATGTATGTGACCGGGATGGAGCAAAGATATCATACACCAAAAATTACGAAAATTGATCAAGTAGTTTTTTTTTTATCACAAAAACAAAAATTGTGTTTTTTTTTGTTTCGATGTTCGATTTTCAAGACGCATCAACGGAGATAAAAGGGCCAAAACTTGTGGATTTGGCCTTTTTAAAGCATTCTTGACTTTTACCTATATTTTTTGGGAGAGTTACTCTAAGGGGCCATAACAAATCTTCTACTGTTCGTAGTGAAACTGCTAAAAAAAGCCAAATCCACAAAATTTTACGGGGTTTTGGCAGGTTTTTCTAACGCTCGGTTGCCTGCCCTTAGTTGCAGCCCTTTGACGTATGGTGGCGTATGTGTAATTGCCAAGATGGCGTCTCGAACAACAAGAATCGTAAAATGTGGTTTTTCTGTGATAAAAAAAAAATACTTGATCGATTTTCGTAATTTTTGGTTTCCGATATCTTTGTTTCATCCCGGTCGCATACACAATGCAGATATGTCTTTATTAATGCAGGTTATGTCTTTATTATTTATTTTCGGTCCGGACACCATCAGCTCAAGCACCAAAAATCTTTATAACAAATAGAAAAAAAACAAAATAATGCAATGCTTTGTGCTGTGTAAAAAATACCCAATTTTCCAAATGGCCGACTGAAGAAAGCGACAAGTTTATTGGAGCTCTTGGATATTGATTTACTCCTCTCCAGGAGTTAGGCACAAGGCCAGTTTTTATCTTACTCCGACAAGTAAGATGTGACCCAAGGTCGGGTCGGGAAAGTGGTGTTTAAAAATTGCCTGGGCAGCCCCATCGGCATTCCTCGGTAGGGGCGCCTCAGGCAGTAAGCAATAAACTTACTCCTCCCCAAAGAGGGGAGGCGAAGCCTGGGAGGGTGGACCTCCTAGAACTGCACAGGATTGACCCATTGACCGGCGTAAATCAAGCGCCGAAGGTCAAGACAATACCAGTCTATGGGGTGAAGCATCCATCGGAACAGATACTACACTTTGATCTTAGCCAAAAGGCCAAGCTTGCATAACCAGTAACCGATCTAAGAGAGATAACTCTAAATTTCTTAAACGCCGCTATTCCGAATTCGTCGACGCTGACACTTTGGCATGAAATGAGATTTTTTTTAAATTATCACTGCAAAAAAAAAAATATGTTACATTCTTTAAACAAGAAAATAAATGCGAGAGTAATTTTTAATAAAGCCTCCGTTTTTAAATGGCGCAAGGATAACTTTTAATTGCTTTTATTTACATGTCACAAACTTTATAAAAATCAATAAAAAAAATGCGTTTTTCCTTGTGTTAAAGACCGTAGCATTTTCTTTAACACAAAGAAAAAAAAGCGACTGTTTTTGTAAATGTCAAAAACTTTATAACTATTATGGGCACTTGTAAAGATGCGGTACACGAGCCGAAATTTATTTTAAAAGAGTTCCAATGCTCTTCTTCATTCGTTTGCTTCACAGCAATTCACTGTTAGATCACCAGCTCGGTTGAGAAAAGCCATGCTAATGTTTTGTTGGCTAGCGCAGCTATGCCGGCTTCGCCGTTGGGTTGTCAGTATTTAAGGCATGACTCGATGATGTGATCTACTGTCTGTTTATAGTGACCACAGTCGCAGACAGCTGAGTCCCTGAGTCCCCATCCTTTCATGGTCACGGCGAAACGGCCGATACCTGTCCTGAGGCGGTTGAGAATTGTCCACTGCCGGCGAGGGAGGTCCATGCCTGGTAGGTTATCCGGGTCCTCCACAAATCTGTGCAACCTTGATTTATCTGCTGCCTGCCATTCCTCTGTCCAGCAACGTTTCAGCCAGATTCGTTTTGTGACGTCACCGGGTGTTGAAAGCAGGAGCTGATGAGGATGCTCCGAGAATGGGTGTCGTGACTTCAAGCGAGCTCATGAAAGGGTCTCTGTGGCGAGCTTGTGGAGAAGGTGGTCTTCATCGATAGTGGCCTTTCTGGACAGTGCAAGGACAGCCGCCTCACGGCGTAGGGTTGGTGGTGCGATGCCGGCGAGAATCGGTAGTTGGTTGATTGGTGTGGCGCAAGCAGCCAGAGACTGTGCGTAAGGCGGTGTTGAGCATTACGTCCAGCTTCTTGGTGTGTGAGCGGTACTCAGCGGCGGAGAAGACCAATGCCTGGGTAGATATGCGCAGTGTCTTGGTTGAGGCACCCCAGGTGGTACCAGCTAGGCGGCGTATTAGAGCGACACGGGCCGATGTCTTGGCAGACAGGTTTTCCAGGTGTTGCCGGAACGTCAGTGTGCGATCAAGCTTGATCCCGAGGTACGTCGGGGCAGCCTGGAATTGGAGTCTTTTGTTGTCAACTATGGTTGTTTAGATGGTATGCGGTGGGCGTGGTCTTGGCCAAAGAGAGGTTAAGGCGCCAGTTTGTCAACTATGATGTTAAGTTCGTGGCTTGACTCTCTGTTGTTTAGGTGGTATGCGGTTGATGTGGTCTTGGCCACGGAGAGATTAAGGCGCCAGTTTGTCAGGTAGCTTGACAGGGTGTTCATATCAGTCGTAAGCCCCAGTTCGATCGTCTCCCAGTTCTTCTTAGACAGAAGGATGGCTAGATCGTCAGCGTATCCATATTTCGTGGACAGCATGTCTGGGAAGTCGTAGATGTAAATGTTAAACAGCATTGGGGCAAGTACAGAGCCTTCTGGGACACCATTTCTGAGCCGTCAGAGCTTGCTGTGTTGGCCATTGCTGGTGTGAAGCTGTGGTTGGCCAGCATTTCCATGGTGAAGTCTGCCATGTGTCTCCGAGATTGTCTGTAGGAGTTTTAGGTGGAGTACACGGAGCCAGACAGTTCCAATGGTGTAAAGGGCAGACAACTCTCTTTTTTTAGTACGCAATTTCTCTGAAAATGGAAAATATGCATTTTTTAAATAAGGAGTCATGCAAATTCAATTAATAGAACATTTTTCGAAGAAATAACAATTTGTGAAAATCAACAGTATATTGATAGAACATTTATTGAAGAAAATAGAATTTGGGAAAATCAACACTATATTTTTTTCATTTCAAAACGAACAGCCATCAGTTTTGGTTTAAAACATTTTTGATTTTTTTTTTATAGTTTAAAAAATAAATTTTTCTGTTTTTTTTTTCCTGATTTTTTTTTTAAAAAACAGGATAGAATTCAGAAATGTGTTCAAAAAGACTCTGTAAGGGGTTGCGGAAAATTTCTGCCGCCACATAAATTCTGATAAATAGGATCCCATCGGTACATGAAGATTACTATGTCATCTAAGGATATCTTTGATTGGAAAAAGAAACTGCCCTTCCTAATGGACCTGCCTCTGTGACACTTTGGACATCTCCACCAAAATCCATCAGTTTTATTTATGGGAGTCATTTCCATTGCCACTCTGCAGGTGCATCTCTCGGTGGAAGAAAGGAGTCTCTGCGACATTTGCAAAAAATCCACCACTTTCTGTTGATTACTTGTTAAATATAATAATTCGCGCATATTCAAGGCATTCACGTCGATTACGTCCATTTTCGGAGAAGCTAGAAATTATGTACTTAAAAAAAAGAGAGTTGTCTGTCTTTTCTTACACCATTGGAATTCTTCTAAAATAAATTTCGCTCGTGTATTCGATCTATACAAGAGTCAAAAAGAGAGTTGTCTGCCCCTTACACCATTGGAATTCTTCTAAAATAAATTTCGCTCGTGTATTCGATCTATACAAGAGTCAAAAAGAGAGTTGTCTGTCTTTTCTTACACCATTGGAATTCTTCTAAAATAAATTTCGCTCGTGTATTCGATCTATACAAGAGCCAAAAAGAGAGTTGTCTGCCCCTTACACCATTGGAATTCTTCTAAAATAAATTTCGTTGAGTACTTCTTAAATATAATAATTCGCGCATATTCAAGGCATTCACGTCGATTACGTCCATTTTCGGAGAAGCTAGAAATTATGTACTTAAAAAACAGAGAGTTGTCTGCCTTTTCTTACACCGTAATACTCGCATTTTCATTTCACAATCCTACTTGAAAAAAATTCTACTAAAAACAAAAAAAATAATTTGTGATATTCTAATAACATCTAAAGAATATCAATCTAATGTAACAAAAAGAATCTATCCGGTCCTAAATTATTCGGGGGAAGATTTGTCGCGTAGGTCACAAAATTTAGTTTACTTATTATTGTGTAGAAATTGTAATTTACAATATGTAGGCGAAACAGTGCTTCCTTTAAATAGACGGATGAATTTGCATAGAACTAGTAATAAAGGCTTTGTCCATGTTATTAGCTATTTTAAAGAAACCTATAGTGAATCGTCTTTTTTAATATAAATTATTGAAAAATTTAAAGATAATTGATATGATAGTTTTGGTAAGGTTGATAATAATATACTTAAAATGCGTCAAAATAAAAAAAGATGAAATAATCAAGACAATGCCAGTAATTTATCCATATGGTCTAATTCTTCTAAAATAAATTTCGGCTCGTGTATCCGATCAATACAAGTGCCCAATCATGAGATGTTTGTTTGTGACATGGAAATAAAAGCGCTTAAAAGTTATCCTTGTGGCATTTAAAAACGGAGACTTTATTAAAAATTAATCTCGCATTTTCTTTCTTGTTTTAAAGAATGCACCTTTTTCTTGAATCGTTAAAAAAAAGTTATCTCATTTTATGCCGAAGTGTCAGCGTCGACGAATTTGGAATAGCGGCGTTTAAGAAATTTAGAGTTATCTACCTCAGATCGGTTACTGGTTATCCAGCGGCAGTTTATTTTTGTTAAAAAATTTTTTTTTAAATACTGTATTTTACCCAAATAAAACAAAACAAAAATAAAGATAACAATACATGAGTTTAAGCAGAAATAAGTTATTTTGCACTAAATCTTATTTCAGTCGCCCAAATTGTGGTAAATTTGTCGTTTCTTAGTCAAAATGGCGGATATCTCTGACGTCAATAAATTGTATGCGATTTTCCGATCTCACAAATGAATTAGTGGTGCTTCTATATTACAGAGTCGGAGGGCCTGTGGACGAGTGGTTATAGCGCTTGTCTTTGGACGACCTGGGTTCGATCCCACTCACGGCATGCGGATTTTTGGGTCTGAAAACTCCCTCTGTCCACCCAGCAGTAAATGGGTACCTGACTAAAACTCAGGGAAGGTTCAAGGCAGCGGAAGGAGAGGGATGGGCTCCGCCTTCCATATGCTGTGCCCTAGACACGGTGATTCTTAACAAATCACCGCCGCTACGGCCATGGGCAGTGTGCGATGTCGGCAACGACACTCGTGCGCGTCCAGGCTATGCGACCTTTACCTATATTACAGAGCCGAAAAAAAACTACTAACCCAGGATTTATCTAAAAATGGATTTTAACGCTCTCAACTTGAAAGATATTTTATATTTAACCAGAGATAATGCCAAAATAATAGACTTGTCACAAGTGCACAGGTTAATTTCAGATTCGAAGACCTGCATCTGTGACCACGTTCGTAGTGTTAAATTTTCACGGCCAAACGTGCTGCAACGTTGTTCTGCCGGTTTCAGTTGTCTAGTTCTGCTGTTGCAACACTGCACCTACAGCTGTGCCCGATGCATCAACGACCAGTGAAAACTGGGCATCGGACACATTTGCCAGGGTTAATCCTCACCTGGTATTGCTGAAACCGTTTAAAGATTAGGCAGCGATGCATGACATGTTCCTCAGGTGAGGCACTTATCACAAGAATGTCGTCTATGTAGTTATAGACGAAGTCAAGGTCTCGCACTACTTCGTCCATGAAGTGTTGGAAGGAATTCAAATGCTAATTTTTTTTCTCGCAAGCTTTCGTTGTAGAACAACTTTGTTAGGCGAGACTGTCTTACAGTTTTTTTTCTTCTTTTCTTCCTCCTCATTTTGATGGTATTAACCCTGAGGGATCGAATAGACGTCAAGTTCTAAAGACGTTAAGAAAAGAAGAAAAAAAAAACTATAAGACAGTCTCGCTTGACAAAGTTGTTCTACAACGAAAGCTTGCGAAAAAAAAATTAAATAAATGAATTTTTCATTTAAAATTACACACGTCTTAAGAACTTGACGTCTATTCAACCCCTCAGAGTTCATACCATCAAAATGAGGAGGAAGAAAAGAAGAAAAAAAAACAAGGTTGTTCTACAACGAAACGTGCGAAAAAAAATTAAATAAATTAATTTTTCATTTAAAATTGCACGATTGTTGATTTTCAAAATATTTCAGTTTAAAAATCTTGGATTTAACAAAAATAAATAAATTACAATTTAACATAATATTCCGAGTTTTCTCTATAAACATTCTATTTTAATGTTATTGATATTTTTATTTGTCAAGTTCAGTTTCTTTGTATTTAATTTAAAACTAAAAAAAAACAAAAAACAGGGGACATAATTCATTTAGTACAACTTCGGAATAAAATACATACCTGTAAGATATCGTACACCGAAAATTATGTAAATTAATCAAGTAGTTTTTTTTTTGCTTTTTTTCACAAAAAATAAAATTTTGTCATTTTTTTTTCACGCTCGCTTGTCACGACCAGCTGAGCTTGTAACGCTGGGGTGACTTACGTCCCTTGTTTTTCAAAGATGGCGTCGTGACAAGCGAGCATTGAAAAAAAAATGACAAAATGAAATTATGTGTGATAAAAAAAAGGTAAATTTATAGAAATGCACCCCTCGTATTTCGCCCCCTAAAAAAAAAAAGTTTCTACTTTTTTGGGCAAATTACATGTAAACAGCCTCAACAAATATCCGGTAAGAAAAAAAATTATGAAAATTTTTATTATTTTAGATTTTAGGAGGGATGGTGGGATCACTTTCCTATATAAGTTATACGTAAAGTGAGCACCGATTTCTTAGCCACGGAATCTCACCCCTTACATTTTTCCCTTTAAATAAATAAAAATTCTACTTTTTTTTTGCAAATTACATGTAAACAGCCATAACAAATATCCGCTATGAAAAAAAGTTATTAAAATTTTTATTATTTTAGATTTTAGGAGGGATGGGGGATCACTTTCCTATATAAGTTATACGTAAAGTGAGCACCCACTTTTTGGCCACTTAGAATCGCACCCTAGCGAACACGTGTTGAAAGAAATATTTAAAAAAACGTTATTTTAGATTTTATTTGGCTCAATTTACGTAATTTCTGGTGTACGATATCTTTGTTTCGTCCCGGTCACATACATAATACAAGTATGTCTTTATTTTTTATTTATTATTTGTTTTCGCTTATTGAGACTTTTTTTCCGAAGTGGCACCTATTGTTCATCTCCCCTACTTTTCATATAAGATACACTTATTTAGCATTCGGACTGTGATCAAAGTGCGATATCTGTTCTGTCGTTGGTTAGAGGGGGTTCGGAATTAATTACAAACTCGTAATTAATTACAACTCAGAATTAATTACAACTCGGAATTAATTACAACTTGGAATTAATTACAACTCGTAATTAATTACAACTCAGAATTAATTACATCTCAGAATTAATTACAACTAGGAATTAATTACAACTCGGAATTAATTACAACTCGTAATTAATTACATCTCAGAATTAATTACAACTAGGAATTAATTACAACTCGGAATTAATTACAACTAGGAATTAATTACAACTCGTAATTAATTACAACTCAGAATTAATTACAACTCGGAATTAATTACAACTAGGAATTAATTACAACTAGGAATTAATTACAACTCGGAATTAATTACATCTCAGAATTAATTACAACTAGGAATTAATTACAACTCGTAATTAATTACAACTCAGAATTAATTACAACTCGGAATTAATTACAACTCGGAATTAATTACATCTCAGAATTAATTACAACTAGGAATTAATTACAACTCGTAATTAATTACAACTCGTAATTAATTACATCTCAGAATTAATTACAACTAGGAATTAATTACAACTCGTAATTAATTACAACTCAGAATTAATTACAACTCGGAATTAATTACAACTCGTAATTAATTACAACTAGGAATTAATTACAACTCGGAATTAATTACAACTCGTAATTAATTACAACTCGTAATTAATTACATCTCAGAATTAATTACAACTAGGAATTAATTACAACTCGTAATTAATTACAACTCAGAATTAATTACATCTCAGAATTGATTACAACTAGGAATTAATTACAACTCGTAATTAATTACAACTCAAAATTAATTACAACTCGGAATTAATTACAACTCGGAATTAATTACATCTCAGAATTAATTACAACTAGGAATTAATTACAACTCGTAATTAATTACAACTCAGAATTAATTACAACTCGGAATTAATTACAACTCGTAATTAATTACATCTCAGAATTAATTACAACTCGTAATTAATTACAACTCAGAATTAATTACATCTCAGAATTAATTACAACTCGTAATTAATTACAACTCGTAATTAATTACATCTCAGAATTAATTACAACTCAGAATTAATTACAACTCGTAATTAATTACAACTCAGAATTAATTACAACTCGGAATTAATTACAACTCGGAATTAATTACAACTCGGAATTAATTACATCTCAGAATTAATTACAACTCGGAATTAATTACAACTCGGAATTAATTACAACTCGGAATTAATTACAACTCAGAATTAATTACAACTCGGAATTAATTAGAACTCGGAATTAATTACAACTCGGAATTAATTACAACTCGGAATTAATTACAACTCAGAATTAATTACAACTAGGAATTAATTACAACTCAGAATTAATTACAACTCGGAATTAATTACAACTCGGAATTAATTACAACTCGGAATTAATTACATTTCAGAATTAATTACAACTCGGAATTAATTACAACTCGGAATTAATTACAACTAGGAATTAATTACAACTCAGAATTAATTACATCTCAGAATTAATTACAACTCAGAATTAATTACAACTTGGAATTAATTACAACTCGTAAGTAATTACAACTCGGAATTAATTACAACTCGGAATTAATTACATCTCAGAATTAATTACAACTCGGAATTAATTACAACTCGGAATTAATTACAACTCGGAATCAATTACAACTCGGAATTAATTACAACTCGGAATTAATTACAACTCGGAATTAATTACAACTAGGAATTAATTACAACTCAGAATTAATTACATCTCAGAATTAATTACAACTCAGAATTAATTACAACTTGGAATTAATTACAACTCGTAAGTAATTACAACTCGGAATTAATTACAACTCGGAATTAATTACAACTCAGAATTAATTACAACTCAGAATTAATTACAACTCGGAATTAATTACAACTCGGAATTAATTACAACTCGGAATTAATTACAACTCGGAATTAATTACAACTCGGAATCAATTACAACTCGGAATTAATTACAACTCGGAATTAATTACAACTCGGAATTAATTACAACTCGGAATTAATTACAACTCGGAATTAATTACATCTCAGAATTAATTACAACTCGGAATTAATTACAACTCGGAATTTATTACAACTAGGAATTAATTACAACTCGGAATTAATTACATCTCAGAATTAATTACAACTCGGAATCAATTACAACTCGGAATTAATTACAACTCAGAATTAATTACAACTCGGAATTAATTACAACTCAGAATTAATTACAACTCGGAATTAATTACAACTCGGAATTAATTACATCTCAGAATTAATTACAACTCGGAATTAATTACAACTAGGAATTAATTACAACTCGGAATTAATTACAACTCGGAATTAATTACAACTCGGAATTAATTACAACTCGGAATTAATTACATCTCAGAATTAATTACAACTCGGAATTAATTACAACTCAGAATTAATTACAACTCGGAATTAATTACAACTCGGAATTAATTACATCTCAGAATTAATTACAACTCGGAATTAATTACAACTCGGAATTAATTACAACTCAGAATTAATTACAACTCGGAATTAATTACAACTCGGAATTAATTACAACTCAGAATTAATTACAACTCAGAATTAATTACAACTCGGAATTAATTACAACTCGGAATAAATTACAACTCGGAATTAATTACAACTTGGTCTTAATTTATCAATTTTATTTGTTATTCAACTAATAAATCTCATTTTATTTCTTTCATTTGCAAAATTATACGAATTATTGTACGAATTAAAACAAAAAAGTTTTATTTCATTTTATCATCAAGAATTACGAGATTTCTAATTCCTAAGCGACATAAAATTACTTCCGGTTTGTAATTAATTCCGTCACCCGGTTAGAGGAAGAGGAATCCTTCTTGACTGGACAATTTTTACTTTTGTTCCATCATGAGAGCCCCTTTTTGGGGGGGAGGTGCTGGTATCCCCCACATAAAAAAAACCCTACTTTTTTGTCTAACTCTGCCCTCGTGGTGAGACAAGTAAATAGAGGCAATATTTGATTGGTTCAATTCTAGGCAACATATTTTGGTAGATTTTATCATAGCTAAAAAATTTGACAGATCGTAAGCGGCCAAACTACTTCCGGTGCTGCTGCTATTTCCGGAAACAAAGATGTCTTCCCATTGAACAATCGTGTCCCTTTGTTGTAACGCTGATTATTATTATCGTTCATCATCCCGCACGAAATACACGAAAAGTGGACGCGAATCTTCACAAACTTCAAGAAAAAGCCAACTCCCGCACAATTAAAAGGTAAACTATTTAATATTTTTGCTATTATCAGTGAAATTTACCCTTCAACAAACGAACGAAATGAGACATTTTCCGATTTTTCAACATTTTAAATGATAACAAGTATCATTTCGTTTCGTTTTGTGGAAAATAAACCGCCAGGTCGTTTTTTTAACACAACTTATCCGACTCTGAATAGAAATATTGTGAGGGTTAAAGTAAATAAAAACAAACGAAACTGATTTTTTTAAATAAAATCATTTATTGTTGTTTTTTTAAACAGTAAAACAATATTTAACATTAACGTATTTTTCATGTAAGATTGTAATGGTTGTTCGGCACTTGTGCACTTTAGGAAACAGCTAAATTTATTTGTTTTCAACTTTGAAGAGTTACAGCGGCGATCTTTAATAAAAGAAAAAAAATCCCCTTTAAAAGTGATTTTATTGGAAAGAATGACAAATTATTTTTATTGGAAAGGATGCCAAATTATTTTTAAACATTTAAAAATTTTGATATCAGGAACTAAATCCGACCCAACATCGTTTGCTTCTGACTTTGAGTTGGGTACATTTCTGGTTTGCCGATATTCCAACAGCCTATATAGTATAATTGAATCGAGATAAGTAAATAAAATTGCAAAAAAAATAAATAAAAGTAGAAAAAAGAGAAATGTAGATTTTGACGATTTAAAGGCACTTGTGCAGTTTAGTAAACAGCTGAATTTATTTGTTTTCAATTTTGAAGAGTTACATACAAAAACAGCGGCGATAATCCACAGATATAATTTCTGCGAACGCACTGGAAGCTATTTTCAAACAAATTTCCAGAAATTGTATCCTCTTTAATAAAAAAGAAAAAAAAAACCCTTAAAAGTGACTTTATTTGAAAGAATGACAAATTATTTTTAAATGAAAACTTTGTTTTAGAACATTTTCAATTATTAAAAAAAAATCGTTTTATAACATTTTAAATTCTAAACAAAGGGGAAACTATTTTATTACAATGTTAAAAAAATCACTAGGTATGTGCAAAAATGGCCGTCTCTTGTACGGACTATGCTTATTAAAAAGGGCTTATCATTAATTATTTAATTAGTTTCCGTGTAAACTTTGATTGTGTTTGAAAGATAAAAGCTTAAACTTAATCTCTAAATGGAAAAAAACTGTATATTTACGTGTGAAAAAGAAATTATAATGAAATATGTAATCACGGCGGCTGAAAAAAACAAAAAAATTCAGTGAATTTTGAACTTTGAAAAAATTACTTGTAAAAATCTCTTGAAAGATAAATATAAGTTTTTGGGAACTATTTCAAAGATAATTATTAAATTAAAGTCATAAGATACTGAATTAAAAAAAAGAAAATTCCCACGTTTTACTAAAAATTAGCAAAATTATCCCCCCAAAAGGCATAAATTAGTAAAAATCCGGCATCAGTTAATCGCTAAATGACTTTGTTTACGAATTGACTATCGCTATGCAAAATATATGGAAGACAAAAATGTCATAATTTATCATTTTTAACTTTATATATAAAATGGTTTTGTAATAGTTTATAGAAGTTGAAAAATTATTATCCATTAATTTCTTTATTCTTTTTAAGGTTATAAAGAAATTTAATTAATTTAAGTACCCTTATTTTGTTGTAATAAAAAGGAAATGTTTATTTAATTAAAATATTTGTGAATGTATGCAATTAAGATCTTATTTTATTTTTAACTAAAAAGGTTCATATTTAACTTAGTATAAGTTTTTAATTTAGTAATACTCTGAAATTATTGATGACGTCTGTTTACCAATGTTTTTCCTTAGAATTTGTAATAAAACTTATAAAATTATTTTTATGTTACGAACTGCATCAATTTTACTGATTTTTTTACATGATTAAAAACTTTAGTTACTCGATTTATTCTTAACGTGTCGTAACGATAAATTACATTGATTCTTTTTTAAATAAAGTGTATTTTCTTATTTTAAGTGTGAAAAAGTAAATTAAAGTCAATGACAACACTGACAATTTATTAATTGAAAAAAAACTTAAAACAATTATTTATTGATACATAGAATTCAATTTTGAAAGAAAATGTCATGTTTGAATTCTCTTTATTTATTAATAAATAATTGTTTTTAACTTTTTAAATATTTATTAATGAAAAAAAGACAAAACAAATACAAACTTTTCCAAATAATTGACGATGAATTGTGAAATTAACGAAATTGTTGAATCTTTAAAAATAAAATTCTGAGGGCGGTGTAAAAGTTAGTGGTTGTTGGAAGGCTAATCCCACCTGTTTATTACAGTTAAACAATGCTTTATTTAATAATAATATTGTTAATTCAAAAAATTAATTTTTCTTACATACCAATCCAAGTTCATCGTTAGTAGAAAATATCCAATTTTTAAAATTCTTTTTTTCATTATGTAAATTTTTGGATTATTTTCAAGATTATAAAAAAATGTTGTGCTGATGATACCACGTTTATGTATGAAAGGGAAATATAATTATGTCGCATTTTTTATTTTCCCCAAAACTCTAATCATTAAAATCACATCAAATATTATTTGCCACTATATCATTTTTTTGTGAAAATATTTATTAAACAATGCTTTATTCAATAATAATATCGCTAATTAAAAAAATTAATTTTTCTTCGAGTTATAGTGATTTTGTTAACACGGTATTTAGGGGCCTTTTTCGTAATATATAAAAATATTTTTTTTAATTAACATCTACAATGCTTTTTGTCATGAAAACAAAAAAATTAATGCATTTATTTTTATTAATAAATAAAAATATAACTTTAGTAAAGGTGTATTTTGTTTTAAACAAATAATACATTTTCACTAAGATTTAAAAAATAATAATGGTTTCATTATATTCCATGATTGTTGATTAATAAATATTGAACATTTCATTAAAATTGGTTTATTTCCTGAATTTTAGTGAATTTTAAAGTGAAGGAGGAGGGGGGGGTTCAAAATGTTTAGGGAATCGGCCATTGATTTTGTACGTACCTAAAAATCACATTTTAAATTTAAAAAAATCACATTTAAAATTTTAAAAAATCACATTTTAAATTATAAAAAAAAACACTATTACAATGTTTTTTCTTTCAGAAACTATATTTTATTAAATAAATAAATTCATTAAAATGTTTTAATCTATTGGTCGTTACTTTCTGTGGATTATCTGCCGCTGTTTACTAAACTGCACAAGTGCCAAACTTGATTTTATTACAATGTTTTTCTTTCAGAAACTATTTTATTAAATAAATAAATTTATTAAAATGTTTTAATCTATTGGTTGTTTCGTTACTTCCAGTTGATTATCTGTCTGCTGCTGTCTTAAATGTGGATTATCGCCGCTGTTTTGAATGTAACTCTTCAAAATTGAAAACAAATAAATTCAGCTGTTTACTTAAGTGCACAAGTGTCGGTTTTTCTTTAAATTTATATGCCGATAAATCGTCTTTTACCTCAAACTTATCGAATTATTTTTTATCCCTACTCATTAAAAATTGTTCTTTTGTATTTTAAAAAATGGTTTGAATTTTTTTAATTTTGAAAACAATGATAAATAATTTTAAAATAAAAACAAATCTAGGTACTTGTGCAGTTTACGGACCAGGCTAAAATAATAACGTTATTATTTGGAAACAAATCCTTAATTTGGGTACTTCTGCAGTTTACGGGCCATGCTAAAATAACAAATCCTTAATATGGGGAGGGCGGCTTTGGTAACTATTCTGTACTTCCACCTAACAATTTAATAAACAAAACACACCGTAAAAAATTTAATTTAATTTAAGTCTTATCTAAAATAAAAAAAATAGCCTGGTCTGTGTAATGCAGAAGTACCCAAATCAATAAATGAAAACAACACGTGACATGAAATTAAATAAAAATAATTATTTATGGATTTCAAAAAAAATACTTATTACATTACGAATTACAGCATTTTCCTTTCTTTTCTTTCGAAAGAAAAATTATAAATATTTTTATTAACATTTTTATTTCAATATTTTAACAATTTCACATAATTCAAATCTTTATGACAATTATTTTTTATTACTTTTTTATTATTTTTTTTATTATTTAAAAGATATTTTTAATATTATTTTTTCATTATTTTTTATTATTATTAATTTTATTACTATTTATTTTTTTATTATTATTTTATTATTATTATATATTATATAATTATATATTATATATATTATATATTTTATTATTATTATATATTTTTTTATCATTATTTTATTTTTTATTTTTTGGATTATTTTTTTTTTGATTATTATTATTATTATTTTTTTGGGGGGGATTATTATTATAGTAATTGCTGGCTGTGGTGATTATTATAGATTCAAAGCATCATTCCGGTGCTACCAGAGCAGGCTATCTGAAGATACCGGCTTCCTGACCAAAAATACACCAAACATTGATGGGTTTTTCCTTTCCGTTTTCAAAACACAATCATGTTCTGCAGAGCCAAAAACTGAAACAACATTTTTTCCTCTACAAAACAACAAAACCAAACACCAGAATATGAACTATTAAAGTGTTTTTACCTTATGTCATCATCAGTGCAGGAAGTGGTGGGTTCGTGAAACCTACGGAACTTTTATTAATTTTTTAGATTTTAATACAAAAAAGATCATCAGAGAAATTGAAAAAAAAAAAAAAAAGTATAAACAGACGAATTCTGTTTTGTTTAATAATTTTTGCATAAATGAGAAAATACTGCCTAAATACACTATATATATATATATATATTACTATTTCATGTATCCACATAAAATTTTATAAGGAGATATAATTTTTTATGTATCAATTTTCAGTATTTACTTCAACAGTGCTCGATACATAAGTAGAGCCAGGAAGTAAGCTACGAAAATATATGACAATTAAGCTACACAGAGACTCCCGAGTTTCATCCCCGAGGGGAATCTTCAGGCTAAAGATTCCCCCTGGGGATAAAACGCGGGAGCCTCTGTGTAGCTTAATTGCCATAAATATATTTTCATAGCTTACTATATATCTATATATATATATCTATATATATATATATATATAACTATGAATATTTTTTTAATTAAATCTTAAAGTCTATTTACCTACAGACAATGGTGTTTCGGACTTACATCCTAATCAGTGCAGGAAGTGGTGGTTTCAGGCGGTCAGACGGACATGATCACAGTTCGTAGATTCAGAGAAGAATCATGATCCTACGCCCTAATTCATTAGGCCAACGGAAATCACCGCGTACATTACTGAAGTTAAGATACATTTGAAGCCAGCAGCAGGGTTCAAACGTTACGAGATCAAAGAGTGCTTAAACATGCGGACATGTAAGCTTTGCTTCCATAGCTTGACGACCTCAAATTTTTAGAATTTCAGACAGTGCTCAACAATTAAGATTTATTAATCTTTAAAAGGTGGCATTACTATGAAAAATTTTTTAATTAAATATTAAAGTGTATTTGGTTTCAGGCGATCAGACAGGCTCGAACGAATATATATATATATATATATATGTGTGATTTTATGAAGGCTTACCAAATCATTCCTTTCAAGACACCAATGATCACCATTAAAGATATTTTTTCTTACAAATACTATTTATTCAAATTAAATGTTTTTTCCTACACGTGTTTCACTAACAAGCAGTTACTTGCTTGGCAGATCATCAGGGAAATTAAATGTCTGGAATACTGGTTTCAACTGCCGTCAAAACACAATGTGGCGTTGTAATAGTTGAGGTCACTTAAGAAGAGAAGAGGAAAAAAATAAAATAAAAATAAAAATAAAAGTCAAACTTAAAAAGCAAGGAAGAACAACGATAAAAAAAGAAAGTCCTAGAAAAGTCTTAGAAAAGTAGCTTGTGCATTATTTCTTCCACCAAGCCAACAAGCAAATAATCGGTCCCAAATACATTCAATAAAACTACAAAACCGGAACAATGTGCGATAATACACTTTTCACGTCGGCCGGTACAATGATGAATAAATCCCCCCCCCCCCCACAAGAAAACAAAAGAACTAAATCATTCAAGTTACCGCTCACAAGTTATATATATATATATAACCGCAAGGTAGGGAAGACATGTTTTAGCTTTCCTAATTAAAAGTAAAAATTAAGCCAGCTGACCGGTTTCAACCTCACTCAACAGGAGCTGTATTTAGGGATTTTTTTGTAAAAGGGAGAAGAGAGAAAAAACTCTATATTTAAAATAAAAACAGTGTTTTGGTATATCTACAATGGGACATGTGTAACATCTAATCCTAATAAACACTTCCTCTTTTACAAAAGGGAGGGACGCTTTAAACGGATGGGAATCGTCTGTAAGATTTATTGGCGTCCTCTTGAAATGACGTTTTATCTCCCCCCCCCACACACCATAAGAATAATGTAATTTATCATAGGTAGGACGACGTTGAGATTGAATTATAGAGTCGAACATCACATACCTAGTAAATTTAGGAATCGAACCTTCTGTTCAATGGACATTATATATAATACATGGGTCTTCGGTCATCTTGAGGCATGCTCACTTTTATAAATAATATATACGGGTCTTCAATCATCTTGAGTCATGCTCACTCTTATATATATAATACATACGGTCTTCAATCATCTTGAGTCATGCTCACTCTTATATATAATACATACGGGTCTTCAGTCATCTTGAGTCATGCTCACTCACTATATCACCTGAAAATCTTGGAGACGATTCACATTTGCTTAAAGCGTTCTTCCATTTGTAAACATGGGGAGTGTTAGGGTTCGGATTAGATGTGACCAGTCTCTAAGACACATCCCCCTATTGTATATGTAGTACCATAATGCTGTTTTTTTAATTTTAACTATATACAGTTTATTTTTTTCTCTCTTCTTCCCTTTAAAAAAAAATCCCTCAATACAGTTCTTGTTGAATGAGGGCCAAACGTTTTTATCTGTTTATGTAATTCCGCATTTTCAAAAGTCTTGTGTGGGCGTACAAAAGGTGTACCAATACAAACATTCAAAAGACCAATTCGAATAGTTTTGGGCACATCATTTATTTATTTTTTATTCATGCTTCATTAATTAAACTTTTTATTCATTCACATTCTAATATTGTTGTGCATATAATTTATATTTATTTTCTTTTAATGTGTGCTTTATTAATTAAACTTTTTATTCATTCACAGGGACAATGGAGAAAATCCAATATATTTAATGGACATATCTGGAATAGAAACCTTATTTTTTTGAAGGATACAGAAAAAAACTCACAAGGATCGCTTTTACTAAAAATGATGGGAATAAACACTACACCGGAAACTTACACTTGTAAGGTGTGTAATTCATCATTTTCAAATCAAGCAACATTAAAAATACACGTATGCACTAACAGAGGAGAAAAATCTCATCTTTGTGAAGTGTGTGGCTCAGTATTTATGGACAGATCAAATTTTACAACACATATGAAAACCCACACTGGAGAAAAAACTTATCCTTGTGACGTGGGCAGCTCAGCATTTATAGAGAAATCGAATTTACAAAAACACATGAAAACACATAAAACCAGAGAAAAACCTTATTCTTGCGAAGTGTGTAACCTATCGTACTCACGGATATCACATTTAAAAAGACATATGAAAACACATAGCGGAGAGAAACCTTTTTCTTGTGAAGTTTGTGGTTCAGCCTTTTCAGATAAGTCGACTTTAAGAATACATATGCGCACACACACTGGAGAGAAACCTTACTCTTGTGATGTGTGTAGTTCAGCATTTTCAGAGAAATCAAATTTAAATAAACACATGCGACTACACAGTGGAGAAAAGCCTCATTCATGCGAAGTGTGTGGCTCAGTATTTTCACAGAAAGCCCATTTAGTAAAACACATGAGAAAACACACTGGGGAAAAGCCCTTTTCTTGTGAAGTGTGTGGGTCGGCATTTGCAGATAACTCAAATTTGAAAATACATATGCGTATCCACACTGGGGAAAAACCATACTCGTGCGAGTTGTGTGATGTTGCGTTTTTATCCAGGTCATCGTTAAAATACCACATGAGAATACACACAGGTGAAAAACGTTTTTCTTGTCAAGTATGTGACTCAACATTTGCAATAAGATCATATTTAAAAACACACATGAAAACACACACTGCGGAAAGACCTTTTTGCTGTGAAGTGTGCGACTCAGTATTTTCAAATAAGAAATATTTAAGAAGGCATATGCACATTCATACTAGAGGTAGACCTGTGTCTTGTGACGTATGTGGATCAGCATTTTCGGATCGACCAACTTTAAAAAGTCATATGCAAACTCACACTGGGGAAAAACCTTATTCTTGTGAAGTTTGTGACTCAGCTTTTTCAAATAAATCAAATTTAAAAAGCCATATTCGAACTCACACTGGTGAAAAACCCTTTTCTTGTCAAGCATGCGGGTCAGCATTTTCAGAAAAATCAATTTTAGAAAGACATGTTCGCACTCACACAGGGGAAAAACCTTTTTCTTGTGAATTGTGTGACAAAGCATTTTCAGAAAAAGCGACTTTAAAAATACATATTCGAACTCACACGGGTGAGAAACCATTTTCTTGTGATGTGTGTGGATCAGCGTTTTTAATGAAATCATCTTTGAAATACCACATGACAAAACACGCTGGTGAAAAACCTTTCTCTTGTGAAGTGTGTGGCTCAGCATTTATAAGTCAATCTGCTTTAAAAATTCACATGCGAACTCACACTGGAGAAAAACCTTTTTCTTGTGAAGTGTGTGGCTCAGCATTTACAGCAAAATCGTATTTAAAAAAACACATGAAAATACACACGGGAGAAAAACCTTTTTCTTGTGAAGTATGTTTGTCAGCATTTTCAAATAAATCTAGTTTAAAATTACACATCCGAACTCACACTGGGGAAAAACCTTTTTCTTGTGAAGTGTGTGGCTCAGCGTTTTCAGTGGAATCACAATTAAAACTACACATTCAAATACACACCGGAGAAAAACCGTATTCATGCGAAGTGTGTGGCTCAGCGTTTTCTGGAAAATCAAACTTAAAAAGACATATGAGAACGCACACTGGCGAAAAACCTTTTTCTTGTGAAATGTGCGGCTCAGCGTTTTCACGTCAACCCGCTTTAAAAATTCACATGCGAACTCACACTGGGGAAAAACCTTATTCATGTGAAGTGTGTAGCGCAACATTTATAGCGAAACCGTATTTAAAAAGGCACACATTAATACACACTGGTGAAAACCCTTATTCTTGCGAAGTATGTAGCTCAACATTTTTAGATAAATATACTTTAAAACTACACATCAGAACTCACACTGGGGAAAAACCTTTTTCTTGTGAAGTGTGTGGCGCAGCGTTTTCTGCAAAATCAAATTTAAACAGACATATGAGAAAGCACACTGCTACTTACCATCCTGTTACTTACCATGAAGATACTTCACCCTACAAGTAACCCCTGATCAAATATTTAAAATTTTGTACAGCATTGCATTCACATCCAATCAAAACTAAACTTCGTCAAAATGGCAGCCATGCTTTAACTTAAACATGCTTTAAGTTTGGGATAGACAGAGACTGAAACTGTGGAGAGAGATAGACAGAGACTGAAACTGTGGAGAGAGATAGACAGAGACTGAAACTGTGGAGAGAGATAGACAGAGACTGAAACTGTGGAGAGAGAGAGAGAGAGACTGTGGAGAGAGAGAGATAGACAGAGACTGAAACTGTGGAGAGATAGACAGAGACTGAAACTGTGGAGAGAGAGATAGACAGAGACTGAAACTGTGGAGAGAGAGATAGACAGAGACTGAAACTGATCAAATTTAAAGATAGGACCCTTATTTTGGCCCACCCTGTATATATATATATATATATATATATATTAGTACTTCATGTATCCACATAAAATATTATAAGGAGATATAATTTTTTATGTGTCAGTTTTCAGTATTTACTTCAACAGTGCTCGATACGTAAGTAGAGCTAGGTAGTAAGCAATGAAAATATATATGGCAATATCTCTCTATCTCTCTCTCCACAGTTTCAGTCTATCTCTCTCTCTCTCCACAGTTTCAGTCTCTGTCTATCTATCTCTGTCTCTCTCTCCACAGTTTCAGTCTCTCTCTCTCTCTCTCTCCACAGTTTCAGTCTCTATCTATCTCTCTCTCTCCACAGTTTCAGTCTCTGTCTATCTATCTCTGTCTCTCTCTCCACAGTTTCAGTCTCTCTCTCTCTCTCCACAGTTTCAGTCTCTATCTATCTCTCTCTCTCTCTCCACAGTTTCAGTCTATCTCTCTCTCCACAGTTTCAGTCTATCTCTCTCTCTCTCCACAGTTTCAGTCTATCTCTCTCTCTCTCTCTCTCCACAGTTTCAGTCTATCTCTCTCTCTCTCCACAGTTTCAGTCTATCTCTCTCTCTCTCCACAGTTTCAGTCTATCTCTCTCTCTCTCTCTCCACAGTTTCAGTCTATCTCTCTCTCTCTCTCCACAGTTTCAGTCTATCTCTCTCTCTCTCCACAGTTTCAGTCTATCTCTCTCTCTCTCTCCACAGTTTCAGTCTCTATCTATCTCTTATGGCCACATATTGTAAATATTAAACCAAATATTTGTCCCTACAAATACCCTGTACTTTATATCTACACATGAGTTGTTTTGAAGTAACGGTGAAACTCAGTCTACTCGATGTTGGGTGACTTAAATATGCTATGGCTCAAATATGACTTAAATATGCTATGGCTCAAATCAATTTTACCGTAAATAAAAATTTACATTTCTGCTGATTTCTTTATGAAGCAAAATATTTCATACATAAATATTAATTATATTCTATGACAATCCGCGTCTGCAAATTTTACTATTTACAAAAAAATAAACGATTAATTTCTTTTAGTATTCATATGCACAATTTTTGAGAGAAAATATGATTTTCTTATTTCAGCTAATATCTTTTTAGTTTCCTCTTTCTTGTGGTCACAAAACGGGGGATCAGTTCTAATCAGTTATGGCCTGGTAAATATTGAATCATGTATTAGCGTTCACAAATACATTATTGTTTCGGTAATTAAAAATAAGTTATTTAAGAGTAATGCTGAAACACATTTTACTCTTACTAATTTTGGTAAATTACATAGGATTTTACTTAAATTGCTATTAATCTCAACTAATTTGGACTATTCAATTCTTCTTGAGTAATATTCTCCCCATTGTTTCCGGTCCTCTTGATCATCATCGAACTGACGATTGTAGAGGCGATCGTCATCCAACTCAGACCTAAGTATCTCTCTCTCTCTCCACAGTTTCAGTCTCTGTCTATCTCTCTCTCTCCACAGTTTCAGTCTCTATCTATCTCTCTCTCTCTCTCTCCACAGTTTCAGTCTCTATCTATCTCTCTCTCTCTCTCTGCACACTTTCAGTCTCTATCTATCTCTCTCTCTCTCTCTCCACAGTTTCAGTCTCAATCTATCTCTCTATCTCTCTCTCCACAGTTTCAGTCTATCTCTCTCTCTACAGTTTCAGTCTCTGTCTATCTATCTCTATCTCTCTCTCCACAGTTTCAGTCTCTCTCTCTCTCTCTCCACAGTTTCAGTCTCTATCTATCTCTCTCTCTCTCCACAGTTTCAGTCTATCTCTCTCTCTCCACAGTTTCAGTCTATCTCTCTCTCTCTCCACAGTTTCAGTCTATCTCTCTCTCTCTCTCCACAGTTTCAGTCTATCTCTCTCTCTCTCTCTACAGTCTCTGTCTATCTCTCTCTCTCTCTCTACAGTCTCTGTCTATCTCTCTCTCTCCAAAGTTTCAGTCTCTATCTCTCTCTCTCTCTCTGCACACTTTCAGTCTCTATCTATCTCTCTATCTCTCCACAGTTTCAGTCTCTGTCTATCTATCTCTATCTCTCTCTCCACAGTTTCAGTCTCTATCTAT
Source organism: Sepiola atlantica (assembly GCA_963556195.1). NCBI lineage: Eukaryota > Metazoa > Mollusca > Cephalopoda > Sepiida > Sepiolidae > Sepiola > Sepiola atlantica. Next base: position 60,004,271 of record OY744549.1, on the reverse strand, counting down.
CTCTCTCTCTCTCCACAGTTTCAGTCTATCTCTCTCTCTCTCCACAGTTTCAGTTTATCTCTCTCTCTCTCCACAGTTTCAGTCTATCTCTCTCTCTCTCCACAGTTTCAGTCTATCTCTCTCTCTCTCCACAGTTTCAGTCTATCTCTCTCTCTCTCCACAGTTTCAGTCTATCTCTCTCTCTCTCCACAGTTTCAGTCTATCTTTCTCTCTCTCCACAGTTTCAGTCTATCTCTCTCTCTCTCCACAGTTTCAGTCTATCTCTCTCTCTCTCCACAGTTTCAGTCTATCTCTCTCTCTTTCCACAGTTTCAGTCTATCTCTCTCTCCACAGTTTCAGTCTATCTCTCTCTCTCCACAGTTTCAGTCTATCTCTCTCTCTCTACAGTCTCTGTCTATCTCTCTCTCTCTCTCTACAGTCTCTGTCTATCTCTCTCTCTCTCTCTCTCTCTACAGTCTCTGTCTATCTCTCTCTCTCCACAGTTTCAGTATATCTCTCTCTCTCCACAGTTTCAGTCTATCTCTCTCTCTCCACAGTTTCAGTCTATCTCTCTCTCTCAACAGTTTCAGTCTCTGTCTATCTCTCTCTCTCTCTCCACAGTTTCAGTCTCTGTCAATCTCTCTCTCTCTCTCCACAGTCTCTGTCTATCTCTCTCTCTCTCCTCAGTCTCTGTCTATCTCTCTCTCTCTCCACAGTTTCAGTCTCTGTCTATCTCTCTCTCTCTCCACAGTTTCAGTCTCTGTCTATCTCTCTCTCCACAGTTTCAGTCTCTGTCTATCTCTCTCTCTCTCTCCACAGTTTCAGTCTATCTCTCTCCCTCTCCTCAGTCTCTGTCTATCTCTCTCCTCAGTCTCTGTCTATCTCTCTCTCTCTCCTCAGTCTCTGTCTATCTCTCTCCCTCTCCTCAGTCTCTGTCTATCTCTATCTCTATCTCTCTCCCCAGTCTCTGTCTATCTCTATCTCTCTCCTCAGTCTCTGTCTATCTCTCTCTCTCTCCTCAGTCTCTGTCTATCTCTATCTCTCTCCTCAGTCTCTGTCTATCTCTATCTCTCTCCTCAGTCTCTGTCTATCTCTCTCTCTCCTCAGTCTCTGTCTATCTCTCTCTCTCTCCTCAGTCTCTGTCTATCTCTCTCCCTCTCCTCAGTCTCTGTCTATCTCTCTCTCTCTCTCCACAGTTTCAGTCTATCTCTCTCCCTCTCCACAGTTTCAGTCTATCTCTCTCCCTCTCCTCAGTCTCTGTCTATCTCTCTCCCTCTCCTCAGTCTCTGTCTATCTCTCTCCCTCTCCTCAGTCTCTGTCTATCTCTCTCCCTCTCCTCAGTCTCTGTCTATCTCTATCTCTCTCCTCAGTCTCTGTCTATCTCTATCTCTCTCCTCAGTCTCTGTCTATCTCTATCTCTCTCCTCAGTCTCTGTCTATCTCTATCTCTCTCCTCAGTCTCTGTCTATCTCTATCTCTCTCCTCAGTCTCTGTCTATCTCTATCTCTCTCCTCAGTCTCTGTCTATCTCTATCTCTCTCCTCAGTCTCTGTCTATCTCTCTCTCTCTCCACAGTTTCAGTCTATCTCTCTCTCTCTCCACAGTTTCAGTCTATCTCTCTCTCTCTCCACAGTTTCAGTCTATCTCTCTCTCTCTCCACAGTTTCAGTCTATCTCTCTCTCTCTCCACAGTTTCAGTCTATCTCTCTCTCTCTCCACAGTTTCAGTCTATCTCTCTCTCTCTCCACAGTTTCAGTCTATCTCTCTCTCTCTCCACAGTTTCAGTCTATCTCTCTCTCCACAGTTTCAGTCTATCTCTCTCTCTCCACAGTTTCAGTCTATCTCTCTCTCTCTACAGTCTCTGTCTATCTCTCTCTCTCTCTCTACAGTCTCTGTCTATCTCTCTCTCTCTACAGTCTCTGTCTATCTCTCTCTCTCCACAGTTTCAGTCTATCTCTCTCTCTCCACAGTTTCAGTCTATCTCTCTCTCTCCACAGTTTCAGTCTCTGTCTATCTCTCTCTCTCTCTCCACAGTTTCAGTCTCTGTCTATCTCTCTCTCTCTCCACAGTTTCAGTCTCTGTCTATCTCTCTCTCTCTCCACAGTCTCTGTCTATCTCTCTCTCTCCTCAGTCTCTGTCTATCTCTCTCTCTCTCCACAGTTTCAGTCTCTGTCTATCTCTCTCTCTCTCCACAGTTTCAGTCTCTGTCTATCTCTCTCTCTCTCTCCACAGTTTCAGTCTCTATCTATCTCTCTCTCTCTCCACAGCTTCAGTCTATCTCTCTCTCTCCACAGTTTCAGTCTATCTCTCTCTCTCTCCACAGTTTCAGTCTATCTCTCTCTCTCTCTCCACAGTTTCAGTCTATCTCTCTCTCTCTCTCTACAGTCTCTGTCTATCTCTCTCTCTCTCTCTACAGTCTCTGTCTATCTCTCTCTCTCCAAAGTTTCAGTCTCTATCTCTCTCTCTCTCTCTGCACACTTTCAGTCTCTATCTATCTCTCTATCTCTCCACAGTTTCAGTCTCTGTCTATCTATCTCTATCTCTCTCTCCACAGTTTCAGTCTCTATCTATCTCTCTCTCTCTCTCCACAGTTTCAGTCTATCTCTCTCTCTCTCCACAGTTTCAGTTTATCTCTCTCTCTCTCCACAGTTTCAGTCTATCTCTCTCTCTCTCCACAGTTTCAGTCTATCTCTCTCTCTCTCCACAGTTTCAGTCTATCTCTCTCTCTCTCCACAGTTTCAGTCTATCTCTCTCTCTCTCCACAGTTTCAGTCTATCTCTCTCTCTCTCCACAGTTTCAGTCTATCTCTCTCTCTCTCCACAGTTTCAGTCTATCTCTCTCTCTCTCCACAGTTTCAGTCTATCTCTCTCTCTCTCCACAGTTTCAGTCTATCTCTCTCTCCACAGTTTCAGTCTATCTCTCTCTCTCCACAGTTTCAGTCTATCTCTCTCTCTCTACAGTCTCTGTCTATCTCTCTCTCTCTCTCTACAGTCTCTGTCTATCTCTCTCTCTCTCTCTCTCTCTACAGTCTCTGTCTATCTCTCTCTCTCCACAGTTTCAGTATATCTCTCTCTCTCCACAGTTTCAGTCTATCTCTCTCTCTCCACAGTTTCAGTCTATCTCTCTCTCTCCACAGTTTCAGTCTCTGTCTATCTCTCTCTCTCTCTCCACAGTTTCAGTCTCTGTCAATCTCTCTCTCTCTCTCCACAGTCTCTGTCTATCTCTCTCTCTCTCCTCAGTCTCTGTCTATCTCTCTCTCTCTCCACAGTTTCAGTCTCTGTCTATCTCTCTCTCTCTCCACAGTTTCAGTCTCTGTCTATCTCTCTCTCCACAGTTTCAGTCTCTGTCTATCTCTCTCTCTCTCTCCACAGTTTCAGTCTATCTCTCTCCCTCTCCTCAGTCTCTGTCTATCTCTCTCCTCAGTCTCTGTCTATCTCTCTCTCTCTCCTCAGTCTCTGTCTATCTCTCTCCCTCTCCTCAGTCTCTGTCTATCTCTATCTCTATCTCTCTCCTCAGTCTCTGTCTATCTCTATCTCTCTCCTCAGTCTCTGTCTATCTCTCTCTCTCTCCTCAGTCTCTGTCTATCTCTATCTCTCTCCTCAGTCTCTGTCTATCTCTATCTCTCTCCTCAGTCTCTGTCTATCTCTCTCTCTCCTCAGTCTCTGTCTATCTCTCTCTCTCTCCTCAGTCTCTGTCTATCTCTCTCCCTCTCCTCAGTCTCTGTCTATCTCTCTCTCTCTCTCCACAGTTTCAGTCTATCTCTCTCCCTCTCCACAGTTTCAGTCTATCTCTCTCCCTCTCCTCAGTCTCTGTCTATCTCTCTCCCTCTCCTCAGTCTCTGTCTATCTCTCTCCCTCTCCTCAGTCTCTGTCTATCTCTATCTCTCTCCTCAGTCTCTGTCTATCTCTATCTCTCTCCTCAGTCTCTGTCTATCTCTATCTCTCTCCTCAGTCTCTGTCTATCTCTATCTCTCTCCTCAGTCTCTGTCTATCTCTCTCTCTCTCCACAGTTTCAGTCTATCTCTCTCTCTCTCCACAGTTTCAGTCTATCTCTCTCTCTCTCCACAGTTTCAGTCTATCTCTCTCTCTCTCCACAGTTTCAGTCTATCTCTCTCTCTCTCCACAGTTTCAGTCTATCTCTCTCTCTCTCCACAGTTTCAGTCTATCTCTCTCTCTCTCTCCACAGTTTCAGTCTATCTCTCTCTCTCTCCACAGTTTCAGTCTCTCTCTCTCTCCACAGTTTCAGTCTATCTCTCTCTCTCTACAGTCTCTGTCTATCTCTCTCTCTCTCTCTACAGTCTCTGTCTATCTCTCTCTCTCCACAGTTTCAGTCTATCTCTCTCTCTCCACAGTTTCAGTCTATCTCTCTCTCTCTCCACAGTTTCAGTCTATCTCTCTCTCTCCACAGTTTCAGTCTATCTCTCTCTCTCCACAGTTTCAGTCTCTGTCTATCTCTCTCTCTCTCTCCACAGTTTCAGTCTCTGTCTATCTCTCTCTCTCTCCACAGTTTCAGTCTCTGTCTATCTCTCTCTCTCTCCACAGTCTCTGTCTATCTCTCTCTCTCCTCAGTCTCTGTCTATCTCTCTCTCTCTCCACAGTTTCAGTCTCTGTCTATCTCTCTCTCTCTCCACAGTTTCAGTCTCTGTCTATCTCTCTCTCTCTCTCCACAGTTTCAGTCTATCTCTCTCCCTCTCCTCAGTCTCTGTCTATCTCTATCTCTCTCCTCAGTCTCTGTCTATCTCTCTCTCTCTCCTCAGTCTCTGTCTATCTCTCTCTCTCTCCTCAGTCTCTGTCTATCTCTCTCCCTCTCCTCAGTCTCTGTCTATCTCTCTCCCTCTCCTCAGTCTCTGTCTATCTCTCTCCCTCTCCTCAGTCTCTGTCTATCTCTCTCCCTCTCCTCAGTCTCTGTCTATCTCTCTCCCTCTCCTCAGTCTCTGTCTATCTCTCTCTCTCTCCACAGTTTCAGTCTCTGTCTATCTCTCTCTCTCCACAGTCTCTGTCTATCTCTCTCTCTCCTCAGTCTCTGTCTATCTCTCTCTCTCTCCACAGTTTCAGTCTCTGTCTATCTCTCTCTCTCTCCACAGTTTCAGTCTATCTCTCTCCCTCTCCTCAGTCTCTGTCTATCTCTATCTCTCTCCTCAGTCTCTGTCTATCTCTCTCTCTCTCTCCTCAGTCTCTGTCTATCTCTCTCCCTCTCCTCAGTCTCTGTCTATCTCTCTCCCTCTCCTCAGTCTCTGTCTATCTCTCTCCCTCTCCTCAGTCTCTGTCTATCTCTATCTCTCTCCTCAGTCTCTGTCTATCTCTCTCTCTCTCCTCAGTCTCTGTCTATCTCTCTCCCTCTCCTCAGTCTCTGTCTATCTCTCTCCCTCTCCTCAGTCTCTGTCTATCTCTCTCCCTCTCATCAATCTCTGTCTATCTCTATCTCTCTCCTCAGTCTCTGTCTATCTCTATCTCTCTCCTCAGTCTCTGTCTATCTCTATCTCTCTCCTCAGTCTCTGTCTATCTCTCTCTCTCCTCAGTCTCTGTCTATCTCTCTCTCTCTCCTCAGTCTCTGTCTATCTCTCTCTCTCTTCTCAGTCTCTGTCTATCTCTCTCTCTCCTCAGTCTCTGTCTATCTCTCTCTCTCTCCTCAGTCTCTGTCTATCTCTCTCTCTCCTCAGTCTCTGTCTATCTCTCTCTCCTCAGTCTCTGTCTATCTCTCTCTCCTCAGTCTCTGTCTATCTCTTTCTCCACAGTCTCAGTCTATCTCTCTCTCTCCACAGTTTCAGTCTCTCTCTCTCTCCACAGTTTCAGTCTCTGTCTCTCTCTATCTCTCTCCACAGTTTCAGTCTCTGCCTATCTCTCTCTCTCTCCACAGTTTCAGTCTCTGTCTATCTCTCTCTCTCTCTCCACAGTTTCAGTCTCTGTCTCTCTCTCTCCACAGTTTCAGTCTCTGTCTCTCTCTCTCCACAGTCTCTGTCTATCTCTCTCCCTCTCCTCAGTCTCTGTCTATCTCTCTCCCTCTCCTCAGTCTCTGTCTATCTCTCTCTCTCTCCTCAGTCTCTGTCTATCTCTCTCTCTCTCCTCAGTCTCTGTCTATCTCTCTCTCTCCTCAGTCTATCTCTCCTCAGTCTCTGTCTCTGTCTATCTCTCTCTCTCTCTCCACAGTTTCAGTCTCTCTCTCTCTCCACAGTTTCAGTCTCTGTCTCTCTCTATCTCTCTCCACAGTTTCAGTCTCTGCGTATCTCTCTCTCTCTCTCCACAGTCTCAGTCTATCTCTCTCTCCACAGTCTCAGTCTATCTCTCTCTCTCCACAGTCTCAGTCTATCTCTCTCTCTCCACAGTCTCAGTCTATCTCTCTCTCTCCACAGTCTCAGTCTATCTATCTCTCTCCACAGTCTCAGTCTCTCTCTCTCTCTCTCCACAGTCTCAGTCTATCTCTCTCTCTCTCTCCACAGTCTCAGTCTATCTCTCTCTCTCTCTCTCCACAGTCTCTGCCTATCTCTCTCTCTCTCCACAGTCTCTGTCTATCTCTCTCTCTCCACAGTCTCAGTCTATCTCTCTCTCTCTCCACAGTCTCAGTCTATCTCTCTCTCTCTCCACAGTCTCAGTCTATCTCTCTCTCTCCACAGTCTCAGTCTATCTCTCTCTCTCTCCACAGTCTCAGTATATCTCTCTCTCTCCACAGTCTCTGTCTATCTCTCTCTCTCTCCACAGTCTCTGTCTATCTCTCTCTCTCTCCACAGTCTCTGTCTATCTCTCTCTCTCCACAGTCTCTGTCTATCTCTCTCTCTCCACAGTTTCAGTCTCTCTCTCTCTCTCTCTCCACTCATTAAAAAAAACTTAAACTCTTATTATGAACTAAATGATAAGAGTCGTCTGAAATTATAAATTATCATCAAAATACGTTTTCTCTTATTTTGAATCTCTAATGCTTTATATCATGTAAACACTTTTCTTCATGTGTAGTATCATTGCTCTTTGGATAGGTCGTGTTTTGTTGTCTATTTAAGGATATTATTTCAAACATTTATGTTTAGTAGTTCGTTTGTTGGTCTGTATATGTATTTTTATACGAAATATAAACATCCATCAATTTGACTGTAGATTAGAAACCCTACAATCAGTTTGCAAATTGGGTCCTGAAATTCCTTGCACCCGCCTCGACTTAATTCTCCTGCATTGCATCGAAGGTCTTTTTTTACCTATGATCTTAATGCGATTAACTCCATAAATTCAAGTAACCAAATAATTCCTTTGTTTCATCTGATCTTGAAATATATTTCAAATATTTACTATCTTTTTAAGAATCCTAGTATGATTTTTAGCATTTTAACAATCCTTGTATAAATTTTAGCATTTTAACAATCCTAGTATCATTTTTAGCATTTTAACAATCCTTTTATATTTTGTAGCATTTTAATAATCCTTTTATAGTTTTTAGCATTTTAACAATCCTGTTATATTTTTTAGCATTTTAACAATCCTTGTATAATTTATAGCATTTTAACAATCCTAGTATGATTTTTAGCATTTTAACAATCCTAGTATGATTTTTAGTATTTTAACAATCTTAGTATGATTTTAAAACTTTTAACAATCCTTTTATATTTTGTAGCATTTTAACAATCCTTTTATATTTTTTTAGCATTTTAACAATCCCTTTATATTTTTTAGCATTTTAACAATCCTTGTATAAATTTTAGCATTTAAACATTCTTGTATAATTTGTAGCATATTAACAATCCCTTTATATTTTTTAGCATTTTAACAATCCTTGTATAATTTGTAGCATTTTAACAATCCTTTTATAAGTTTTAGAATTTTTACAATCCTTGTATAAAGTTTAGAATTTTTACAATCTTTGAAATTTTTTTAGTATTTTAACAATCCTTATGATATTTTAACAACCCTTTTATAAGTTTTAACATTTTAACAATCATTGTAATGTTGTTAGCATTTTAACTATCATTGTATAATATTTTAACAACCTATGTATAAGTTTTAGCATTTTAACAATCCTTGAAATGTTGTTAATATTTTAACAATCCTTGAAATGTTGTTAACATTTTAACAATCCTTGAAATGTTAACATTTTAACAATCCTTGTATAATTTGTTAGCATTTTAACAAATCTTGTATAATTTAACAATCCTTGTATACTTGTAAGAATTTTAACAATCTTTGTATAATTTATAGCATTTTAACAATTCTTGCATAATTTGAGATTTTCAAGTGGTTTTTAACATTTTTTTCACGTTTTTAAATTTAACATTTTATTTTTTTGTTTAAACAATTTTGCTCAAAATTTTGATGTTGAAAGAGCCAATATTTTCATTAAAATATATTCTCGGGCTCTATTAAACATTCCTCACACATTGGATGGCGAAAGGTTTCCTCGAAAATTTGGTAGCAAGATAGTTTTTCACATAAAGTAAAATATGTATATAGAAAATGTCATAAAAAATGTAGCCTCCCTCTACCGAGCTAGAAAATTTCTCACACCTGCCACTATCCTATATCTCTATAAAGCCACCATTCCACCATGTATGGAATATGGTTGCAAGATCTGGACTGGTGCACCAACCACTAGCCTCTCCCTCTTGGACAGTGTGCAAAAATTAACGTACAACCTAATAGGTCTCGTACTGTCTACCAAGTCTCAGCCCCTGTTGGATCGTCACAGTCGTCTTGTTTTGTGAGTACTTCCACGAAATATGCTGCAATTAACTTATTGCATTTATAACCTCAACATTCATACACGCGACCAACAGCAAAATCACACCCCTTCACTGTATGGATCCTTGAATGCTAAAAGGTTTCCTTCTCTAGTAGCTTCTATCCTCGGACCACTTGCCTTTAGAATTCCTGCCATGCTCCCTGCGTCCCCGACTATACTAACATGCAGAAATTTAAATGCAATGTGAAAAACTATCTTGCTGCCCAACTCCCGACTCAGGTTGATCTTTATAAGCATAAAATCTTCCATTGCATTCAATAAAGATTTTATATATACATATTTTAAATTTATTATTTTGATATTTTTGATTTAAAAATGTAATTTAAATCTTTATGGCATAATATGGTCACCGTGACCTTTAGTTAGAGCATTTTTTTCAACTTAATTGCCTATATGACATATATGTATGTGTATTGGCATCCTTCAGTCGCAACGACTATGGATCAGCGCCGTGTTGGGATGTTGTTTGTGTGCATCTTTTTGTGTAACTGTAGAGACCAATTCTTGATTTGCATGGTCTACTACAGCGTTGACACACGAAAGCTGTTGTGTAATGTGTCACCTCGGCTTGTTGGTCTGCCTGTAGGTTCGCTCTTCTCCTAGCTGTCTTCGCAGTGTTTTCATCGTGGAGGGTCTTTTCACTGATGATCATTCCCTGGTGTATCTGTTTCCTCCAGGCAGGTCTGTCAGCTGCAGAGGCTTCCCATGTATTAATGTCAATTGTGCAAGCCTTCATATCTTACTTACAGACATATATATATTTGTCGCTCCTCGAAAAAGTAGAGCACTGTAAGTGTAGTATTAACACAGCATGACGTCACTAGCTTTAAATGCATCGTTCCTTTCATTAAAAAAAAGTAGAACGCTCTCAGACGTTAAGCTGCCGATAAAGTGTTAAAATTATCACAGCTTATTTGCTATTCAAAATTGGCCGAGTGGTTAAGGGGTCGGATTTGAGTTGCAAAATACTCGTAATCCGGGGTTTCGAATCGCATGACCGGTAGTGAATAGTCATATCTCTATGCTGATGAGTCCCTACTATTAAAGACGAAAGGTATACGTACATAGATAATAAACAATAACAAATATTTATTATATATATAATTATTATTCATAGAATCCGTTCAGTTTCGAGACAATGGATACCCCCTGTAAAGGCACCTGAGCGTGGAGTCTATTGTGAAGCAAGGGTTGCGCAATGGTCAACGGTACTTGCTTGTATCCAGTAAATAAAATAAGTTATGTTTACTAGGTTTTTACTCAAACTTTAACCTTCATTTCAATTTTTCCTTGAAAAGCCAATTTTTAGAAGACTAAGGGTAGAACCCGTCGGCCATTTTGTTTTAGTGTTCGAACCCGTCCGAAGCTTGTATTTGTTTCATTTCATTTTGCTTAACCTGTTTATTGACGAAAAAATAAAATAAATCACACACATTTATTTTGAAAGTGCAAGATTATAATCTTTCGTCTTAAACTCTTCTGCGATACTATCTTGTTTAGAGAGAATTACTTTGGAAAATAATCGACGATTTTGTTTTCTATTTACTCGTAAATATTCTTGCATTGTGTCTGGTATTCCTCGGTGCTTCGTATAGTATTACTAGATAGTATATCTAATATGCTAAAGACAATAATCGTCTACGTTTTGAAACTTCACTTGAATGTAATTTTGTTAATAAATGTGATTTTAAGAAACGCATGCACATAGAAATAGGCGTTTTTGAATATTTATTTTCGTGTTGACTATTTGAAAGTATAATTAATATGATTTTAATTTTTAAACTTTACCCTATTTATGTGTTAAGCTCTGGATGATAAAACAATGGTAACAATGCTATGATAAGCAGAGAGCACATTCAGCACCTGGTATTCTTAAATAGGGTCAACGTCGTTTAACTCTGATAATCTATTATTATTATAAGCATTTATTTAAGCCATAAATCTTTTGACTGATGATTTCTTTTATATAGGAAATCTCAAGATTCTGATATCAATCCTTTTTTTTACAAACCAAAAGTTAAAAACTCCACAAAATCTTCCAATATTAGAGAGAAAGATTTTTTTTTATTATTCATCATTCTAAAATTAGTCAAGTATAAAAGTTTCAGGATTGTATCTTTAATGTATCGCTTTTTACACAAATTTGGTTAGGTGTACATTCGACTAATTTTTCTTACCAACTGCTAATGGGGCCTCGGGCCGTGTTTACATGTTAGAAAAAGGAGTGATTTTTTTTCAGGGATGCACTAATGGGAAAAATTGGCTTAATCTGTAAAGTCTCAGGAATCACTAATAAGTTTCAATGTGTTAGGGTTAGGGCTAAAATAAAAACTTATATAAACACTTAAAATTTCTCTTCTGTTTCAGCACAACTTTTGTGACAGCATCTGATTTTCATCAAACTCACTGGAGAGAGGGGAGGGGGGGCTCGAGTAATTAACATTTAATTAATTAAGCTATTCTTAAATAGGCACTCAGTACTGATCAAGGGTCAACGTCGTTTAACTCTGATAATCTATTATTATTATAAGCATTTATTTAAGCCATAAATCTTTTGACTGATGATTTCTTTTATATAGGAAATCTCAAGATTCTGATATCAATCCTTTTTTTTACAAACCAAAAGTTAAAAACTCCACAAAACCTTCCAATAGTAGAAAGAAAGATTCTTTAAAATTTTTGATTCATCATTCTAAAATTAGTCAAGTATAAAAGTTTCAGGATTGTATCTTTAATGCATCGCTTTTTACAAAAATTTGGTTAGGTGTACATTTGACTAATTTTTCTTACCAATTGCTAATGAAGCCTCGGGCCGTGTTTACATGTCAGAAAAAGGAGTGTTGGGGGGGGGAGGGATGCAGTAATGTGAAAAATTGGCTTAATCTGTAAAGTCTCAGGAATCACTAATAAGTTTCAATGTGTTAGGGTTAGGGTCAGCTGCTAAAATAAAAACTTATATAACCACTTAAAATTGCTCTTCTGTATCGTTTCAGCACAACTTTTGAGGGGAGGGGGGGGCTCGAGTAATTAACATTTAATTAATTAAGCTTTTCGAGTCAGCGTTCATAATATTTGTATACCTTTAGAATTAGGAAACTATTATTAATCAATTAAATTTACATTAGATAACATTAAATAACATTATTATTATTGAGAGGAGAGGGGGGGCTCGAGTAATTAACATTTAATTAATTAAGCTTTTCGAGTCAGCGTTCATAATATTTGTATACATTTATTATTATTATTATTAATAAACAGAAGAAAGAGGGGGGGCTCGAGTAGTTACAATTTAATTAATTAATCTTTTCAAGTCAGCGTTCATAATATTTGTATACCTTTAGAATTAGGAAACTATTATTAATCAATTAATTTACATTAGATAATATTAAATAACATTATTAGATTACATATATAAACAAAGAACGAAATTTCAAGACGAGGCTGTGATTAGAAGTGAAAACGTGGCAAGAATCTTACTTAAATTCATAGATTTCAACGGCCTTATATACCCTAAGTAAACGTCGTTTAGACACTAGACGGGCTTCCTCATTTACATAATACATTACTTTTAACCTTCAATTAAATTCATATTTACAAATATACACTTATAACTGCTATTATCAAGTTTACATATGTATTTACAATATTTTCCGATAAGGTGATATTAATAAAAATTATTCATACAATTAATTAAAGCCATTTTCTTTATCAACATGTAGAAGATTTTGCATCCTCTTTTAATAAACAATTGGTCTTTTATTTCTTTTTAATTTTATTGTATCATTTAATGTGAACGTCAGAAAACAGCACAACCCTCATGCCTTGCAGAAACATTTTTTTAAGAATTGCTGAAGCATGAAACAATCGATCTGAGGATAATTTATTCCATGTTCTTTCTTTTAATGAACTACGCCATTCTATCTATAAGGATTCCTCACTTATTTGAAGCATTTATCTTCAGTTATACACTGCGTAAGTTGGCCTTAGATTTGGATAAGAGAATGTGAAACAGTTGCATGAGCGAACTATTTCGTATCGATGTACATTAGCTTTAACCAAGATGGTGATTCGGCTTTGCGCATGTGTAATCATTGCCTCTTTATAACGTAGGTGTGGCCGAATGTGATCGCCTATGTTCACGCTAAAATAAAACAGCACAAGACAAATGTTCATTTACCTCGATGTAGTCTGGGAGGCATGCTTTTTCTTTGTCTGCGCGAAAATAGGTAACCCAGTCATGGTCGTCGATATCTCTGGTCAGTTGTCGGTTCGATCCGCTCTGATCGAAAACTTACCCCGAACTCGCCGTCTTCTCTCTCAGTCTATAACTCGTCAGTTGTCGGTCCAATCTGTCCCGATCCGCTCTCTGTCCGGGTTCAATCCAAACTGCTCGGCTTCTCTCTGAATCCCAAACTCCTTAACTCTTTGCCATAAATCTTACTGTCGTAAAACGGTGTCACTCCTAAATGTTGTGTCCGGTATTCTTGTCTGAGTCACCTGTCCTAAACAATGGAAACTGACCACTTCCGCATTTCTTTTGTCTCTGTCGATGAGTCACTTCCTATCCTTGCAGACTTCATTGTATCACATAGGCGTATGAAAAGTGTATGTGTATTTATGTGTCAACATATTTTGCCGCCAACATCAAGCAGTTTGAGGTTTTTCTTCATGCCGGCAAGATTCATTTTCGACCTGATCTCGCTCTGCTTTGGCTACAGGCAGGTAAGATGCCGAACTCCAGGATATGTCATTATCTAAGCGACATTGTACCATCTCTTTTGTTCCTATGTTTCTGTAAATAAATATTAGCATCCATTTAGTCGTTGAGACGTTATTTATTTTCTCGTGTAACATTTCTATTTCAGTCGGATTCAGCCAGACATACTTCCAAGTAATTTTGTCATTCTGACTTTCTTCTTGATTTAAAACGGTAACACCCACTATCTCCAAACCAGTAACAAATGGTAACAAACAAAAAAACCCGACTATTTCAGCATACAAATATGGATGTGCATCCTGTTGTTAAGGTGTGACACAAATATGAAGAAATAAATGGATGAAAACGAGTGTTTTTTACTTGTATTCACCAAAAAAGCCACATTGATACCGAGACGTAAGAGGCCAGTCAATTAGAGGCCATATTTATCCTAAGTGTCGAGTTTTGCAAGAAAATGATTGTTCACATCACATTTACATTTTTGTACGTTAGTACAGTCATGGAAACAAGGAGCAAAGAGGGAATTCCAGACGCTAGCAATTCAAAGAAAAGATCCTATTAGAGTAGAAAGCTTTCCGGCATCTGCAAACCTAAAGACTTTGCTGCTTGTCGGGAGTATTTACAGTGTGCAGGAAGTTCATCGAAGCACATTCTGTAGAAGTACGGACAATGTCGGAAAAAATGGGTGAAATGTCCCACTAACTTTGAATGGCCATAACTCAGCTACATATATAACATTTTCCTTCTAACTTACTTATATCCACACATTCCTGACATAGCCAGCTGGTCAAACACTCCCACCCTCCAAAAATTTCACACCTAACCACAACAAAATCTCCCTTCTCCCCTGTTTCACCCTTTCGACTACTTTCACACTCTTACCCATCCACCCCTCCCACTTCCAATCACCATCTTTTCAAATCTTTTCTATAAACCTACACACCAAAAACACAGAGCCTCCCCCTTCCACCCCTCTTTCCCCACCCCTCCACTTTTTCACTCAGTTATCCACATTATTTTCATTCCATGTCACCGACTTTTTTCAACCCGGACCTCGGTCCTGTGTTCCCAGTAGTGGCTGCTACTACTTCTCATTAACCCATCATGTCAACCCAATATTTTCATGTACTTGTATGACATTTTTCTTAAAATTATCATCTTGAAGAAGTCTTACAAAGAAAGACGAAACGTTGATGAATACATAAAAAAACATCTTTTTGGTTTTTCCTTTTTCATTTCCCATATATATATAATTGGAAATGTATTCTTATGATTGTGTTTATGTATCAACATGGTGTTTAGTCTAGAGAACTAACCAATGATATTTGCTTTTATTTCTTTCTCAAGCGTTTCAGCAGCCAATGGATCTAAAGAAAATAAGTTTTTACAGCTTGCAGCACTGTATACGCATAATGAAGTTGTATCTAAAGTAAATAAAAATTCACTAGCAGTTCTCTTGCAGGTCATCATCACTGGTTACTAACAAATAATAACTGGTGGTGTCCCCCTAAATCTGGATGACAAAAAGTCTCCCAGATTTTCATTACTCTCAATCTGTTTCCATAACTATTGCAAATGACTTTACCTTATTGCAGCATCCGTTTACCATTAATTTCTCGCTGGTAAATTCCGTCGTGACGTAGTTGTACCGGCTACTGAGTCTGCAGAGAACTGGTACAAATATTTTGGCATTAAATAACTAAAATACTGATTCTAAGATATATCGATGTATTTGTTATCATCACTTTTATTTAGCCACACACGAATATTTTCCATTGTTACGATTTATAGACTACATTTTATTTGATGACCGCCGTCTAAGTAGGCCTTATTTCTGTGGTCCCTAACTGCTTAAAAGTGGAGCACATCACCACAAAGTTGTGTGTCGATGACTTATGTGTCGTGCTCGCTATGGCGAAAATAAGATTTTAAAGAAACAGTTTTCTAAAGTGAAGGGCCATTTTTGTCCCCGTCGTTTGAGAGCCGGATGTCTACAACTCCGTCCAAGTACTACTGTTGCATGGACGAACTCCTGCTTGGACCGTGGCAGTACGCGTTTTGTACACTAGTCCCACTACGGGCCGTGGCAGTTCACATTTAATACTCGTCATTTTTAAAAGATCATAAATCACGTAGTTCATAAAATGTTGGCATACCTTTAGATTTCTAAACATCTTTTTAAAAATTTTATTTCAGTTCTCAGAAGTCAAACCTCTTCCTGTGGCCAATACTTGATTTGAGTCAATACTTGATTTGAGCTAATACTTGATTTGAGTCAATACTTGATTTGAGTCAATACTTGATTTGAGTCAATACTTGATTTGAGTCAATACTTGATTTGAGCTATACACTTCAAAACGATAACGGTTTTCATCTTTTTTCATTTTATTTCAGTTAGTTCTCAGAAGTCAAGCCACTTCCTTTGGCTAATACTTGATTTCTTCATAAGTTACCTTGATACCAGAGAGCTCGTTTAAAGATTTGCATCGACCCTTTTTCTGAGCCTTGCATATCATGTTTCTTCCTCATTTCTCAAGTATGTGAAGAAGAAAATATTTTTCTCATAAACAGACAACTTATTTTATAGTTTTTTTTCTGGCCGGCTCTGCTTGATTTTGCTGAATTCCAATTGAGCTGGTTTGGGAGAGTATCAAGCTAAGTGTTGTTACTTGAGCTACCATCACCAGAGGATCAATGAATACTTTCCTGGTATATGCCATTTTTAGGCGTTGAATGTTATATTATTATTTTATATATATACTTCCCTCACACAGCCAAAAGATGTGACACAAGGTCAGAAAATGGGATTGGAAAGCCAGCGCCCGAGAAGATGAGCACTCTGGCCTACAAAAAAAATGCCTGGGCAGCCCCGTCGGCATTCCCTGGTAGGGGCGCCTCAGGCGATTAGCAATAAACTAACCCCTTCTCAAAGGGTGAGAAGGCAAAGCATGGGAGGTTGGACCATCTAGAACTGCAAAGGACAGTACCCCAGAATGGTGGAATCAAGACCTGAAGGCCAAGACGATATCGATCTATAGGGTGTAGTATCTATCGGAACAGATACTACACTTTGATCCCAGGCCAAGATCAAATGCTATGTTATTTTTATTTTAACATTTTGTCTGGGTTTACTTATATAGGGAAGTATTTTTATATCAAGGTGCCTTATAAAGAAAGTTTAAATATAAGAAAGTACAGAGAAAGTTTGAAGATGTGAGTGGTGTTTAGTAGGCATTCAAAAGGGGGGGGGGGTCAACATTTTTTTTCTTGAAATAAAAATATTTCTATGTATGGGAGAGGGTAAAAAAAATTGGGGGGGGGGGCAATTTTTTTTTAACTAAAAAAATTTCTATGTAATATGGGGGGGGTAAAAAAATTTTCTTTTTTTTTAACTAAAAATATTTCTATGTATGGGGGAGGGTAAAAAAGTCACATTCATTTCCTGTTTTCAGGATACATTCCTCAAACAAAGTCGAGATTCTGTTGGCTTTTTACTGCTGCATTTTCTATGTTGGTTGCCATGAAGATTGCATAGCTATACAAGACCAAGAAGAATTATTACGAAAAAAAAGGTTTATACCTTTTATTTGTCTAAGCTCTGTTGAGGCTTTTTTTTATCAAGCGAAATATTAAATAAAAAAAGACAAGATGAAGAAAAAGAAATATTTTGATCTTTATTTTTATTTAATAAAATATCTGCATCTAACACATGGTTTCTTTGAAGACATTTTGCCTCTATCTTTATGTTAAAATTCAAAAGATGCTTAAAAAATGAACTTTCCCAAGTTATATATATCCCGCGAGATGTTCAGTTTTTATGTTACACTGGATATAACGTTCTCACAAATGGTTCAGTGAATGTATTTGCACCAACTATCATTTTGTCATCTACCAACATACTATAACAGCTTGATATAAGGGTGCTCACACTCTCCACTCTGATATGGACGCTGGGGTCGCTGGAAGTCATTAGTTTCGCTGTTGTTAGCAGGTACTTATGGAGGAGGCCACGAAAAGGCTGACTTTATCTCCTTTATATATTTCGTCACGACCATGAAAGGATGGGGGTCTCAGGGACTCGGCTGTCTGCGACTGTGGTCACTCTGAGCAGACAGTAGACCACATCATCGAGTCATGCCTCAAACATCGACCACCCAACGGCGAAGCCGGCATAGCTGTATTAGACAACAAAATATAAGCATGGCTATTCTCAACCGAGCTGGTGATCTAACAGTGAGATGTTGTGAAACAAACGAAAGAAGACTCTGTATGGCAAAGCCTGACCTTGTCATTACTAAGCCCTGCTATTTTTCTTAATGCATGCAACTAAGCCCTAGTCTGGGCTGACAATTATGTGCCCCTCCTGGTCATTGTGTAGGGATCCTCTCCTGATCTTCAGAGATCATAGTAACAGAATTTAGGTAAAAACGGCAGCGGAAAAAATGGCAGTGGAAAAAATGGTACATTTAAAAAATGGTACATTTTAAAAAAATGGTACATTTAAAAAAATAGCACATGTAAAAATGGCACATTTAAAAAATGGCACATTAAAAAGGTACAGGGAAAATGACACAGGAAAAATGACACGGGGAAATAGCACCGGAAAATGTCACACAAAAATGGCACATAAAATGGCACATGAAAATGACACACACACATGGCATAGGAAAAATGACACATAAAAATGGCACATTAAAATGGCACCGGAAAAATAGCACCGGGAAAAATAGCACATTAAAAAATGGCACCAGTAAAAATGACACGAAGTAATGAATAGGAAAAAATGACAAGCGAAAAAAAAATACATGAAAATCTCACAATGAGTTTATCACAATCTTAGATAGAATACATAAAGGGAAAATAGTTTATCAAATTAAGAAGAAAATTATTAATAAAATCTTTGGATATCCCCTTAAAAAAGTAAGTGGCACGTTTTTGTTCGGCTAAATCTTTATGATTTTTACTGTTGAAACTCTACGTGTACCTTCTGATTATTCAAGTCTATGGAAAGGTTGTTTGGTGTTTCTATCGCATCTGTGAGATAACTAAACATTTCGGACAGGGCTGTGTCATGGCATATGTTTAGCTAACTTATGTGTTTTTATGTGTCGGTTTAAATTTGATTTCACTGAAAATGCTGAGCCACACACCTTGCAAGAATAAGGCCTTTCCCCAGTGTGTGTTTTTATGTGAGTTTTTAAATATGACAATGCTGGAAACGCTGAACCACACACTTCACAAGAAAACGGTTTTTCACCAGTGTGTGTAGCCATATGGTATTTCAAATGTGATCTCTGTGAAAACACTGAACCACACACTTCACAAGAAAACGGTTTTTCCCCAGTATGGGTGCGCATATGTATTTTTAAAGTAGATTTATCAGAAAACGCTGAGCCACACACTTCACAAGAAAAAGGTTTTTCCCCGGTGTGTTTTCGCATGTGTATTTTTAAGTTTGATGTTTGCGAGAAGACTGCGTCACACACTTCACAAGAATAAGGTTTTTCTTCAGTGTGTGTTTTGATATGTGTTTTTATATGTCTTTTTAAAACTGATAATGCTGGAAACGTTGAGGAACACAGTTCACAAGTAAAATGTTTTTCATTAGTGTGTGTTTTCATATGTGTGTTTAAAGTTGATTTCTCTGCAAACGCTGAGCGACACAATTTGCAAGAATAAGGTTTTTCACCAGTGTGAGTCCGGATATGTCTTTTCAAAGTTGATCTATCTGAAAATGTTGACCCGCACACTTCACAAAAAAAAGGTTTTTCCCCAGTGTGAGTTCGCATGTGTTTTTCTACTGTTGATTTCAATGCAAACGCCGAGTCACACACTTCACAAGAAAAAGGTTTTTCCCCAATGTGTGTATTCATGTGTCGTCTTAAATTGGATTTCTCTGAAAACACTGTGTCACACATATCGCAAGAATAAGGTTTTTCTCCAGTGTGTATTCGCACATGTCTTTTTAAATTTGATTTCTCTGAGAACGTTGAGTCGCACACCTCACATGGAAAAGGTTTTTCCCCGGTGTGTGTTTTCATGTGTGATTTTAATTTTGATTTTTCTGAAAATGCGGAGCTACACACTTCACATGAAAATGTCCTTTGTCCAGTATGAGTATGCATATGTCTTTTTAAAGTGGATTTCTCAGGAAAGTCTGTGCCACACACTTGACAAGAAAAGGGTTTTTCCCCAGTGTGAGTTTTCATGTGTGATTTTAATTTTGATTTTTCTGAAAATGCAGAGCAACACACTTCGCACGAATACGGTTTTTCTCCAGTGTGTATTCTCATGTGTTTGTTTAATTTTGATTTTAATGAAAATGCTGAGCCACACACATCACAAGCAAAAGGTTTTTCCCCAGTGTGATTACGCATATGTATTTTTAAATGTGACTTCTGTGAAAATGATGAGCCACACACTTCACAAAAATGCTTCTTTCCAGTGTGTTTTGTCATATGTATTTCTAAGTGTGATTTCTGCGCAAACACTGAGCAACACACTTTGCAAGTGTAGGGTTTTTCCCCAGTGTGTATTCGCACATGTTTTTTTAAATTTGATTTTTCTGAAAATGCTGATCCGCATACTTCACAAGGAAAAGGTTTTTCACCGGTGTGACATCGCATGTGTATTTTCAAATTTGAATTCTCTGAAAATGCTGAACTACACACTTCACAGGCAAACGGTTTTTCTCCAGTGTGTATTTTCAAATGTCTTTTTAAATGTGCAATCCTTGAGAAGCTTGAGCCACACACATCGCAAGAATAAGGTTTTTCTCCAGTGTGTGTGCTCATATGGTTTTCAAAACTTGATTTCTGTGAAAATACTGAACTACACTGCTCACAAGTGTAAGGTTTATGTGTAGTGTGTGTTTGCATTGTTTTGTTAAGATCTTCGTGAACATTTGCTATATTCTTCAGAAAATATGGTTTCTATTCCATATATGTTCATAAAACAATTTACTCCATTGTCGCTGAAAATAAATAAAATGTTCAATTAAACATACATTAGTAGTAAAAAGAAATTACAAAAATATTACAATTTTATTTAGAATTTTTTTTACAATATCTGAAATATCCATGAAGTTTATTAAGGTAACTTGTAAAAAGCTGATGATCCCTAAGATTTGAAATTATTTTCAGATTTTTATTTTCTAAACGAATCAATATGATCCTGAAAATTAATAAGATGTTTAATTAAGCATACATTAATAAAAAGAAATCACAAAAATATTACAAGTTATTTTTTATTTCAGTTAGTTCTCAGAAGTCAAGCCCCTTCCTGAAAATTAATAAGATGTTTACTTAAGCAGATATTAATTAAATAATTAAAACGATGTGCAACAAACAATTGAAAGTCCGACTGACATTGTTTTATCTATTAGAATATATCGAATCACTATATCTATATAAAGTTACATATGTTTATATGTACCAGGGTTCACTCCTAAACTAATTAATCGACTAATATACATTTTGAGAACACAGCTGGTCGGTGTAAGGGGTCGTAATGTGGGCTATATTTAGCTTTATGCCATTTTCTTTAGAATTTTATTTTAAATAAGTGTCTGAAACATTTAACAGTATTATAATGGAGTTCATTCCGATAACTTATAAAACACAAAAAATAATATCAACTTTTGAAATAATTTTCAGATTTAATTTTCAAAGGGAATCAATATGTATTCGCTCATGCATGTCACAAAACTAAAAGCTGAAATTTTGACATTTTATACATTATTTAAACGAAAGTATTTCCAATTCTTGGTACTCTTATAGCTGACGCACCATGTTTCTGTGACTTCGCGTTGTCAACATTCGGGTAGGTCTCGGAGTTGACAAAACTATTAATGAAGCAGCCGATAACTTTTGGAAGAAATTAATCGCGTTCAAAAAAAATCCCGAAAGAATAATTGAGTTTTTTGAAAAAAATGTAAAAAAAAAAAACATTGAAAAAAAAGTTTTAAAAAAGCATTTATTAAACAAATTAAACAAAATTCGTTCTTTATTTTTATATATGTATTTTAGTTTGGTTTTCTTCGTCACAATTTATTGGCTGTCAATATTCAATTTAGCATTTGGCAGTTTTTGCTATGTCAACTCTCGGGCACTTCTGTAACCTGCCCGAATATTGACGATGCCAAGGGGTGTCCGTTTTACGATATATCAACACTTTTTGGTTATTTACTGCAAACAAACAATAAAAATAGCTTTTGTTGTACACTGCATCCGCACACATTTTGTTACACCGCCACAATTGGCCATAAATCCCATCCCTTCATTGTAGAGGTCTCTAGATGCCAGAAGGTCTTTTACTTTGGTAGCTTAGGACAGCTTGCTTTTGGAATTCCCTCCCTGCTCTCTATTTCCCCAACAGTATTAAGATGTAAAAATTTAAACTTAATGTGAACACACATTTTGCTGCCCAACTGTTCATGCAGTTCGTCCCTCTATAAATGTGTCCCCTTATGCAGTAGCCCCTTATGCTTCAGTAGCAATTTTGTACATAAATTAACCAGAATACAAAATTATCATCAGATGCACAGACAAAGATTATTTAAAGGGATTATAAAAAAGTTTACCTATAATAATAATAATAATTTATTAAATTCGCAATATTATGGAAAATGAACACAATCATGACATAAAAGAGATGAAATATTCCAGAATTATGTTTACGTTTTTCTTAGATTTAGGGTTAGGGCTAAAGTTAAGAGTTAAAAGTGTTTTATTTGACCAAGGAAAGCTCAGTCTTACTTAAGCTTTCATTTGGTTTTGTATATATACTATATAATAAATATAATATCGTTGTGTGAAAATTAAATCAAAGACTGTCTAAGATGAGCGTCATGTAGGATCACTTGACAAAAAATTTGAATTAAACCAGAATACTGAAGTGTCATAAGTTATTAAAAATAATTATAAAATAGATATGAAATTAATTAATTAATTAATAATATTAGATAGATAGATATGAAACATTACATTAATAATATTATGTAAAATGTTGCCATTTATCGGCTGTCAGCATTCAGTTTGGCAGTTTTTGTCTCGTCAACTCTCAGGCGATTCCAAGACCTGCCCGAACGTTGACGAAGCAAAGTCACGGAAACATGGTGCGTCATCTGTAAGAATACCAAATTTTTGTACATAAAACATCAAATTCACAATTTTGTACATGAATTAACCAGAATACAAAAATATCATAGATGTAGACAAAGGTTATTTAAAGTGATTATTAAAAAGTTTACATTCATAATATTACATAAAATGAATACAGAATTATATTTTTAGTTCGAAATCATACGTTTTGTGTTCAAGTATTAGAGGACCATTGTTTATAAAAGCTACAAACAAAATGACAACAGCACAACATATAGACTTATGGGATGAACATTCAATATAGACTTATGGGATGAACATTCAATATAGACTTATGGGATGAACATTCAATATAGACTTATGGGATGAACATTCAATATAGACTTATGGGATGAACATTCAATATAGACAACCAGGAGCGACCAGGTGAACGTTGTCAACATCTATAGTGTGAATAGTGCTATAGATATGCAAATATCTATGCAAATAAGAATACATATAACATAAAAGAGATGAAATTCACAATTATTCCATAAACGAAATTTTGGGGGTGACAGCGTTTTGTGACAGTGGGGTAGGTTAGTTTTACGACAGTTTGACGACAGTAAGGTTTATGACAAAAAGTTAACGAGTTTGGGTTTCGGGGAGAAGCCGAGCAGTTAAGATCGAACATCCCGAGAGAGCGGATCGGACTGGGAAAATGATGAGATGAGCTGATGACTTGAGCAACGGCAATGGGGGTCTTGACAGTCCGCGCCGGTGTCACACACACTCATAGTTCCAACTAAATTATACACAACGTATATGTGTTTGTGTTCTTTCTCGAGAGTTGTGTTTCTTTTATTTAACTTGTGGACCAGTGCTGTGCCCTCGACGATTCGTCAATGGATAGACGATGAAGACAAGAATGCCACGGAAACACAACGTTGGGGTCGACGGTCGTCGAGTGGGCCAACATGGTTCTACATCAGACAGCCTGGGGGAAGTTAAACTAAGGAAAGTTATATTAAAAACAAATGCAATTCAGTTCTAAGTGATAGTCATCTGAAGGTGGAAGGTTCAATCCTCATTGTGGGTGATACAAAGAATTCCGAATTACTGAAGAACGGAACGCGAGCATGCTACCCCTTTCGAAATTCCGCTAAGATTCCCGAGTTCGACAAAAACATTCAACAGTTCAACAAGATACGCCTGAAGAAGGTCGGAGGTTACATCGGCCGAAACGTTGTGAGAATAACACCCCACATGAGAACAGTAGTTCGAATATTCCAAATTATAAAAATTACCAATCCCGATCTAAAAAATTAAGAAATATAATTTTTTAAAAGGGAATTATTTTACCTAAAAGAAAAGGCTACGGAAAAAAGAATAAAAAAGGGATCCTAGGATTTTGATAAATAAATAAAAAGAAAAGAATGCAAAAAAGGACAGAAAGAAAGGGAAAAAAAGAAAGAAAGAAATGGAGAAAAAGAGGGAAAAAACCGAAAAATATAAAAAAAACGAAAGAAAAACGGAAAAAAAAGGAGAAAGAAAGAATAAAGGAAATGTTAGGGAGAAAAAAGAGAAAGAAAAAGAAAGGAGAAATAAAGAAGAAAACAGGAAAAGAAGTAAAGAGAGAAATTACAAGAACGAAGAAAAGGGAAAGAAAGAAAGAAGGAAAAGAAGAAAGAAAAAAAGAATGAAAAAAAAGAAAAAATGATCTTCTTTCTTTATTTATTTATTAATTACACTAAAAATGAAGAATTTGTCATTTCTTTTTTTATCGTTTTAATGTGTTTAAATTCAAGGATCCCTTTTTTTATTTTTTTAAATAATAATAAAATAATATAAATGAATAATAAAATAAACAACTTCTACAGGTATGCTCCGATGAACTGGCTACTCTGGTGCCCCCTCGACGTAAATTCACTAGACCAACTCGACAATCAGCTAAATCCCATCCATTCACTGTGGAGGTCCCCAGATGCCGGAGAGCCTTCTACTCCAATAGCTTGCTGCTGGCCTCTGGAACTCCCTCCCTGACCCCTGTTTCCTCGACGGTACCGACATGCAGAGGTTTAAAACTGCACAGCTCCCAACTTAGAATGACACTCTAAACCTACTTCCTAATTCTCAGTAGCCCCTTACGTTTACAGTGGCGTCCTGCCTTGTTTGGGGTGAAATATCATTAAAAAAAAAAGAGGTAGAATAATAATTTATCTTGCCTTTGGTAACATTTATTTGTTGCCTATTTTTTATTTTTTAAATATAACTTTCCTTAATTTCAATTACTTAAATCGAGAGCAGACTTAGTAATGTGGAAAAATCCATCAACGTTAATTAATTCTATTGTGAAAAGTAACAAAAATTAAATAAACCGAAAAGAAAAAATATTGTATTCATGGGGGGGGGGAGAGAGGGGTCAATAAAATGACAATTCGGTGTTTTTTTTGTTTTTTTTTATAATGAAGGTAAAATATTTATTTCAAATGATTGAGATTTATTGGTTCATTTGAGTAACGCCTACTGGGGCCATCGGCGCTTCTGGCGCCTCCGGCGGGTATAAAAAGTGCCGCCCCTTGAGGTTTAGTTTCTGAAACCCAAAAGAAATAATATTTACAATTTAGATATGTTCCAAGTTCTCATATTTCGTTTTCTAAAATAAGGTACAACTTTCATTAAACATAACAATAATATTAAATAGTTTTACCTTTCAATCGTATCGGAGTTGGCCCTTTTTTTTTTTTAAATTGTTTATTGAAGTTTGGGAAGATTCATGGCCACCTTTCATGTATTGAGGGAAGAGCGGTGAACTATATTGACGAATTTAATGCGAAGACATCTTTGTTTTCGGAAATAGCAGTAGAAGGAGTTTGGCCGCTTACGATCACTTAAATTATGATTTCGCCGCTTACGATCACTTAAATTATGATTTCGCCGCTTACGATCACTTAAATTATGATTTCGCCGCTTACGATCACTTTAATTATGATTTCGCCGCTTACGATCTCCAAAATATGTTCGCTTCATGAAAAGTGACGGATGCTTAATCATCGGAAAACACAATATTTGGCTTCTTTTTTTTTTTAGATTTTTATGTGAACGTGGCTTCCGGTTAAATTTATGGCGTCACGTCCGCTACGGATGACCACAAATAATAATTTTAAAAAAAACCGTTGTTGTTAGACTTTCTTGTTTATGCGATGTGGTGTAAATGAGGAAAAAAGAAGAGAAAACAAGAACGACCGACCGCGTTTTTGCGTGGCTTACCTCGTGTGAAGAAGAAGGAAACAAGAATGGCCGACTTGTTTCTTTAAATGCCTACAGGGTGACTACGAGGTATGCAAATGAGATGCTCCTGATTGGAAATGAAAGAGATAAAAGAGGAGTGATTGGGGGAGGAGGCAGAGGGAAGTTAGATTGCGAACAGAGAAGTTTGATCATAGGAGAAAAGTCGGATTCGTAGAGAGTGAAGAAAAACGTTGCAGAAATTCGTCTCGGAGTGGATAGAAAGCGGAAGTACGGCCAGCAGTGTCACGTATACCACGAGCTATTTCGGCACATCGAGCAAATTACCATGGCTGAGTGGAGACTGAGCACTCACATGCTGAGACCCTTTACTGGGGAGGGTGACCTGATTAAGTGGCTGGAGAAATTAAAGATGGTGGCGAAGCTGCAAAAGATAGAAGATGTGGTCACCCTGCTGCCGCTATACTTAGAGGGGGAAGCCCTCACGATTTACCAGCAGATGCGAGATGAAGACAAGGAAGACTTTGCCTCAGTGGAGCAAAGGCTGAAATTGGCCTTCGCTGAGGGCCCATTCGAAGCACTTGGTAAGCTTTCCAGTTTGAGGTGGACCGGCGAGTCGGTTGACGTCTTTGCGGCAGAGATCAGGAGACTGGCAGGGTTGGCTGGTTACGTGGGGAGGAGCCTGGAGATGACGGTAAAGCTGTACCTAGTTAACGGCTTCCCAGAGGAAATCTCTACGAACATGCAGAGAATCACTGGGATCCATACTATGGAAGTGGACGATCTCTTGGTTCACGCCAGAGTCCTAGTGAAAAATGTTAAAAGCCCAATCGTGGCTGCAGCTGTGGGTGGAAATATGTGCATGAGGCCTCACTTGAATGAGAGGCAGCCGGCGAGGCGACAGGAGGGGAGACCTGCAATCAAGTGCTTCCGGTGCCAGGGCCCTCATCTGATCAAGGACTGCAAAGAGCCGAGACCGGGGATCACGTGCTACCGATGTGGACAAGTGGGGCACCTTAGCCGCTATTGTGTTGCTGCACGGCACCAGGGAAATGAGTGAAGGGGAGCTATTGCGCCAGTGGTTACCCCTTCTGTGCGGAGATGGCGCATGATGGAACGTTGCCTCGGTTACCGGTAGTAGTCAATGGGAAGAAAGCCATAGCCCTTGTCGACACAGGCTGTACTACAACGTTGTTAGCGAGGAATGTCGCTAGGTCATGGAGCGGAACCAGGACTATTAGGACCGTGGATGGCAGGGATGTGAAGTGCCTAGGTGAGACGACAGCGGAAGTAATGGTGCAAGGGGTGTCCATTGGACTGCGAGCCTTAGTGTTGAATCATCTGGTCGGTGGTGTTGACGTGATTATAGGTATGAGTGCAATTAACCGACTGGGGGGCGCCACGTTACGAGGGAGCCAAGTGACGTTCGGACGTCTCGGCGCAGTGGGGATGGCAGGAGTGGAAGGTGATAGAACCATCAGAATACCAAAACCGGAGGTTTGCTGCATTGAGGACAAAGATTTCCTGGCAAAGTTTGATGGCGTGTGGTGGACGGTGGAATGGAAATGGATCTCCGGACCCCCGGAACTACAGAATAAAGTGGGCTGCTACGAAAACACCCTGCGAGGAGAAGTAAGAAAAGGATTTGAGGAAGAAGTGGAGAGGTGGATAAAAGAAGGAATTCTGAAACCGTGGACAGGGGAAGAAAAAGGAGTGTTGCCACTACTGGCGGTTGTTCAGCCTACGAAAAACAAGATTAGGCCCGTACTGGACTTCAGAGAATTGAACAGACACGTAGCCTGCCACACTGGAACGGGGATCGACGTATGTGAGGAGGTCATGAGGAAATGGAGAAGAATGGGACGGGCCACAAAAATTGTCGATCTGAAATCGGCATATCTGCAGATCCATGTAGATGAAAAACTCTGGCAGTACCAGCTGGTCCGGTACAAGGGGCGAGTGTATTGTCTGACGAGGCTAGGCTTTGGGCTGAGTTCAGCCCCCAAAATTATGACTGCCGTGCTGAAGACAGTGCTGAGCAAAGACCGTTCAGTGGAGGAGGCCACTAGTTCGTACATTGACGACATTCTGGTGGAGGAGGCAGAGGTGACAGCGGAGAAAGTAAGAAGCCATGTCGAGAAGTATGGGTTAACTGCAAAACCGGCGGAGGCCCTGGATGGAGGACGGGTGCTGGGGTTGAAACTAAGGCGAGATGGAAAAGAAAGCCTTGTCTTCGAACGAGGGAGTGTAATACCCGAAGTCGGATCTGAGCTGACGAAGCGAGAACTCTTCTCAGTCTGCGGGAGGCTGGTCGGGCACTATCCTATCGCTGGCTGGCTCAGGATAGCATGTAGTTTTATTAAACGACTAGCAGGCACTGCTGGCTGGGAGGGCCGTGTAACGAAGGAGGTTATGAACATGCTGCAAGAAATCATTGCGAGGGTGAGGAATGAGGACCCAGTGAAAGGGGACTGGTATGTCAGCAGCGGAGATGCGGGTGTGATTTGGTGCGATGCCAGTAACCTGGCGTTGGGCGTCGTACTAGAGATGGGAGGCGTAACTGTGGAGGATGCGGCATGGCTAAGAAAAACCAACGACTTCTCCCATATCAACGTAGCAGAACTAGATGCCGTTATGAAAGGACTCAATCTGGCCCTGAAGTGGGGATTGAAAATAATTGAAATTAAAACCGATTCGGCAACGGCAGCATCGTGGATTCGGTCGGCAGTAACTGGCGATAAGAGAGTTAAGACCAAAGGTGCTGCGGAAATGCTGATCAAGCGCAGACTCGGAGCGCTCGCCGATCTAATAGCGGAGTTCCAGTTAAGAGTATCTGTCGTGTTGGTCCCATCAGAAAAAAACAAGGCGGATTCGATGACACGCGTGAAGAAGGCCTGGCTGCAGGAGGGAAAGGAGGTCTCCTCGGTATGCTATGCAGGGGAAGAAGTCAAGGAGTCACACGAAATGCACCACTTTGGTCGGGAACGAACGTTATTCCTAGCCAGAGAGGTTTACCCGGAGACCACCGAGGAGGAGGTTAGGGAAGTGGTGGAGAACTGTCGAGAGTGCCAATCAATTGACCCTAGACCGTCCAGACACGAAACAGGACAGTTGCACGTTGCGGAGGACTGGAAGCGATTGGCTATTGATGTGACGCACTATCGCCACAAATTGTATCTCTCGATGGTCGACTGTGGACCGGGAAGGTTTGCCATCTGGAGAGAAATCAGGGCAGAAGCGGCATGGGCGATCGGAGGGGTCATCGAGGAGATATTTTTGGAGAGAGGGCCGGTTGAGGAACTCTTGATGGACAATGGGCCCGCTTTCCGATCTGAAGCCTTTAAAGGGGTATGCGATAAGTGGGGAGTAAGGCAATTTTTTAGAGCAGCGTATCGGCCGAGTGGCAACGGAATAGTGGAGAGGAATCATCGCACCATTAAAGCCGCTGCGGAAAAAAGCAACGTATCACCCATAGAGGCGGTGTTTTGGTACAACATCTCGCCAAAAACCAAACAAGACGAGACAACTGTCCCTCATAGGGCCGTTTTCACATATAAGTGGCGGCACCCGTGCAACAAAACAGCAGGAATCGAGAGTGAGGAAGCCACTATCAAAGTAGGTGAAGAGGTGTGGGTGAAACCCCCTAATGCACAGTGTACCACTCGTTGGAAAAAAGGGGTCGTAACGGGATTGCGGTCGAAGAACAATGTGATGGTGAACGGCGTTCCCCGGCATATCCTAGACCTGCGTCGCATGACACTGCCGGTACGCAGTGAGGGCAGTAAAGAAGAGGAAATCGAGGGCCACCGAGAAGCAAATGATGCGACTCTACCTGACTTAGACCCACGTTGTAGTGAACCTGAAAATGTTAACCCCCAAGAAGTTGTTCCCCAGAGGCCTCGACGTGAGAGGAGGCGGCCTGCTTGGATGGAGGATTACGAAGTATCCTATTGATCTCGAAGATCAAGGGGGGCGTGTGGTGTAAATGAGGAAAAAAGAAGAGAAAACAAGAACGACCGACCGCGTTTTTGCGTGGCTTACCTCGTGTGAAGAAGAAGGAAACAAGAATGGCCGACTTGTTTCTTTAAATGCCTACAGGGTGACTACGAGGTATGCAAATGAGATGCTCCTGATTGGAAATGAAAGAGATAAAAGAGGAGTGATTGGGGGAGGAGGCAGAGGGAAGTTAGATTGCGAACAGAGAAGTTTGATCATAGGAGAAAAGTCGGATTCGTAGAGAGTGAAGAAAAACGTTGCAGAAATTCGTCTCGGAGTGGATAGAAAGCGGAAGTACGGCCAGCAGTGTCACGTATACCACATGCGATTTATAAGTACTTTTCCTTCGAATTATAGTTTAATGATAACAATACATTTGTTTAATTATTTATTTATTTTTTAGTTTAATGTAGCAATAAACAAATAATATTTCCATTGAAAAAACATTTTCTTATTAATGTAAATGTTTG
Source organism: Sepiola atlantica (assembly GCA_963556195.1). Taxonomy (NCBI): domain Eukaryota; kingdom Metazoa; phylum Mollusca; class Cephalopoda; order Sepiida; family Sepiolidae; genus Sepiola; species Sepiola atlantica. The sequence goes on along the minus strand of OY744549.1, from coordinate 59,974,065 downwards.
AAATAAATAAAAACATATGCTACAATAATTAAACATTTTATTGGATTACTTTTAACAAACAAATTATCAACCGAAAGTTATTTTTTTTAATATTTGACAAAAAATGACATTTTACGAACCGAAAGTTATTTTTTTTTAATGTTTGACAAAAAATGACATTTTACGAACCGAAAGTTATTTTTTTAAATATTTGACAAAAAATGACATTTTACGAACCGAAAGTTATTTTTTTTTAATATTTGACAAAAAATGACATTTTCCGAACCGTAAGTTATTTTTTTTTAATATTTGACAAAAAATGACATTTTACGAACCGAAAGTTATTTTTTTGACAGAAAATGACATTTGGGATGATCCCTCTATAAAAATAGAGGGATCATCCCAGCTTTTTTTTTTTTGGGGGGGGGGGGGGGGTAGGGGGGCAGTGTAGTACATTTTCGTTCTTTCTGATACTATTCCCCAAGACTAACTCCTTCTCAAAAGGTTAGAAGGCAAAGCCTGGGAGGGTGGACCTCCTAGAACTGCACAGGACAAAGTATCCATCGGAACAGATACTACACTTTGATCTTGGCCAAAAGGCCAAGTAGCAGGGGGGGGGGGGGCAGAGTATTTATTTACTCCTCTCCAGGAGTTAGGCACAAGGCCAGTTTTTATCCTACTCCCACAAGTAAGATGTGACCCAAGATCGGGTCGAGAAAGTGGGGTTTGAAAAGCCAGCGCCCGAGAGGTGAGCACTCTGGCCATTTAAAAATTGCCTGGGCAGCCCCGTCGGCATTCCCCGGTAGGGGCGCCTCAGACAGTAAGCAATAAACTTACTCCTCCCCAAAGAGGGGAGGCGAAGCCTGGGAGGGTTGACCTCCTAGAACTGCACAGGACAGACCCATAGACCGGCGTAAATCAAGCCCCGAAGGCCAAGACAATACCAGTTTATGGGGTGCAGTATCCATCGGAACAGATACTACACTTTGATCTTAGCCAAAAGGCCAAGTAGAGTGGCAGAGTAAGCACCAGCGCAAATACAAAGAAAAAAAAAAGTGCTGCAACTGTGTCTACTCAGTAAATACAAGTCAGAGAAAGTTACTCTACAAACGGTTCGAGAAACTGTTCTCCGATGCGATTCAGCAACAGAGCGACACTCAGATTGAAGCATTCGCAGACCTTCGCATAAATCTTTCCAACCGACCAGACACCCCAAAAACTGAGAGCCTAGGTTGACACGGGAGCCGAAGGCAATACCTCCCAACCCCCTACATACATTCCGTAAGATGTTCCTGGAGCGAGTGAAATCTAAGGGACAGACAGTTTCCGGTGCAACTCACAATGAACAAACTATACTCACTGTGTACAACGGCTCCAGCATCACTCAACATATATCCGTGCAGATGCGGCTCCAGTATCACTCAACATATATCCGTGCAGATGCGGCTCCAGCATCACTCAACATAGATCCGTGCAGATGCAGCTCCAGCATCACTCAACATAGATCCGTGAAGATGCGGCTCAAGCATCACTCAACATAGATCCGTGCAAATGCGGCTCCAGCATCACTCAACATAGATCCGTGCAGATACGGCTCCAGCATCACTCAACATAGATCCGTGCAGATGCGGCTCCAACATCACTCAACATAGATCCGTGCAGATGCAGCTCCAGCATCACTCAACATAGATCCGTTCAGATGCGGCTCCAGCATCACTCAACATAGATCCGTGCAGATGCGGCTCCAGCATCACTCAACATAGATCCGTGCAGATGCGGCTCCAGCATCACTCAACATAGATCCGTGCAGATGCGGCTCCAGCATCACTCAACATAGATCCGTGCAGATGCGGCTCCAGCATCACTCAACATAGATCCGTTCAGATGCGGCTCCAGCATCACTCAACATATATCCGTGCAGATGCGGCTCCAGCATCACTCAACATATATCCGTGCAGATGCGGCTCCAGCATCACTCAACATAGATCCGTGCAGATGCGGCTCCAGCATCACTCAACATAGATCCGTGCAGATGCGGCTCCAGCATCACTCAACATATATCCGTGCAGATGCGGCTCCAGCATCACTCAACATAGATCCGTGCAGATGCGGCTCCAGCATCACTCAACATAGATCCGTGCAGATGCGGCTCCAGCATCACTCAACATAGATCCGTGCAGATGCGGCTCCAACATCACTCAACATAGATCCGTGCAGATGCGGCTCCAGCATCACTCAACATAGATCCGTGCAGATGCGGCTCCAGCATCACTCAACATAGATCCGTGCAGATGCGGCTCCAGCATCACTCAACATATATCCGTGCAGATGCGGCTCCAGCATCACTCAACATAGATCCGTGCAGATGCGGCTCCAGCATCACTCAACATAGATCTGTGCAGATGCGGCTCCAGCATCACTCAACATATATCCGTGCAGATGCGGCTCCAGCATCACTCAACATAGATCCGTGCAGATGCGGCTCCAGCATCACTCAACATAGATCCGTGCAGATGCGGCTCCAACATCACTCAACATAGATCCGTGCAGATGCGGCTCCAGCATCACTCAACATATATCCGTTCAGATGAGGCTCCAGCATCACTCAACATAGATCCGTGCAGATGCGGCTCCAGCATCACTCAACATATATCCGTGCAGATGTGGCTCCAGCATCACTCAACATATATCCGTGCAGATGCGGTGTGCCTACAAGGAAGCCTGTGAAAACCTAAAATTCTTTGCGGTGACCTCAGAGGAACCGATTATCAAATTTTTTATTTATTTCTATTGCAACTCCTATGTGGCTTGTTACTGTTAGTAGTTTATGTAGGTTTATTATTACTATTTGTACTCACTAGGAGTTCTCACACAGATCATCGTCAGTGAAAAAAAAATAAAAATAAATAAATGAATTTAAAATTTTAAAAAACTAATAATAATAAATAATTAAAAAAAAAAAAATTTTTTAAATTAAAAATTTTAAAAGAAATGAAATGAATGAATAAATAAAAAAATAAAATAATTTTTTTTTAAAAAATTATTATTATTTTTATTATCATCATTATTATTTATCTGTTTATTTATTTATTAATTGATTGATTGATTTTTTGAAGTAGTGGAAGCGGAGATTTAGATTTGCGGCCCGACAGCAGAGAATTGCAGGATCACATCTTGTCTGTTTTGGAATAAATCACAAACTGAAAATTAATGTTGATCACGTGATCTGGCTTTAGTGCCAAGATGATTCAACGCGCATGAATCTCATCACACGCAGATGTTCTATATGCACACTTGTTGAAGAGACGATGATTACATAACCGCCAAACTGAATCACAACTCACGTAGATCAACAGAAAATAGTTAATCCATGTAACTGCTACAAACTGTTTGACAGAGAGAAGGAATGTTTACAAACATTACTTGGACCTTTTTTTCCAACTGGAAAATGAATTTTTGATACAAGACTACTAGAACGTGGATTTTAATCGATCGGTTTTTAATGGTGAAATCTTACCGGTTTTCTACTGTTCCTAAATCAGGGTTAGGGTTATAGGAATTAAAGTGGTTAGGGTTATAAGAATTAGAGTGGTTAGGGTTATAAAAATTAAAGTGGTTAGGGTTATAAAAATTAAAGTGGTTTGGGTTATAAGAATTAAAGTTTTTAGGGTTAGAGTTATAAAAATAAAAGTTGTTAGGGTTATAAAACTTAAAGTGGTTAGGGTTATAAGAATTGAAGTGGTTAGGGTTAGGGTGATAAGAATTAAAGTGGTTAGGGTTAGGGTTATAAGAATTAAAGTGGTTAGAGTTAGGGTTATAAACATTAAAGTTGTTAGGGTTATAAAAATTAAAGTGGTTAGGGTTATAAAAATAAAAGTGGTTAAGGTTATAAGAATTAAAGTTGTTAGGGTTAGAGTTAAAAAATTAAAAGTGGTTAGGGTTATAAGAATTAAAGTTGTTAGGGTTATAAAAATTAAAGTGGTTAGGGTTATAAGAATTAAAGTTAAGGTTATAAAAATTAAAGTGGTTAGGGTTATAAGAATTGAAGTGATTAGGGTTAGGGTTATAAGAATTAAAGTAGTTAGGATTAGGGTTATAAGAATTAAAGTTGTTAGGGTTATAAAAATTAAAGTGGTTAGGGTTATAAGAATTGAAGTGATTAGGGTTAGGGTTATAAGAATTAAAGTTGTTAGGGTTATAACAATTAAAGTGGCTAGGGTTATAAGAATTGAAGTGATTAGGGTTATAAGAATTAAATTGGTTAGGGTTATAAGAATTAAAGTTGTTAGGGTTATAAAAATTAAAGTGGTTAGGGTTATAAAGAATTAAAGTGGTTAGGGTTATAAACATTAAAGTTGTTAGGGTTATAAAAATTAAAGTGGTTAGGGTTATAAAACTTAAAGTGGTTAAGGTTAGGGTTATAAGAATTAAAGGTGTTAGAGTTATAAAAATTAAAGTGGTTAGGGTTATAAGAATTAAAGTTGTCAGGGTTATAAAAATTTAAGTGGTTAGGGTTAGGGTTATAAGAATTAAAGTTGTTAGGGTATTAAAAATTAAAGTTGTTAGGGTATTAAAAATTAAAGTTGTTAGGGTTCTAAGAATTAAAGTTGTTAAGGTTATAAAAATTAAAGTGGTTAGGGTTATAAGAATTGAAGTGATTAGGGTTAGGGTTATAAGAATTAAAGTGGTTAGGATTATAAGAATTAAAGTTGTTAGGGTTATAAAAATTAAAGTTGTTAGGGTTATAAAATTTAAAGTGGTTAGGGTTAGGGTTTTAAGAATTAAAGTTGTTAGGGTTAGGGTTATTAAAATTCAAGTGGTTAGGGTTAGAGTTATAAAAATTAAAGTGGTTAGGGTTAGGGTTATAAGAATTAAAGTTGTTAGGGTTATAAAAATTAAAGTGGTTAGGGTTAGGGTTATAAGAATTAAAGTTGTTAGGGTTATAAAAATTAAAGTGGTTAGGGTTATAAAAATTCAAGTGGTTAGGGTTATAAAAATTTAAGTTGTTAGGGTTATAAGAATTAAAGTTGTTAGGGTTATAAAAATTCAAGTGGTTGGGGTTATAAGAATTAAAGTTGTTAGGGTTAGGGTTATGAGAATTAAAGTTGTTAGGGTTAGGGTTATGAGAATTAAAGTTGTTAGGGTTAGGGTTATAAAAACTGAAGTTCTTAGGGTTATGAGAATTAAAGTGGTTACGGTCAGGGTTATAAGAATTAAAGTTTTTAGGGTTGGGGTTATAAGAATTAAATTGGTTAGAGTCATAAAAATTAAAGTGGTTAGGGTTATAAAAATTAAAGTGGTTAGGGTTATAAGAATTAAAGTTGTTAGGATTATAAAAATTAAAGTGGTTAGGGTTAGAGTTATGAAAATTAAAGTGGTTAGGGTTAGAGTTATAAAAATTAAAGTGGTTAGGGTTATAAGAATTAAAGTTGTTATAGTTAGGGTTATAAGAATTAAAGTTGTTAGGGTTATAAAAATTAAAGTGGTTAGGGTTAGAGTTATAAGAATTTAAGTTGTTAGGGTTATAAGAATTAAAGTTGTTAGGGTTATAAAAATTAAAGTGGTTAGGGTTATAAGAATGTAAGTTGTTAAGGTTATAAAAATTAAAGTTGTTAGGGTATTAAAAATTAAAGTTGTTAGGATTATAAGAATTAAAGTTGTTAGGGTTATAAAATTTAAAGTTGTTAGGGTTAGGGTTATAAGAATTAAAGTTGTTAGGGTTAGGGTTATAAAAATTCAAGCGGTTAGGGTTAGAGTTATAAAAATTAAAGTGGTTAGGGTTAGGGTTATAAGAATTAAAGTTGTTAGGGTTATAAAAATTAAAGTGGTTAGGGTTAGGGTTATAAGAATTAAAGTTGTTATGGTTATAAAAATTTAAGTTGTTAGGGTTATAAGAATTAAAGTTGTTAGGGTTATAAAAATTCAAGTGGTTAGGGTTATAAGAATTAAAGTTGTTAGGGTTAGGGTTATGAGAATTAAAGTTGTTAGGGTTAGGGTTATAAAAACTGAAGTTGTTAGGGTTATGAGAATTAAAGTGGTTACGGTCAGGGTTATAAGAATTAAAGTTTTTAGGGTTGGGGTTATAAGAATTAAATTGGTTAGAGTTATAAAAATTAAAGTGGTTAGGGTTATAAGAATTAAAGTTGTTAGGATTATAAAAATTAAAGTGGTTAGGGTTAGAGTTATAAAAATTAAAGTGGTTAGGGTTAGAGTTATAAAAATTAAAGTGGTTAGGGTTATAAGAATTAAAGTTGTTATGGTTAGGGTTATAAGAATTAAAGTTGTTAGGGTTATAAAAATTAAAGTGGTTAGGGTTAGAGTTATAAAAATTAAAGTGGTTAGGATTCTAAGAATTAAAGTTGTTAGGGTTAGGGTTATAAGAATTCAAGTAGTTAGGGTTATAAGAATTAAAGTGGTTAGGGTTAGAGTTATAAAAATTAAAGTGGTTAGGGTTAGAGTTATAAAAATTAAAGTGGTTAGGGTTATAAGAATTAAAGTTGTTATGGTTAGGGTTATAAGAATTAAAGTTGTTAGGGTTATAAAAATTAAAGTGGTTAGGGTTAGAGTTATAAAAATTAAAGTGGTTAGGGTTATAAGAATTAAAGTTGTTAGGGTTAGGGTTATAAGAATTCAAGTAGTTAGGGTTATAAGAATTAAAGTGGTTAGGGGTAGGGTTATAAGAATTAAAGTTGTTAGGGATAGGGTTATAAAAATTAAAGTGGTTAGGGTTAGAGTTATAAAAATTAAAGTGGTATGACATCATAACATAATGCATTGAACTTCTTAGGTTTCTCAAAAAACTGGTGGCTGGAAAGAAGAACAAAAGATTGTAAATGATTTTAACTCATTTGTCAAAACTATAAAAAAATTTAGCGTCTTAAATTAACAATCTTTATTAAGTTGTAAGGTTATAAAAATATATAAAGAAAACTTCTGAAAATCAGCCTAAACAAGTTTTCGTGGTGAAATTAAATTGTCGTGTATCATTTCAGTATCTTCTTTCAGATTTGGTTAAGGTTAGGTTTAGGGTTATAGGTTAGGATTATAGTTAGGGTTAGAGTTAGGTTATTGTTTAACTCGGCTTGTTTTACGTCCTTACGAAATTTTGTCGATTGAAAATTGAAAGGACTTAACAGTTGACATACGAGGATGGATACAAAGTAGTTGTGTACATTAACACACTGTATTAATCCTAAATCAAATATTTCAAGTGAATAATATGAATATTAGTGCTAACCCTAACCAAACATATTAAAGTCTATGAATATTTCAAAATGATTCGTGTGAAATTCCAGATAAACACAATCTAAAGAAATATATATATATATATATATATATATATATATATATATATATATATATATATATATATATATATATATATATATAATTTCACCGAACTTTTTCAACGGAAATTTACCACCCGGACAATTTGCATATCTTTTTCACGGAATTTTTCTTTTCATTCAATACGTTTTTTTGACAAAAATTATTTTAATAATTTTTAGTAATAATTCTCATATTTTTCAAATATTTGAACTTTGGTTTTTTCGAAAGCCAACTTATCCATCTGTATTTCTCCTCTGATGATAAGATTTCGATCTTTGAAAAGCCTTGGCTTAAGGAAAGAAAAATAAACACTAGTTTATTACTGACAACCTTGCATTGAACAATTGAAATTTGAAATAAATTTGGACAATCGTCGCATATTTATCACTCTTTTTTCTTCTATCTCTCTCTCTATATATATATATATATTGTGTTTATTTAGGCAGCATATTTTCATTTAGGAAAACATTATTAAATAACACGGAGTGGTTTTGTTTGATGCGACTTTTTTTTTTTTAATTTTCCGAATTGTCCATCTAATGTTTCGGTCAAATTGATGTAAATATGATCTATGGGTTTCTCGTTCCATTCTTTTTTCTTTTTTGCAAGTACTTTCGATTTGAATCGTCAAATCATCTTCAGGCGGTATTAGTTTTAGTGTCTTTACAAATTATGACTTTACTGTTGTGCTCATTTTTGAATTATAACGGCAAGTAGTTTATAACTTGAAAAAGCGTCTGTAAAGTTGAAATGTACATGAGAGCGTGATGGCGTTCTACACATACGAGAGATTTAAAAGTTTGACTGTTTAAACCGTTAAGAAATTGATGACGTTAAAGAAAGTGCATACAATTCAAACGCATAACTACCTAATGGCTAAGAATTTGGTAATGTTAATTATTATGCTAGACACTTTAAAATGTTGCGACTAGTTTCATAATTGACATTATTGATTGTGGGATGTTTACTTTTTATGTAGAGGGCTTCAAGTATTTTTAATTTTTTGATATTGGTATCGTGGTGTATTATTTTGGTATTGTTAACAAGGATGTTTCTATATTGGGAGGGGGTGCAATTATGTTTTTTCAGGTGTTGGCATATAGAGCTAGTGTCGGAGAGATGTATATATATATATGTATATATATATATATAAATTATGACAATATATGTATTAGCATATACTATCAGTGCCTTTTAATTAGCAGTCTCTTTAAAAGATTAAGCTCGATGATTGTGAATCAGTGACAACAGAGCATAGGTTCATTTTATATTCCAATAAATGTTTTTATTTATTTATTTTTTTCACATTTCCAAAAAACATAATATTTCTGTGAAATGTATTTTTGCGGTTTGTTTCATTTGCCGTGAGCCAAAAAACATTTTTATGTCAATATCATCTCTGCAACACTACAAAATTATCAGAAGAAATGTCTTGGAGAAAACCTACACTATACAGTGGGTCATTCTTGGGCGAAAACAATATAAAAAAAAAAGAAGCAAAACGCACACGTGGGGAAACTCACTAGTACGCCATTTTGAATTTTTCAGTTCAGAGCTAGTACATCCTAAAAGTTGTGCAGACATTTATAAATTTTAATTCAGTAATATTCCTTAAAATAGTTAATAAATTCTATCATTTATTTATAGAAATTCGAATTCACTTGAGGGTAATTTTTACTTTCCCAAAGTTACATCAATTTTCCTGCATATATATATTATTCCAACTGCTTTCGGTGGATCCAGTTCTGTTCTCGTTAGTCGGCTGAGTTTCCTACCAAAAGCCGAAAATTTAAGATAATATATGACAACTTTTGAAACATCTCTCTATCCGAAGGCCAGGTGTTTGAAGGCAGATACGAACATTGCCAGATAGCGTCTTTTAACAGACAATCTTCGCCTCGGATCCGCCGATTTGGATACTTAAAATATCACTCCACGGATGTTTACTTGTAATTCTACGGAACTATACACAAAACGGACACACGAATACCTACGGACCAAGTGAGATATTTTTGAACCCTCAGCCTTTTATTTGAAACCCTGTAAACATTGTTTTAAAAAACTTTCTCCAAATCTACAAACTTTTCTTCAAATCTACGAACTTTTGCTATTTTGCTATCTGCACCATAGCGTCCCCTTCTGTCTTCGACAATGGCTACTAAATACTGCTACCAATCTCTCTCTCAGCCATTTATTTCTTTTTCCCCAACCTTTTTTTAATTTTTATTTCTTCTTCAATTTTAAAAGTGAAATGGAACAGGTAATATTTATTTATTATAAATATCACATTATCGAATTTTATCCTTCGACGAGAAGAGTTTTATCTTTGAAAACCCATGGTTTAAGGATTAGTGTAACTCCTTGAATCTGAACTTTCGATGTTATAAAATTTGTATCAATTTTATGTAATTTTTTATCTTCATCTTTCCTTCTTTAAATTGATTGCTCTAAACAGTAATGCTGCAAACGATGGTGGGTCTGGGAGGAATTCCTGATTTCACTTAAAGTTATTTTTCTATTTAATCGTCACGCTTTAGCGGTTTTTTAGTTTTGTATCGCTTGAATGAATCCGAGGTTCTCTTCTAGAGAACGCACTACTTGTAAAGAGAGATAGAAAAAGAGAACTAGAGAAAGAGAGAGAGAAAAAGAAAAAGAGAGACAGAGAGGGAGAAAGAGATAGAGAGAGAGAGAGAGAGAGAGAAAAAGAGAGAGAGAGAGCGAGAGAGAAAAAGAGAGAGAGAAAGAGAGGAGAAAGAGAGATAGAAAAAGAGAGATAGAGAAAGAGAGAGGGAGAAAGAGAAAGAGAGAGACAGAGAGAGAGAGAAAAAGAGAGGGAGAAAGAGATAGAGAGAGAAAGAGAGATAGAGAGAAAAAGAGAGAGAAAAAGAGAGAGAGAGAGCGAGAGAGAAAAAGAGAGAGAGAAAGAGAGAGAAAGAGAGATAGAAAAAGAGAGATAGAGAAAGAGAGAGGGAGAAAGAGAAAGAGAGAGACAGAGAGAGAGAGAAAAAGAGAGGGAGAAAGAGATAGAGAGAGAAAGAGAGATAGAGAGAAAAAGAGAGAGAAAAAGAGAGAGAGAGAGCGAGAGAGAAAAAGAGAGAGAGAAAGAGAGAGAAAGAGAGATAGAAAAAGAGAGATAGAGAAAGAGAGAGGGAGAAAGAGAAAGAGAGAGACAGAGAGAGAGAGAAAAAGAGAGGGAGAAAGAGATAGAGAGAGAAAGAGAGATAGAGAGAAAAAGAGAGAGAAAAAGAGAGAGAGAGAGCGAGAGAGAAAAAGAGAGAGAGAAAGAGAGAGAAAGAGAGATAGAAAAAGAGAGATAGAGAAAGAGAGAGGGAGAAAGAGAAAGAGAGAGACAGAGAGAGAGAGAAAAAGAGAGGGAGAAAGAGATAGAGAGAGAAAGAGAGATAGAGAGAGAAAGAGAGAGAAAAAGAGAGATAGAGAAAGAGAGAGGGAGAAAAGGAAAGAGAGAGAAAGAGAGAGAAAGAGAGATAGAAAAAGAGAGATAGAGAAAGAGAGAGGGAGAAAGAGAAAGAGAGAGACAGAGAGAGAGAGAAAAAGAGAGGGAGAAAGAGATAGAGAGAGAAAGAGAGATAGAGAGAAAAAGAGAGAGAAAAAGAGAGATAGAGAAAGAGAGAGGGAGAAAAGGAAAGAGAGAGAAAGAGAGAGAGAGAGAGATAGAAAAAGAGAGATAGAGAAAGAGAGAGGGAGAAAGAGAAAGAGAGAGACAGAGAGAGAGAGAAAAAGAGAGGGAGAAAGAGATAGAGAGAGAAAGAGAGATAGAGAGAAAAAGAGAGAGAAAAAGAGAGATAGAGAAAGAGAGAGGGAGAAAAGGAAAGAGAGGGAGAAAGAGATAGAGAGAGAAAGAGAGATAGAGAGAAAAAGAGAGAGAAAAAGAGAGAGAGAGAGCGAGAGAGAAAAAGAGAGAGAGAAAGAGAGAGAGAAAGAGAGAGAAAGAGAGATAGAAAAAGAGAGATAGAGAAAGAGAGAGGGAGAAAGAGAAAGAGAGAGACAGAGAGAGAGAGAAAAAGAGAGGGAGAAAGAGATAGAGAGAGAAAGAGAGATAGAGAGAAAAAGAGAGAAAAAAAGAGAGATAGAGAAAGAGAGAGGGAGAAAAGGAAAGAGAGAGAAAGAGAGAGAGAGAGGGAGAAAAGGAAAGAGAGAGAGAAAGAGAGAGAGAGAGATAGAGAACGCACTACTTTTCACATGTAAGAGATTATTGTTTAGACACTTGCTATTTTGAATTCAATTAACTTTCTGATACATTCGAAAACGCAACCAATAAACTATTCATAAATATAAACTTTATTTCTAAGAGGCCATTATCGCCCAACATATGCGCTGTTTCTTTGCGACATCTTACTCTCCACCATTCTTCTGCTTATAATTTTTACTTTGTCCCAAAAGGGGCAGATGGTTTGCATGCTAAACTTTTCAATTCCTCCACGTATTACAATATTTTAAGTTCAAAAAAAAAATTTGGCCCGACCCCTAAAAAGTTGGGCCCGACCCCTAAAATTTTCCCGACCCCTCAATCTATCCAGCACCCCCAAACTTGTTTTTCACTCTCCCCCAACCCTAAGAAATATTTTTAGTTCAAAAAAAAAAAAATTTGGCACTACCCCTAAAATTTTCCCCGACCCCTCAATCTCTCCAACTGGAATGACATACACACGGTTCTTAGTCATCGTCATCATCATCACCACAACCGCCACCATCATCATCAGGTTTTGGTATTTTGGGTTCTATGAGTGTCCCGAGCACTTTCTCTGTCTGTCTGTCTGTCCGTCAGCAAGAATTTTTGTAAACGTATGAGAGGAGGGGGAGGGGGCGGAGGTAATTACTATTCAATTAATTTTTCAAATCAGCGTTCATAATATTTGTATACCTTTAGAATTAGGAAACTATTAATTAATTAATTTAGATTAGATAACATTAAATGACATTAGATTACATATAAACAAAGTAGAACGAAATTTCAATACGAGACTGCGATTCGAACGGAAAACATGTCAAAAATCTTAAACTAATACTTTTTCAACTTCCTTATATACTGTTACAAAAAGTTGCTCAGACACCAGCCGGGTTTTGCAAGTTACATAATTCATTTCTCTGAAACTTCTAATAAATTCATATGTACAAATATACACTTATAACTGCTATTATCAAATTTACATATGTATTTACAATATTTTCCGATAAGGTGATATTAACGAGGCATTTCTCAACATGTTTGTTTAATGGAGCATATGGTTTCTGTTATATATAACGTCGGCCATACTAAACTTCATTTCCACATTTACATGGAATGACATCTCCAACTTAAATGTCTCACCTTACATAGAATGGCATACACACGAAGATCAAAGTGTAGTATCTGTTCCGATGAATACTGCACGCCTGTCCTGTGCAGTTCTAGGAGGTCCACCCTCCCAGGCTTTGCCTCCCCTCTTTGGGGAGGAGTAAGTTTATTGCTTACTGTCTGAGGCGCCCCTACCGGGGAATGCCGACGGGGCTGCCCAGGCAATTTCTAAATGGCCAGAGTGCTCACCTCTCGAGCGCTGGCTTTTAAAACCCCACTTTATCGACCCGATCTTGGGTCACATCTTACTTGTGGGAGTAAGATAAAACTGGCCTTGTGCCTAACTCCTGGAGAGGAGTAAATAATACACACGATTCTTGGTCAGCATCAACATCATCACTACCATCATCACCACCATCATCATCATCAACTAAACTTTTCACGTATTACAACTTTCTAATCGTTTTCTAGCCTCACAATTAATGTATATTTTTCCACATTTACCTGGAATGGCACACACACGGTTCTTAGTCATCATCATCATCATCACCACAACGATCATCAACATCATCATCATCATCACCACAACGATCATCAACATCATCATCATCATCATCATCACCACAACGATCATCATCATCATCAGATTTTGGTATTTAGGGTTCTATGAGTGTCTCGGATTCCAGAGTGATCAACACAAGACATTTCCCAATATGTTTGTTTAGTGTTTTATCTCGTCTGTGAAATATATATATATATATATATATATATATATATATATATATATATATATATATATATATTAGTACTTCATGTATCCACATCAAATATTATAAGAAGATATAATTTTTTATGTGTCAGTTTTCAGTATTTACTTCAACAGTGATCGATACGTAAGTAGAGCTAGGTAGTAAGCAATGAAAATATATATGGCAATCAAGCTACGCAGAGGCTCCCGTGTTTCATCCCCAGGTGGAATTTAGCCTGACGATTCCCCCCGGGGATGAAACACGGGAGCCTCTGTGTAGCTTGATTGCCATATATATTTTCATTGCTTACTATATATATATATATATATATATATATATATATATATATATATATATATATATATATGGATTCGTCCAAACAACGGATACATTTTATTAGACAGACGAACAACACAGGTAAGGAAGACTTTTTTATTTATTTATTTAAAAAATGATGAAAAATGGGAAAAACAAAGGAAATAAAAATAAAAAAGGGAGTCCCATTCTGTCAGTTTAATTTATACTTTTTTTAATAAATTTATAAAATGTGTATGTGTAATAATAGTAAGTAGGATGAGTGCAAAAATTATTAATTAATTAATTAATTAATTAATACTTGTGATCATTGTGTAAACAATCGGTTAATGTTGAGAATGTTATTGAAATATTAAACTTGTATTATTTGGTCAAGTTTCAAAAGCGGATTTTTTTATATAACAAACAACGAAACCAAGTTTTTAACCAATTTCTTGTTTTTTTTTCAATGTTTTTTTTTTTTAAATATTTTCTGGATTAGAGTTTAGAGTTTAGGGTTTAGATTTTAGGGTTTTGCGTTAGGGTTTAGGGTTATGGGTGAGTATTTAGGGTCTAGGTTAGTCTTTCGATAGCAACGACAGAACTCAATGTGTCATTCAGGAGATTCAACGCGCTGACACAGATCGTAGAAATTAATTTCTTCCAAATGTTTGCTTACAACCTGATTGTCTTATGCCTGCTACAAACCTGATTGGTTAATAGTTTCGTTAACTCTCGGGTGCTTCAGAGATATGTCCGAACATTGACGACGCGATGCCACAAAGACACGGTGCGTTCTCTATAAGAATACCATTGTAGAAAGGATTGTGGATTTTATTAACGATGTCATGGGTGACATTTTAGGGCGTCACCTTGTACATTAGCTCTGATAAGCTTGCTTGCTTGTTTGCACATTAGATGGATAAAATGATTTGTATCTTTTTTTATTATTTTACTTCAGTTTTTTCAGAGATCAAGGGCCCTCTTTATGCACTAACACTTAATTTTACTGTAAATTAAATTCATATCCGAAGATGCTTCCCTTTTAGGACTGCTACAGATTGCGTCTAAGTATTTTGTTAGATTTTTTTTCATTAGGCCAGTTGCCCCTACTATAACCGGTATGTTTATTTCTTTCAGGGACCACATGGTTTTCAAATCATTCTTGAGGTCTGTATATTTCATAATTTTTCGTGTCTTCACTTTTTTGTTTAATTCTACTTCAGTCGAAGTTCTCAGAAATCAAGGAGGCCCCTTCCTGGTGCTAAGGCTTGATCTCTATGTGAGATACATTCGAATATTGATTAAAGTTCTCCTTTTAACTCTTAAACGTGTGTATTTTCATGTGTTGTTTTAAATTTGATTGCCTTGAAAACGTTGAATCACACACATCACAAGAAAAAGGTTCCCCCTCGTGTGAGTGTATTTCTAAAGTTGACATTTTTGAAAAAACTTCGCAAAAATAAGGGGTTTCACCACTTATTTTAGCATTTTAATTCAGTTTATCTAGCGATCAAACCCCCCCCCCCCTTGAGGCTAACACTTGATTTCCCTATGAGTAAAACTTATATCCGAGGGCTCTCTTAAGGATAGATGTTGTCCCTTTTAGGGCTGCTATCTGTACTTCCCTACAGTTTGGTCTTCCGGAGATTGTTTCTAAGTATTTTCTTAGATTTTTTTCACTAGACCAGTTGCCCCCACTACAACCGGTATGATGTTTATTTCATCGAGGGACCATGTTATTTTTCGATCATTTTTGAGATCTTGGTATTTGGTTATTTTTTCCCGTTCGGCTCTATTGAGGACATAGTCGTTTGGGACAGTTACATCAATGATGAGAGCAGTTTTTTCTGGTTTGTTCCAGATGACAATGTCTGGTTTGATGGCCTTGTCTTTTATGTATCTGCCCGCCTGTATGTCTTTATCATAGAACACTGTCACTTTTCCATTCGATGTTATGGGTGGGGGTTCATGTTCCCAGATGTTCAGTGATCTTTCTAGCTGCATCTCTCTGCAGATCTTCCAATGTAGGTATTTACATACTTTGTTGTGGCGGGCAGTGTAATGACCATCAGCCAAAAGGATCTTGCATCCAGACATTAGGTTGCTTGGACTTTGAATGGCCGAATGACAGAACCTGCACTACCAGTGTGTATTGTCATGTGACTTCTGTGAAAATGCTACACCACAAGAATAAGGTTTTTCACCACTCATCAATGCACCTGTTCTTAAAAATCTGGGTGTATCTCTTTTGGCTCTTTTGGGCTATCTCTGTGGCAGGATTGTTTGGTGTTTCTGCCTCATCTATATGACAGCCCTGTCTAACATGCTTGGCCAACTTTGTGATGAAGTTTGTTTTGCTGGCTCTTGACTCTTCATGTTTATGTATCATTGCTAGGCTGGGGTGTAAGGAGCTTCTTAGGTACTGGTCAATGCTGACAATAGTAGCTCTATGCTGGTGGTTAATCTCTGATAGACCCACTCCTCCCTCTCTTCTGGGCAAGTACAGTCTTGGCAGACACTGATTTCTATAGATGACCCTATGGAGGGTTAACATTTTTCGTGTCTTTACATCTAGTTTGTTGAGGCCAATCAATGATGCAAAAGCTGTACATAATAACTGGCATGGCACGTTGGTTAATGGCAGTAATTTTATTTTTATTTGTAAGCTGTGTTTTCACTAGTGTGTTTTCTCATGTGGTATTTTAAATATGATCTTGCTGAAAATACTGAACCACACACATCACAATTTGATTTATCTGAAAATGCTGTGCCACACACTTCACAAGAAAACGGTTTTTCTACACTATGTGCTTTCATGTGTCTTTTTAAATTTGATATGCGTGAAAATACTGTACCACACACTTCACAATAGGGTTTTTCTCCAGTATGTGTTCTGATATGTTCTTTTAATGTTGATTTCTGTGAAAATGCTGAATCACACACGTCACAAGCATAAGGTTTTTCCCCAGTGTGTGTTTTTATATGTGTAGTTAAATCTGATAATGCTGGAAATGATGAGGTACAGAGCTCACAAGGAAAAGGGTTTTCGCTAGTGTGTGTTTTCATATGTGTGTTTAAAGTTGCTTTGTCTGAAAATGCTAAGTCACACAATTCGCAAGAATAAGGTTTTTCACCAGTGTGAGTACGGATATGTCTTTTAAGAGTAGATTTAGCTGAAAACGTCGAGCCACACACTTCACAAAAAAAGGGTTTTTCTCCAGTATGAGTTCGCATGTGTTTTTCTAATGTTGTTTTCAATGCAAACGCTGAGTCACACACTTCACAGGAGAAAGGTTTTTCTCCAATGTGTATATTTAGGTGTCTTTTCAAATTTGATCTCTCTGAAAATACCGAATCACACATATCACAGGAATAAGGTTTTTCGCCAGTGTGTATTTGCACGTGTCTCCTTAAATTTGATTTCAGTGAAAATGCAGTATCACAGACTTCACAAGAAAAGGGTTTTTCTCCAGTGTGTGTTTTCATATGGGTTTTTAATTTTGATTTTTCTGAAAATGCGTAACCACAGACTTCACAAGAGAAAGGTTTTTCCCCAGTGTGACTTCGCATGTGTATTTTCAAATTTGAATTATCTAAAAATGCTGAACCACACACTTGACAAGAAAAACGTTTTTCTCCCATGTGTATTCTGATGTGCCTTTTTAAATTTGAAATCCTTGAAAACCCTGAACCACAGACTTTGCAAGCATAAGGTTTTTCTTCAGTGTGTATGCTTATGTGATTTTCCCAATTTGATTTCTGCAGGAATTCTGAACCACACACCTGACAAGTGAAAGGTTTATGTGTAGTGTCTATTTGCATTATTTTTTGTAATGGAAATCTTTGTGAAAATCTGCTATGTCCTTTATAAAATAAAGTCTCTATTCTGTATATTTTCAAAAAATACTTTTAATTCACTCCATTGTCCCTGAAAATGAATTAGATGTTTCATTTAGCAAATATTAGTCAAAATAATTTGAACGATGTACACAAAAAATTATACATTTTTCTTTAGAATTTTGTTTTACATAAGTGTCTAAAACATTCATCATTTATTACAAAGGGAAGACCAATCTCGGACCTCAATGAGAACCCATGTTTACCCACCTGAGGCTCCACAGGGTCCCATCGACAGCTTCTACACCAAGAGTAGAAGCAAGCGCCATACAAAGCCTTCCCATAGAAAGACTAAACACACGGAAAACTCAAAAGCTACCACGCTTGGACGTTCGAAACGAAGCGGACCAGTATGACCCAGGAATGATTTGGCAGAAATTCGAAGAACGATTATAACCTCAGGTGGATTTTCGTATTGCACGCTTCAACCTGCGTCGGTACATGCAGACGGACACTGAAAACTCAAAAGCCACATGCTAAACACACCCCACACACAACCACAACAATTGACACAAACCAACTTCTCAAAAACTAACTGACCCCCAAAACGAATCAATATGTCAAAAAAACCTAAAAGCTGACATTTATACATTTCTTTATAATCATTTGTACATCTTATGACATATGTACAAATGATTATAAAAAAGTAAACACCTTTTCAGATATAATTTTCAAAACGAATCAATATTTCAGAAAAACTAAAAGCTGGAATACGAATTACTGGAGACTTCTTTCTTCAGATGGAACAAGAGCACACTACCCTTGTGGATTAAATTAAGGTTCCATTCGAAATTCCATCCAGATTCCCGAGTTTGACAGAAATATTTAAGCAGTGTCATAAGATGTACAGATATTATTTCAAATGATTATAAAATAGGTGTACCTATAATATATAATAATATATGAAATTCATATTATGTAAATGAATACAGAAAATTGTTATAAAAAATTATCATGAAATATGTATACATGAAAATTACATAGAAATACATACAACATTACATAGAAATACATTGAAAATGTAAAGAAGACAAAACTGAAAAGTCCGCTCCCGGAACCACATCCTACAGAAACTGATCAACTCCAAGTGGGGAGCCACAGCACACACATACTAAGATGTATTGCCTTAAGCTGAATCGGTTCATCTATGCTGGCGAACTTTGCATAACATCCCAAGAGAATACGTTTGGGTCAATAAAAAACAAACCTCAACTCAGCCTTAGATGAGCTACTCTACTACGAGAGTAATCACCTGCATGCAAACCCCGTCAAAACTCAAGTCTGCTCGTTTCATCTAAAAACAAACCCCAACTCAGCCTTATCATCAAATATTCCAGAATTACGGTTTTAGTTTGTTAACTCTAATAAACTTTAACCTCTAACTAACCCTAACTCTAACCCTAATCCCTAACTGCAATACAAGGATCTCTATATAAATATTTCGTCTATACTTTACTATGTTTGAATTTGTTAAATAATTGAGATTGTTAATGTTTTTTTTTAAAACCGTCAATTGAAAGTAAAATTTATTTTTAATCAGATTTGCGTCTACTTGAGATTTCGCCCAAGAGCTAACTTTAATAAACTATTGCTTAACTATTTGTTAACTCTAATAAACTTTAATCCCTTAACTGCACTGCGATACAAGCATCTCTATATAAATATTTCGTCAATAATAATATGAATATTTCATCAATAATAATATGAATATTTCGTTTACAAGCATTTTTATATGAATATTTTGTGTACACTTAACTTTCTATGAACCGGTTCATCTATGCTGGCAACCTTTGCGTAACATCCCAAGAGAATACGTTTGAGTCAGTAGAAACAAAGCTCAACTCAGTCTCAGATGAGCTACTCCTCTACTACGAGAGAAACCACCTGCATGCAAACCCCGTCAAAAACTCAAGTCTGCTCGTTTCATCTCAGGAATCGAGAGGCCAATCGACCCCTAAACATGCTCTGAGTTTCAAGAGTGTTGTTATGATGCAACCTCTCTCTCCCTCGCTCTTATATCCCTCACCTTTGTTAATGGCTTCGTAATTATTTACATCTGTTGATGATCATAAAGAGAAAATTCCTTTTTATTCAGCCGAAAGCAGTTTCTTTTAAAAGATTACTTCTAATATCATTGTTCTTAATGATCCTTTTTTTTTTCATGTGAGATGGGGGGGAGGGGAATATTCTGAAAGTAAAGTTTAAAAAAAAATTATTACTGTTATTAAAAGTTGCTTTGACTTATTTAAAAGTATACTCTCCCCCACCGTACCCCGCCCTGGATCAAGTGCTCTGAGATACAACTTAGGAATTGCACTAACCCTGTCTACCTTGGCGTAACCTTGGACTCATTGAAAATGTAAAGAAGACAAAAATGAAAAGTCCGCTCCCGGAACCACATCCTACGGAAACTGATCAACTCCAAGTGGGGAGCCACAGCACACACATACTAAGATGTATTGCCTTAGGCTGAATCGGTTCATCTATGCTGGCGAACTTTGCGTAACATCCCAAGAGAATACGTTTGGGTCAGTAAAAAACAAACCTCAACTCAGCCTTAGATGAGCTACTCTACTACGAGAGTAATCACCTGCATGCAAACCCCGTCAAAAACTGAAGTTTGCTCGTTTCATCTAAAAACAAACCCCAACTCAGCCTTAGATGATCTACTCCTCTACAACAAAAATTATCATGAAATGTATACATATTATAAAATAGGTGTACCTATAATATATAATAATATATGAAATTCAAAATATTATGTAAATAAATAAAGAAAATTGTTATCAAATATGTATACATAGAAATATGAAATTCAAAATTTATCAAATATTCCAGAATTACGGTTTTAGTTTGTTAACTCTAATAAACTTTAACCTCTAACTAACCCTAACCCTAATCCCTAACTGCAATACAAGGATCTCTAAATATTTCGTCTATACTTTACTATGTTTGAATTTGTTAAATAATTGAGATTGTTAATGTTTTTTTTTTAAACCGTCAATTGAAAGTAAAATTTATTTTTAATCAGATTTGCGTCTACTTGAGATTTCGCCCAAGAGCTAACTTTAATAAACTATTGCTTAACTATTTGTTAACTCTAATAAACTTTAATCCCTTAACTGCACTGCGATACAAGCATCTCTATGAATATTTCATCAATAATAATATAAATATTTCGTCAATAATAATATGAATATTTCATCAATAATAATATGAATATTTCGTTTACAAGCATTTCTATATGAATATTTTGTGTACACTTAACTTTCTATGAACCGGTTCATCTATGCTGGCGAACTTTGCGTAACATCCCAAGAGAATACGTTTGAGTCAGTAAAAACAAACCTCAACTCAGCCTTAGATGACAACGAGAGAAACCACCTGCATGCAAACCCTGCAAAAACTCAAGTCTGCTCGTTTCATCTCAGGAATCGAGAGGCCAATCGACCCCTAAACATCACTAGCGAATAGCACTAACCATGTTTACCGTAACATAACCATGGATCTCACCTGCTCATTCAAGGAACGTGTAAAAAAGACAAATATTAAAATCAACTCCCAGAACAACCACCTACGGAAACTGATCAACTCTAAGTGTCGAGCCACAGCACACACACACTAAGATGTACTGCTTATTCCTCTGCGGGGTATGCTTGTTCTGTTTGAGAGAGATCAACGCATGCCAAGAAAACTAGACTCAGCATTGAACAACACTTACCGCTTGATCACTGGCTGTCTGAAGCCTACCAACCTGCCAGCCGAGTAGAGATCACAAAGGCTATCAATGATTAACGCCATCTCCTTTATGGACGTGAACCAATGGTCAAACGACTGCAGTGAAGGACAAGCTTCCTTGACAACATCTCAGGAAGAGACCAGACTACAGCTGTAAACCAGACGGCTAGAGAATGACCTGATCTACTTACTTAATTAACGAATTAATTATTTCCTCTTATAGATGTATTCTTTATCAATTATAATTTCAAAAATTTACAGTGGAAATTAAAATGCCATCAACTAGACCCTAGAACCTCTATCTGCCAAAAATCAGCTGAATCCATCAAATAGTTGATGAGATACTGGGTGGCACATATGTACGTACGTACACACAGATAACATGATTTTATGATTGAACTTTCTGGATCTCTGGGTTGCCTTGACTAATGATGTTGAAATTCTACACACTTATAGAACCTATCAAATAAAAATTTTGTGCAAAGTTTTAACTAATTTGGTTTATTGGTTTTTGAGTTATGATTGATCAAAGAAATGAGATTTCCAGCATAGGCCATTCGTGAGGTCTATTAAGGGATAGAGCGCTCTCGCGCCGCCCTTAATTTAGGTTTACTCTAATAAACTATTGTCTAATGCTCGATTTTTTTTCTTTTATGGAAATCGCTCCAGACAAGGCATGAAGCCACTTGATGTAAAGAGCTAAAAGAAATATACTACTTCAAGGTCAATTTTATCGATTAACGAATAACGTGGAAATACGGCCACCATTACGGCTTATCATGAATTTCGATTATCTCCATAATGTCAGCCGTATTTCCACGCTATTCGTTAATCGTTAAAATTTAATTTTCTTTTATAAAATAAAAACTTGATTAATTTACGTGAATTTTTTTCTTTTGGTATAGGATATATTCAACCTGTGACATACGTACATAAACAGATATTCCTAAGTTTTTCTGGGTTTTTTTTTTTCGACTGTCTCCCTTAATCTGGATAAGCACCCAATTTTTCATTAAGAGTTGTTTAAAAACGATAATTCATTGGAACAAACAATCGATCTTGCACAATTTTCGACGGACATATGATAGTAGAATTGCTTTAAGTTTATTTTCCGAAAAAAGAACAAAAGAAAAGAAATACTATTAACAATCCTTTAAAATTTTGAAAATGTTCAAAGTTCTCGCTGCAAATGTCTGACCTCGGCATATTTCGTTTTCTCGATAGAATGGCAAATTTCATTAATAATGACAATAATATTAAATAGTTTACCTTTCAATCGTATCGGGAGTTGGCCATTTTTTTAAATTGAAGTTTTCCGAAGATTCGTGGCTATTTTTCATTTACGATGGTGAACGAGATTGACAATGGAAATAACGAAAGTTTACGAAGACATTCGTGTTTTTCCGGTAATAGCAGCAGGAGCAGCAGCCAATGTTGCCAACTGAGATTTTCAAAATCGGCTAGATCGCAACGAAAAAATCTCCAGAAAACCACTAGATTTGTACTTTTCGTATATTATATTAAAAAAAAGAGGTTAAATCAAAGATTCTTATGTTTTGTGACTTCCTGTTTAATCGTGCGCGTCACGTGACGTACGGATGACCAGAAATGAAAAATTAAACCTTTTTGTTACCATTTAGTTATGCGAAGTTTTTATTGTTGTTAATTAATTTATTATTATTATTATTTACTCACTAGGAGTTCTCACACAGGTCATCAGTGATTGCTCACCGACAACCGGTGGTATTCCCTGGAGTCTGAGTGACAACAAGTCTCCCCAGATTTCCAGTATTCTCCATCTCTTTTCGATAGCCACCGCAAATAAATTTGCAGTATCACAACAGCCGTTTACCATTGATTTCTCGCTGGTAAGGACCATTGGTGTTCTCTGGCGTTTGGGTGGCAATAAGCCTCCCCGTTTGGGTGGCAATAAGCCTCATTATTATTATTATTATTATTATTATTATTATTATTATTATTATTATTATTATTATTATTATTATTATTATTATTATTATTATTGTTTTTCCTTCGAATTTTAGTTTAATAATAATACATTTTAAAAAAAATTTTTTTTAGTTTAATGTATTAATAAAAAATATTTACATTGAAAAAAAAAACACATTTTATTATTAATGTAAGTGTTTGAAATAAATAAAAACATATGTTATAATAATAAAACATTTTATTGAATTAATTTTAATAAACAAATTATCAACCGAAAGTTTTTTTTTATGTTGAAAAAATTGAATTTTATTGAATTAATTTTAATAAACAAATTATCAACCGAAAGTTTTTTTTTATGTTGAAAAAATTGAATTTTATTGAATTAATTTTAATAAACAAATTATCAACCGAAAGTTTTTTTTTATGTTGAAAAAATTGAATTTTATTGAATTAATTTTAACAAATAAATTATCAACCGAAAGTTAGTTTTTTTTTACATTAAAAAAAAGGAATTTTATTGAATTAATTTTAACAAATTATTAACCGAAAGTTTTTTTTTATGTTGAAAAAATTGAATTTTATTGAATTAATTTTAATAAACAAATTATCAACCGAAAGTTTTGTTTTTTTTTATGTTGAAAAAATTGAATTTTATTGAATTAATTTTAACAAATAAATTATCAACCGAAAGTTAGTTTTTTTTTACATTAAAAAAAAAGGAATTTTATTGAATTAATTTTAACAAACAAATTATCAACCGAAAGTTTTTTTTTATGTTGAAAAAATTGAATTTTATTGAATTAATTTTAATAAACAAATTATCAACCGAAAGTTTTTTTTTATGTTGAAAAAATTGAATTTTATTGAATTAATTTTAATAAACAAATTATCAACCGAAAGTTTTTTTTTATGTTGAAAAAATTGAATTTTATTGAATTAATTTTAATAAACAAATTATCAACCGAAAGTTTTTTTTTATGTTGAAAAAATTGAATTTTATTGAATTAATTTTAATAAACAAATTATCAACCGAAAGTTATTTGTTTTTCATGGAAAAAAAATTGAATTTTATCGAATTAATTTTAATAAACAAATTATCAACCGAAAGTTTTTTTTTATGTTGAAAAAATTGAATTTTATTGAATTAATTTTAATAAACAAATTATCAACCGAAAGTTTTTTTTTATGTTGAAAAAATTGAATTTTATTGAATTAATTTTAACAAATAAATTATCAACCGAAAGTTAGTTTTTTTTTACATTAAAAAAAAGGAATTTTATTGAATTAATTTTAACAAATTATTAACCGAAAGTTTTTTTTTTATGTTGAAAAAATTGAATTTTATTGAATTAATTTTAATAAACAAATTATCAACCGAAAGTTTTGTTTTTTTTTATGTTGAAAAAATTGAATTTTATTGAATTAATTTTAACAAATAAATTATCAACCGAAAGTTAGTTTTTTTTTACATTAAAAAAAAAAGGAATTTTATTGAATTAATTTTAACAAACAAATTATCAACCGAAAGTTAGTTTTTTTTTACATTAAAAAAAAAAGGAATTTTATTGAATTAATTTTAACAAACAAATTATCAACCGAAAGTCTGTTTTTTTTATGAAAAAATTGAATTTTATTGAATTAATTTTAACAAATAAATTATCACCCGAAAGTTATTTTTTTTTACATTAAAAAAATTGAATTTTATTAAATTAATTTTTAAAAAGAAAGCGGAAGTCGAAATTTTAAAAAAGTTTTATGAATGTGAAAGTGTAAATATTAATTTTTGTTATTCAGAAATGCTGACAAAAAGGTTTTATTTTTTTCATTTCTGGTCATCCGTACGTCACGTGACGCGCACGGTTAAACAGGAAGTCACAAGAACATAAAAATCTTGGGTTTAACAACAAAAATAATTTACAATTTAACATATTCTATTTGAATATTATTTATATTGTTATTTGTCACCTGAAGGTTATTTGTATTTAAATTTTTAAAGAATAAAAACAAAACAAAAAACAGGGGACATAATTCATGAACAATTTTTGGTGCAACTTCGGAAAAGCAAAACAAATAATAACAAATAATAAATAAAAACAAATAATAAATATATACTAGTATTATGTATGTGACCTTGAGGGAACAAAGATATCGTACACCTTATTTTTAATTTAATTATGTAAATTTATCAAGTAGTTTTCTTTTTATCACACATAATCAAATTTTGTCATTTTTTTTGTAACGACAAGCTGGGCTGACTTACGTCCCTTGTTTTTTTGGGTTTTTTTTTTTTTTTTTTAAATAGAGACGTGACAAGCGACCATGAAAAAAAAATGACAAAATCTGATTATCTGTGATTAAAACAAAAAAATACTACCTGCTTAATTTACGTAATTTTTGGTATACGATGTCTTTGTTCCGTCACGTTGACATACATAATATCAGTATGTCTTTATTTTTTTTAATTTATTATTTGTTTTTCCTTATTGGGGCTTTTCCGAAATTGCACCCAATTTTTTAAAGGCTATACTAGGCGGTCATCAGTGTTATCTATTTTTCGGATCATCAAAGTTGTTTAATCTCTTTAGTTTTCCATTCGTTCGGCTTTCATCTTTCCGTTTCATTTCTTAATAAAAATGCTCGATTTTCTTGTTTATTTAGTGTGTTGCGGGACCGACCGTTGGTCGGGGTTTGATCGGCCTCACAACTAAGAAAGTAGACACAGGCAAGTTACAGCAATGGCAAAGAAGAGAGGACAAACACTGGTGAACAGTTCAAGAAAAGGTATGTTTATTTACCATAAGAAATGGTAATAACAATGAGTGATGGGATTTGTGATGACGTCACTGGAACAGGAGAGACTGGAGAGACGGGAGTGACGTCTCTGGTGACAGCAAACTGGAACGACAGGAGTGGTGTAGTTGGAGAGAGAAAGCTGGGTAGCTGTCGATGGATGTTGATGAGGTACCCTTGCTGTTGCTGGCTGGCAAAGAAAAGAAATGACTCTCGCCGTAGTTTGTCTGGGTAGCCCTGATAAGGGCTGTTTAAAAGAAAGGAAAAATACTGCAGTAGTTGTGCGGGTTTGCCCTGATAAAGGCTGTTGGAAAAAAGGAGTTGTAGCCGCTGATGCAGGAGTCAGAGCTGCAGGGTGCTGGTGCAGTTGGAGAAGAAGAGTGCTGGTGCAGGAGCTCAGGACTGCAGGAAGCAGGAACTCAGGACTGCAGAATGCTGGTGCAGTTGGAGCAGGAGAGTGCTGGTGCAGGAGCTCAGGACTGCAGGAACTCAGGACTGCAGGATGCTGGTGCAGTTGGAGCGGGAGAGTGTTGGTGCAGGAGCTCAGGACTGTAGGATGCAGGACTCAGGACTGCAGGATGCTGGTGCAGTTGGAGCAGGAGAGTGCTGGTGCAGGAGCTCAGGACTGTAGGATGCTGGTGCAGTTGGAGAAGGAGAGTGCTTGGGCAGGAGCTCAGGACTGCAGGAAGCAGGAACTCAGGACTGCAGGATGCTGGTGCAGTTGGAGCGGGAGAGTGTTGGTGCAGGAGCTCAGGACTGTAGGATGCAGGACTCAGGACTGCAGGATGCTGGTGCAGTTGGAGCAGGAGAGTGCCGGTGCAGTTGGAGCGGGAGAGGACTGCAGGAGAAGTTGGAGCAGGAGAGTGCTGGTGCAGGAACTCAGGACTGCAGATGCAGGAGTTCGGACTGCAGGTTGTAGGAGTTCAGACTGCCGACGACTGGTCCATCCAGTCGGACATGGGGGCCTGCTGACCCCTGGCTGAACTGATTCTATTTATCTTTCTCCCACAAGGTAAGATGTGACACAAGGTTGGGAAAGTAAGATTTGAAAAACCAGCGCTCGAGAATTTGAGCGCTTTGGTCATTTAAAAATTGCCTGGGCAGCCCCGTCGGCATTCCCCGGGAGGGGCGCCTCAGGCGAGTAGTTATTTAGGCAGGTGAATTCCCTCGGACAACCTTCATCTTTATCTACAGATGAAGATTTTACAAACCTTGGGAATTCACCAGACCTTAGGCATAGCGCCCGAGATGTAGGGGGAGGGGGGGTCGGGGATAAGTGAGACAAGCTGTTAACATTTTTTATTTTCAACAAGAAATACAACAAAACAGAAAAGAAAACTTTTGCTTACTCTTAACCAGATTCCTGCACCAAAATACCGCATTCACTCTGTGGATGGGTTCCTACTTAACATATCCCCAAAAGTCATCGTTGTAAATAATAATTATCGTGGGAGTGGGATAAAATATTAAAAACACCCAAAAAGAAAGAAAAATAAAGAACCAAATAAAATGATAAAAAGGGGGGTTAGTATGGCCCGTCTTTCCCTCATTGCTAAGTGTTGGACCACCTGCTGTTTTCCAGCCCAAGACCGAAAACAAGCTGGTTGGTCCCTAAATGGGAGTGGGAAAAGAGGGGTATTCAAAAATAAATTCATCGGGAATGGGATCAAGGGTTGGATGGCGGCTTCCAAGATAGTAATGCCAAAGGTTCCAAAAGACCGGGGACAAAGTAAAACAATGGAAGTGGGAATCTTTGGAAGCTCTCTAGTGCCGGAAAAAATAAAATAGGGACAGGATATCTCTCATTCCTACTAGTTAAGAGTTGCTCTTTTAGTTAAAAAAAGTCTACAGGGGTGGGTTCCGTAGAACCCAGTACCGCATGTGCCATAACTATGGAGGGAACACGAACTCAAACTTGGCTCCTCGTCAAATGCACAAACTAGTGTCATGCACCCATCTCCTATTGAAATCCATGCAATGTAATCGCTTCCAATCGCATCTGATCTTTACTTTAAGTTGGTGTTTAAAGTAAACTACCAGATCGCGATCTGAAACCGATCCAACCCCATGAACCTCATCAAGATGTGTAACCCACGTCACTAGTCTCGCTACGGCTAGGATGGCCAGAAACACCATTCGTTTCTCCCCAGTCCACTGCGGTGCTGCGTTGTTGATGACAGATGCGACATCCAGGACCATCGGCTGTTCGGCGTCGATGCGAGCCGTCACCTCTCTGACGTATCCTCAGAGACGTTGAAGTTTGCTGCAGGTGAAGAAGGCGTGCTCGGCCGTTTCTTCTTCGTCGTCGTCTTCACAGCGCGGGCATAAGGGGACGTCCCTTAAGCCATCTCTGCGTAATCTGCCATAGAGGGGCAGTGCGTTCCGAACCAGTCGCTAGGTCAGAGAATACTCAGAATTGTTGAGATAACTCTGGCCCGGCGCCTAACTCCACTGGGAGCGGGCCTCCTCCCTCGACAATCCAAGCCGCTCCTCAAGTGGGTTCAAAGCGGTACCCTCCACTAGATCCCGATATACTCTTTTCCTAGACCGGGCAAGGTTACTGGACCCCGGCAACGCTCTAAGCACGGCCTGGCATTCGGTGAAGAACAAGGGCTCTCCTCTCGGCCTACGTCGACCTTCGACCGAGTGGTCGGGTATGAGGTTGGGAAAGGCGCTCCCGACCGCAGGGACCCACAGAGTGTCTTCCATCAAAGTCCGACTCAGGAAAGCCAGTCTCTCGGCATGTCGATGACTTGCCAAGTCAGGCATCCCCAAGCCTCCCACACTCGGAACTTGAGTAGCGACCTGTCTGCGGACGTACGCTTTCCGGCCCTTCCAAAGAAGCGAGAAGAGTAAGTGCGTGAAAGCGTGAAGGCGGGCCGCAGGCAGTGGTAGTACAGACAGCCGGTAAAGGATGAGGGGGAAGACGTAAGTGATGCACGCCTCCGCTCTGCCCTTTAAGGAAAGCTTCCTTCGAATCCAAGACCGGACCGACGATTCGACCTTTGTCTGTACTTCCAACCAGTTCTTTTCCAGCTGGAGGCCCGGTCCGAACAATACGCCGAGGATTCGAATCGGGCCATCCGACCAGCTGAAGTCACCTGGAAGAGCGGTCTCTCCGCTCCAGGCACCCAACCGCAGGCCGTTCGACTTGCTGCAGTTGACTATGGCCCCTGTCACTTCTTCGTACCGAGCGAGCGCCTTAATCACCGTTCGAATGTCAGTACGGCTCGACACGAAAACGGTGACATCATCGGCAAACGCGGAAACCCTGACTCGCGCTTTGCGAGGAGGGATAGCGATCCTGCGCAGGACTGGTGTTGTCGCCTGATCCCTTAATTTGCGAAGGAAGGGTTCCAACGCCAGGATGTAGAGCAGGGGCGACAGCGGACAACCCTGACGTACCGACCGAGAAACAACGAACGATTCTGACCTCTTTCCATTGACTTGCACCACTGCCGTTGGCGAGTCATACAGAATAGAGATCCACCTGCGGAAGTCCGGACCAAAACCGGCAGCCGCTAAAACAGCTTTCAGGAAACCATGGTCGACCCTATCGAAAGCCTTGGACTGATCTAAATTGATCAGCGCGGCTTCAGCGTCGTCTTCTGTCCCCTCTATGATCATGCGAATCAAATGCAAGTTGTTCTGAATCGACCTCCCCTTCACAGCAAAGTTCTGCTCAGGCTTGATCAAATAACCGATAACAACCTGCAGGCGGTTCGCAAGAACGCGGGCCAAAATCTTTAACTCTGTGTTTAGCAGAGTTATGGGCCTGTAGTCGTCTAAATTTCCCCCACCAGGTTGGTCCCCCTTCTTCAGTAATGTGACCACTCCTCAGGCGAGTAGCAATAAACTAACCCCTTCTCAATTTTTTTAGTGAAAAGCTAAAGATTTCATGAAATTTGTGCCCAGGTACCTTTGCCGGTCCTGTGAAAAGGATTAAATTTCGAGAAATAAATTCCGAAGAGATCTCTCGCCGTACAACATGGTTGACATGTGCCTTAAATATATTAGTGAGGTTCTTGGCATAGTTGGCGAAACGCTTTTGTATCCCTTAATGGACAAATAAGGAAGATATCCGCTGGCCGGTTTTTTGCTGAGTCATTGTAAACAAAATGGCGCTTAAAGCTCAGTATTTTTCCACTCTTCTAGACAAAGAGTAAAAAACATCAACTACTCTCTTTCTCTCTCTTTCATTTTGAGGATTTTTTTAGGGAGGGGCGTTGTCACCCGGACCTAGTTTAATGATAAAGTATGATTTTTTAAAATTTTTTGCTTTTGTTTTTAAAATAAAATTTTTTAAAATTAAATAAATTTTAGTGCTTATGCAGTTTTCGGACCGGTTTATTTTTTTTATATATGATTTTCAAGTTAAATTCAATTTTATCTTTTGTTTATGGAATTGTTAGGTAAAAGTACAGAATAGTTAATAAAGAACCCCTCTTCCCCATATTAAGAATGGCTTTCTAAATAATAACGTTATTTTTTCAGCCTGGTCCGTAAACTCCATAAGTACCTAATTTTTTTTTGTTACAAATTTCTATAAGTTTTTTTTTCGATTATCTTGGCTAAGATCAGAGTGTAGTATCTGTTTCGATGGATGCTACACTCTCTAGGCTTTACCTTCTCACTCTTTGAGAAGGGGTTACTTTATTGCTAATCGACTGAGGCGCCCCTACCAGTGAATGCCAACAGGATTGCTCAGGCATTTTTTGTAGGACAGAACATGCTATTTCTAGTGCGCTGGCTAACCCCCATCTGACATGTGTCTAGCCTCCTGGAGAAAAAGGTAAATAAAAATATTTTTACCTTGTGTCTAACCTCCTGAAGGTAAATAACTTGGCCTTTTGGCTAAGATCAGAGTGGAGTATCTGTGCGATGGATGCTAAATTCTGTAGACCTTGATTTCGCCAGTCTGAGGCATTGTCCTGTGCATATATATATATATATATATATATATATATATATATATATATATATATATATATATATATATGATAATTTTATTTACACAGACATGTACAAAATCTGCGACACTGGCATGTCGATGTTATCGATCAACAGTTACTATAAACTGAGATCTCATCAGGCAGTTAGAATTCAATCTTGACCTCATATCATATTTAGAGGGAATGAAGTGGAGAGATAGAAAAAGAGAAGAAAAGAAATTTAACATTTCAAAAATTGAGGCCGTTAAAAAATTAAAATTAAAAATCTAAAAAATCTAAAAACAAAAAATCTAAAATCTAAAATCTGAAACAAACAGGGCAAATAAATAAATAAATAAAAATATAAGGTGGAAAGAGGGGCATATAATGAAGGGAGGTAGACACATAAAGGAAAAGAGGGAGAAAAAGAGAACGTCTGTTGATTCATATATATATATATATATATATATATATATATATATATATATATCTTGAATGATTTAGTTCTTTTGTTTTTTTTTGGGGGGGGGGGGATTTATTCATCATGTGCCGGCCGACGTGAAAGTGTATTATCGCACATTGTTCCGTTTTTTTGTTTTTTTTTAATGTATTTGGGACCGATCATTTGCTTGTTGGCTTGGTGGAAGAAATAATGAACGAGCTACTTTTCTAAGACTTTTCTAGGACTTTCTTTTTTTATCGTTGTTCTTCCTTGTTTTTTAATTTTGACTTTTATTTTTATTTTTATTTTTATTTTCTTCCTCTTCTCTTCTTAAGTGACCTCAACTATTGCAACGCCACATTGTGTATTGTCGGCAGTTGAAACCAGTATTCCAGACATTTAATTTCCCTGATGATCTGCCAAGCAAGTAACTGCTTGGTAGTGAAACACGTGTAGGAAAAAACATTTAATTTGAATAAATAATATTTGTAAGAAAAAATATTTTTAATGGTGATCATTGGTGTCCTGAAAAGAATGCTTTGGTAAGCCTTCATAAAATCACATATATATATATATATATGTATATATATATTATCGCAAGCATGAGGAGAAGACGAATTCTATCGTTCATGATTAAAAGTTAATCAAGAAAAAAAAAAACAAAAAAAAAACGGATGTTCAAAATAACACATACGGGTCTTCCATTACAGACCATTTACTTTTTTTAAAAAAACCCGCCATGCGCTAGGAATTTTAGCATGGACTCCTTCACCATTCTCAGTCATGCTCACTCATTATACCATCTAAAAATCTTGGAGACGATCCACGACCTATATGCTTCGTCTTGCTTCATTTAGTAACAAATAAATGAGTAAGTAAACTCAAATAAAAACCTAACAAGACATCTTGATACCGACCTATACGCTTCGTCTTGCTTCATTTAGTAACAAATAAATGAGTAAGTAAACCTAA
The DNA here is from genome assembly GCA_963556195.1 of Sepiola atlantica. NCBI lineage: Eukaryota > Metazoa > Mollusca > Cephalopoda > Sepiida > Sepiolidae > Sepiola > Sepiola atlantica. Next base: position 59,941,698 of record OY744549.1, on the reverse strand, counting down.
ATAAAAACCTAACAAGACATCTTGGTACCGACCTATATGCTTCGTCTTGCTTCATTTAGTAACAAATAAATAAGTAAGTAAACCCAAATAAAAACCTAACAAGACATCTTGATACCGACCTATATGCTTCGTCTTCCTTCATTTAGTAACAAATAAATGAGTAAGTAAACCCAAATAAAAACCTAACAAGACATCTTGATACTGACCTATATGCTTCGTCTTGCCTCATTTAGTAACAAATAAATGATTAAGTAAACCCAAATAAAAACCTAACAAAACATCTTGGTACTGACCTATATGCTTCGTCTTGCTTCATTTAGTAACAAATAAATGAGTAAGTAAACACAAATAAAAACCTAACAAGACATCTTGATACCGACCTATATGCTTCGTCTTGCCTCATTTAGTAACAAATAAATGAGTAAGTAAACCCAAATAAAAACCTAACAAGTCATATTGATACCGACCTATCTGCTTCGTCTTGCTTCATTTAGTAACAAATAAATGAGTAAGTAAACTCAAATAAAAACCTAACAAGACATCTTGATACCGACCTATACGCTTCGTCTTGCTTCATTTAGTAACAAATAAATGAGTAAGTAAACCCAAATAAAAACCTAACAAGACATCTTGGTACCGACCTATATGCTTTGTCTTGCCTCATTTAGTAACAAATACATGAGTAAGTAAACTCAAATAAAAACCTAACAAGACATCTTGATACTGACCTATACGCTTCGTCTTGCTTCATTTAGTAACAAATAAATGAGTAAGTAAACTCAAATAAAAACCTAACAAGACATCTTGGTACCGACCTATATGCTTTGTCTTGCCTCATTTAGTAACAAATAAATGAGTAAGTAAACTCAAATAAAAACCTAGCAAGACATCTTGATACTGACCTATACGCTTCGTCTTGCTTCATTTAGTAACAAATAAATGAGTAAGTAAACCCAAATAAAAACCTAACAAGACATCTTGGTAGCGACCTCTACGCTTCATCTTGCCTCATTTAGTAACAAATAAATGAATAAGTAAACCCAAATAAAAACCTAACCAAACATCTTGGTACCGACCTATACGCTTCGTCTTGCTTCATTTAGTAACAAATAAATGAGTAAGTAAACCCAAATAAAAACCTAACAAGACATCTTGATACCGACCTATATGCTTCGTCTTGTCTCATTTAGTAACAAATAAATGAGTAAGTAAACCCAAATAAAAACCTAACAAGACATCTTGGTACCGACCTATATGCTTCGTCTTGCTCCATTTAGTAACAAATAAATGAGTAAGTAAACCCAAATAAAAACCTAACAAGACATCTAGATACCGACCTATATGCTTCGTCTTGCCTCATTTAGTAACAAATAAATGAGTAAGTAAACCCAAATAAAAACCTAACAAGACATCTTGATACTGACCTATATCCTTTGTCTTGCCTCATTTAGTAACAAATAAATGAGTAAGTAAACTCAAATAAAAACCTAACAAGACATCTTGATACTGACCTATACGCTTCGTCTTGCTTCATTTAGTAACAAATAAATGAGTAAGTAAACCCAAATAAAAACCTAACAAGACATCTTGGTACCGACCTATACGCTTCATCTTGCCTCATTTAGTAACAAATACATGAGTAAGTAAACCCAAATAAAAACCTAACAAGACATCTTGGTACCGACCTATATGCTTCGTCTTGCTTCATTTAGTAACAAATAAATGAGTAAGTAAACCCAAATAAAAACTTAACAAGAAATCTTGGTACCGACCTATACGCTTCATCTTGCCTCATTTAGTAACAAATAAATGAGTAAGTAAACCCAAATAAAAACCTAACCAAACATCTTGGTACCGACCTATACGCTTCGTCTTGCTTCATTTAGTAACAAATAAATGAGTAAGTAAACCCAAATAAAAACCTAACAAGACACCTTGGTACCGACTTATACATTTCATCTTGCCTCATTTAGTAACAAATAAATGAGTAAGTAAACCCAAATAAAAACCTAACAAGACATCTTGATACCGACCTATATGCTCTGTCTTGCTTCATTTAGTAACAAAAAAATGAGTAAGTAAACCCAAATAAAAACCTAACAAGACATCTTGGTACCGACCTATATGCTTCGTCTTGCTTCATTTAGTAACAAATAAATGAGTAAGTAAACCCAAATAAACACCTAACAAGACATCTTGATTACGACCTATATGCTTCGTCTTGCCTCATTTAGTAACAAATAAATGAGTAAGTAAACCCAAATAAAAACCTAACAAGACATCTTGGTACCGACCTATATGCTTCGTCTTGCTTCATTTAGTAACAAATAAATGAGTAAGTAAACTCAAATAAAAACCTAACAAGACATCTTGGTACCGACCTACATGCTTCGTCTTGCCTCATTTAGTAACAAATAAATGAGTAAGTAAACCCAAATAAAAACCTAACAAGACATCTTGATACCGACGTATATGCTTCGTCTTGTCTCATTTAGTAACAAACAAATGAGTAAGTAAACCCAAGTAAAAACCTAACAAGACATCTTGGTACCGACCTATATGCTTTGTCTTGCTCCATTGAGTAACAAATAAATGAGTAAGTAAACCCAAATAAAAACCTAACAAGACATCTTGGTACCGACCTATATGCTTCGTCTTGCCTCATTTAGTAACAAATAAATGAGTAAGTAAACCCAAATAAAAACCTAACAAGACATCTTGATACCGACCTATATGCTTTGTCTTGCCTCATTTAGTAACAAATAAATGAGTAAGAAAACCCAAGTAAAAACCTAACAAGACATCTAGATACCGACCTATATGCTTTGTCTTGCTTCATTTAGTAACAAATAAATGAGTAAGTAAACCCAAATAAACACCTAACAAGACATCTTGATACCGACCTATATGCTTCGTCTTGCCTCATTTAGTAACAAATAAATGAGTAAGTAAACCCAAATAAAAACCTAACAAGACATCTTGATACTGACTTATATGCTTCGCCTTGCCTCATTTAGTAACAAATAAATGAGTAAGAAAACCCAAGTAAAAACCTAACAAGACATCTAGATACCGACCTATATGCTTTGTCTTGCTTCATTTAGTAACAAATAAATGAGTAAGTAAACCCAAATAAAAACCTAACAAGACATCTTGATACCGACCTATATGCTTCGTCTTGCCTCATTTAGTTACAAATAAATGAGTAAGTAAACCCAAATAAAAACCTAACAAGACATCTTGATACTGACCTATATGCTTCGTCTTGCCTCATTTAGTAACAAATAAATGAGTAAGTAAACCCAAATAAAAACCTAACAAGACATCTTGGTAGCGACCTCTACGCTTCATCTTGCCTCATTTAGTAACAAATAAATGAATAAGTAAACCCAAATAAAAACCTAACCAAACATCTTGGTACCGACCTATACGCTTCGTCTTGCTTCATTTAGTAACAAATAAATGAGTAAGTAAACCCAAATAAAAACCTAACAAAACATCTTGATACCGACCTATATGCTTCGTCTTGTCTCATTTAGTAACAAATAAATGAGTAAGTAAACCCAAATAAAAACCTAACAAGACATCTTGATACCGACCTATATGCTTCGTCTTGTCTCATTTAGTAACAAATAAATGAGTAAGTAAACCCAAATAAAAACCTAACAAGACATCTTGGTACCGACCTATATGCTTCGTCTTGCCTCATTTAGTAACAAATAAATGAGTAAGTAAACCCAAATAAAAACCTAACAAGACATCTTGATACTGACCTATATGCTTTGTCTTGCCTCATTTAGTAACAAATAAATGAGTAAGTAAACTCAAATAAAAACCTAACAAGACATCTTGATACTGACCTATACGCTTCGTCTTGCTTCATTTAGTAACAAATAAATGAGTAAGTAAACCCAAATAAAAACCTAACTAGACATCTTGGTACCGACTTATACGCTTCATCTCGCCTCATTTAGTAACAAATAAATGCGTAAGTAAACCCAAATAAAAACCTAACAAGACATCTTGGTACCGACCTATATGCTTCGTCTTGCTTCATTTAGTAACAAATAAATGAGTAAGTAAACCCAAATAAAAACTTAACAAGAAATCTTGGTACCGACCTATACGCTTCATCTTGCCTCATTTAGTAACAAATAAATGAGTAAGTAAACCCAAATAAAAACCTAACCAAACATCTTGGTACCGACCTATACGCTTCGTCTTGCTTCATTTAGTAACAAATAAATGAGTAAGTAAACTCAAATAAAAACCTAACAAGACACCTTGGTACCGACTTATACATTTCATCTTGCCTCATTAAGTAACAAATAAATGAGTAAGTAAACCCAAATAAAAACCTAACAAGACATCTTGGTACCGACCTATACGCTTCATCTTGCCTCATTTAGTAACAAATACAGGAGTAAGTAAACCCAAATAAAAACCTAACAAGACATCTTGATACCGACCTATATGCTTCTTTTTTTCTCATTTAGTAACAAATAAATGAGTAAGAAAACCCAAATAAAAACCTAACAAGACATCTTGGTACAGACCTATATGCTTCGTCTTGCTTCATTTAGTAACAAATAAATGAGTAAGTAAACCCAAATAAACACCTAACAAGACATCTTGATACCGACCTATATGCTTCGTCTTGCCTCATTTAGTAACAAATAAATGAGTAAGTAAACCCAAATAAAAACCTAACAAGACATCTTGATACTGACCTATATGCTTCGTCTTGCCTCATTTAGTAACAAATAAATGAGTAAGTAAACCCAAATAAAAACCTAACAAGACATCTTGGTACCGACCTATATGCTTCGTCTTGCTTCATTTAGTAACAAATAAATGAGTAAGTAAACTCAAATAAAAACCTAACAAGACATCTTGGTACCGACCTACATGCTTCGTCTTGCCTCATTTAGTAACAAATAAATGAGTAAGTAAACCCAAATAAAAACCTAACAAGACATCTTGGTACCGACCTATATGCTTCGTCTTGCTTCATTTAGTAACAAATAAATGAGTAAGTAAACTCAAATAAAAACCTAACAACACATCTTGGTACCGACCTACATGCTTCGTCTTGCCTCATTTAGTAACAAATAAATGAGTAAGTAAACCCAAATAACAACCTAACAAGACATCTTGATACCGACGTATATGCTTCGTCTTGTCTCATTTAGTAACAAATAAATGAGTAAGTAAACCCAAATAAAAACCTAACAAGACATCTTGGTACCGACCTATATGCTTCGTCTTGCTTCATTTAGTAACAAATAAATGAGTAAGTAAACCCAAATAAAAACCTAACAAGACATCTTGATACCGACCTATATGCTTCGTCTTCCTTCATTTAGTAACAAATAAATGAGTAAGTAAACCCAAATAAAAACCTAACAAGACATCTTGATACTGACCTATATGCTTCGTCTTGCCTCATTTAGTAACAAATAAATGATTAAGTAAACCCAAATAAAAACCTAACAAGACATCTTGGTACTGACCTATATGCTTCGTCTTGCTTCATTTAGTAACAAATAAATGAGTAAGTAAACCCAAATAAAAACCTAACAAGACATCTTGATACCGACCTATATGCTTCGTCTTGCCTCATTTAGTAACAAATAAATGAGTAAGTAAACCCAAATAAAAACCTAACAAGACATCTTGGTACCGACCTATATGCTTTGTCTTGCCTCATTTAGTAACAAATAAATGAGTAAGTAAACTCAAATAAAAACCTAACAAGACATCTTGATACCGACCTATACGCTTCGTCTTGCTTCATTTAGTAACAAATAAATGAGTAAGTAAACTTAAATAAAAACCTAACAAGACATCTTGGTACCGACCTATATGCTTTGTCTTGCCTCATTTAGTAACAAATAAATGAGTAAGTAAACTCAAATAAAAACCAAACAAGACATCTTGATACTGACCTATACGCTTCGTCTTGCTTCATTTAGTAACAAATAAATGAGGAAGTAAACCCAAATAAAAACCTAACAAGACATCTTGGTACCGACCTATACGCTTCATCTTTCCTCATTTAGTAACAAATAAATGAGTAAGTAAACCCAAATAAAAACCTAACCAAACATCTTGGTACCGACCTATATGCTTCGTCTTGCTTCATTTAGTAACAAATAAATGAGTAAGTAAACCCAAATAAAAACCTAACAAGACATCTTGGTAGCGACCTCTACGCTTCCTCTTGCTTCATTTAGTAACAAATAAATGAGTAAGTAAACCCAAATAAAAACCTAACCAAACATCTTGGTACTGACCTATACGCTTCGTCTTGCTTCATTTAGTAACAAATAAATGAGTAAGTAAACCCAAATAAAAACCTAACAAGACATCTTGGTACCGACCTATATGCTTCGTCTTGCCTCATTTAGTAACAAATAAATGAGTAAGTAAACCCAAATAAAAACCTAACAAGACATCTTGGTAGCGACCTCTACGCTTCATCTTGCCTCATTTAGTAACAAATAAATGAGTAAGTAAACCCAAATAAAAACCTAACCAAACATCTTGGTACCGACCTATACGCTTCGTCTTGCTTCATTTAGTAACAAATAAATGAGTAAGTAAACCCAAATAAAAACCTAACAAGACATCTTGATACCGACCTATATGCTTCGTCTTGTCTCATTTAGTAACAAATAAATGAGTAAGTAAACCCAAATAAAAACCTAACAAGACATCTTGGTACCGACCTATATGCTTTGTCTTGCTCCATTTAGTAACAAATAAATGAGTAAGTAAACCCAAATAAAAACCTAACAAGACATCTAGATACCGACCTATATGCTTCGTCTTGCCTCATTTAGTAACAAATAAATGAGTAAGTAAACCCAAATAAAAACCTAACAAGACATCGTAATACTGACCTATATGCTTCGTCTTGCCTCATTTAGTAACAAATAAATGAGTAAGTAAACTCAAATAAAAACCTAACAAGACATCTTGATACCGACCTATACGCTTCGTCTTGCTTCATTTAGTAACAAATAAATGAGTAAGTAAACCCAAATAAAAACCTAACAAGACATCTTGGTACCGACCTATATGCTTTGTCTTGCCTCATTTAGTAACAAATAAATGAGTAAGTAAACTCAAATAAAAACCTAACAAGACATCTTGATACCGACCTATACGCTTCGTCTTGCTTCATTTAGTAACAACTAAATGAGTAAGTAAACCCAAATAAAAACCTAACAAGACATCTTGGTACCGACCTATATGCTTCGTCTTGCCTCATTTAGTAACAAATAAATGAGTAAGTAAACCCAAATAAAAACCTAACAAGACATCTTGGTAGCGACCTCTACGCTTCATCTTGCCTCATTTAGTAACAAATAAATGAGTAAGTAAACCCAAATAAAAACCTAACCAAACATCTTGGTACCGACCTATACGCTTCGTCTTGCTTCATTTAGTAACAAATAAATGAGTAAGTAAACCCAAATAAAAACCTAACAAGACATCTTGATACCGACCTATATGCTTCGTCTTGTCTCATTTAGTAACAAATAAATGAGTAAGTAAACCCAAATAAAAACCTAACAAGATATCTTGGTACCGACCTATATGCTTTGTCTTGCTCCATTGAGTAACAAATAAATGAGTAAGTAAACCCAAATAAAAACCTAACAAGACATCTAGATACTGACCTATATGCTTCGTCTTGCCTCATTTAGTAACAAATAAATGAGTAAGTAAACCCAAATAAACACCTAACAAGACATCTTGATACTGACATATATGCTTCGTCTTGCCTCATTTAGTAACAAATAAATGAGTAAGTAAACTCAAATAAAAACCTAACAAGACATCTTGATACCGACCTATACGCTTCGTCTTGCTTCATTTAGTAACAAATAAATGAGTAAGTAAACCCAAATAAAAACCTAACAAGACATCTTGGTACCGACCTATATGCTTTGTCTTGCCTCATTTAGTAACAAATAAATGAGTAAGTAAACTCAAATAAAAACCTAACAAGACATCTTGATACCGACCTATACGCTTCGTCTTGCTTCATTTAGTAACAACTAAATGAGTAAGTAAACCCAAATAAAAACTTAACAAGACATCTTGGTACCGAGTTATATGCTTTGTCTTGCCTCATTTATTAACAAATAAATGAGTAAGTACACTCAAATAAAAACCTAACAAGACATCTTGATACTGACCTATACGCTTCGTCTTGCTTCATTTAGTAACAAATAAATGAGTAAGTAAACCCAAATAAAAACCTAACAAGAACTCTTGGTACCGACCTATACGCTTCATCTTGCCTCATTTAGTAACAAATAAATGAGTAAGTAAACCCAAATAAAAACCTAACCAAACATCTTGGTACCGACCTATATGCTTCGTCTTGCTTCATTTAGTAACAAATAAATGAGTAACTAAACCCAAATAAAAACCTAACAAGACATCTTGGTAGCGACCTATACGCTTCATCTTGCCTCATTTAGTAACAAATAAATGAGTAAGTAAACCCAAATAAAAACCTAACCAAACATCTTGGTACCGACCTATACGCTTCGTCTTGCTTCATTTAGTAACAAATAAATGAGTAAGTAAACCCAAATAAAAACCTAACAAGACATCTTGATACCGACCTATATGCTTCGTCTTCCTTCATTTAGTAACAAATAAATGAGTAAGTAAACCAACATAAAAACACAACAAGACATCTTGATACTGACCTATATGCTTCGTCTTGCCTCATTTAGTAACAAATAAATGAGTAAGTAAACCCAAATAAAAACCTAACTAGACATGTTGGTACCGACTTATACGCTTCATCTCGCCTCATTTAGTAACAAATAAATGAGTAAGTAAACCCAAATAAAAACCTAACAAGACATCTTGGTACCGACCTATATGCTTCGTCTTGCCTCATTTAGTAACAAATACAGGAGTAAGTAAACCCAAACAAAAACCTAACAAGACATCTTGATACTGACCTATATGCTTCGTCTTGCCTCATTTAGTAACAAATAAATGAGTAAGTAAACCCAAATAAAAACCTAACAAGACATCTTGGTACCGACCTATATGCTTCGTCTTGCTTCATTTAGTAACAAATAAATGAGTAAGTAAACTCAAATAAAAACCTAACAAGACATCTTGGTACCGACCTATATGCTTCGTCTTGCCTCATTTAGTAACAAATAAAGGAGTAAGTAAACCCAAATAAAAACCTAACAAGACATCTTGTCTAATTTAGTAACAAATAAATGAGTAAGTAAACCTAAATAAAAACCTAACAAGACATCTTGGTATCGACCTATATGCTTCGTCTTGCTTCATTTAGTAACAAATAAATGAGTAAGTAAACCCAAATAAAAACCTAACAAGACATCTTGATACCGACCTATATGCTTCGTCTTCCTTCATTTAGAAACAAATAAATGAGTAAGTAAACCCAAATAAAAACCTAACAAGACATCTTGATACTGACCTATATGCTTCGTCTTGCCTCATTTAGTAACAAATAAATGATTAAGTAAACCCAAATAAAAACCTAACAAGACATCTTGGTACTGACCTATATGCTTCGTCTTGCTTCATTTAGTAACAAATAAATGAGTAAGTAAACCCAAATAAAAACCTAACAAGACATCTTGATACCGACCTATATGCTTCGTCTTGCCTTATTTAGTAACAAATAAATGAGTAAGTAAACCCAAATAAAAACCTAACAAGACATCTTGGTACCGACCTATATGCTTTGTCTTGCTTCATTTAGTAACAAATAAATGAGTAAGTAAACTCAAATAAAAACCTAACAAGACATCTTGATACTGACCCATACGCTTCGTCTTGCTTCATTTAGTAACAAATAAATGAGTAAGTAAACCCAAATAAAAACCTAACAAGACATCTTGGTACCGACCTATACGCTTCATCTTGCTTCATTTAGTAACAAATAAATGAGTAAGTAAACCCAAATAAAAACCTAACAAGACATCTTGGTACCGACCTATATGCTTTGTCTTGCCTCATTTAGTAACAAATAAATGAGTAAGTAAACTCAAATAAAAACCTAACAGGACATCTTGATACTGACCTATACGCTTCATCTTGCTTCATTTAGTAACAAATAAATGAGTAAGTAAACCCAAATAAAAACCTTACAAGACATCTTAGTACCGACCTATACGCTTCATCTTGCCTCATTTAGTAACAAATAAATGAGTAAGTAAACCCAAATAAAAACCTAACCAAACATCTTGGTACCGACCTATATGCTTCGTCTTGCTTCATTTAGTAACAAATAAATGAGTAAGTAAACCCAAATAAAAACCTAACAAGACATCTTGGTAGCGACCTCTACGCTTCATCTTGCCTCATTTAGTAACAAATAAATGAGTAAGTAAACCCAAATAAAAACCTAACAAGACATCTTGATACCAACCTATATGCTTTGTCTTGCCTCATTTAGTAACAAATAAATGAGTAAGTAAACCCAAATAAAAACCTAACAAGAAATCTTGGTACCGACCTATACGCTTCATCTTGCTTCATTTAGTAACAAATAAATGAGTAAGTAAACCCAAATAAAAACCTAACCAAACATCTTGGTACCGACCTATACACTTCGTCTTGCTACATTTAGTAACAAATAAATGAGTAAGTAAACCCAAATAAAAACCTAACAAGACATCTTGGTACCGACTTATACATTTGATCTTGCCTCATTTAGTAACAAATAAATGAGTAAGTAAACCCAAATAAAAACCTAACTAGACATGTTGGTACTGACTTATACGCTTCATCTCGCCTCATTTAGTAACAAATAAATGAGTAAGTAAACCCAAATAAAAACCTAACAAGACATCTTGGTACCGACCTATATGCTTCGTCTTGCCTCATTTAGTAACAAATACAGGAGTAAGTAAACCCAAATAAAAACCTAACAAGACATCTTGATACTGACCTATATGCTTCGTCTTGCCTCATTTAGTAACAAATAAATGAGTAAGTAAACCCAAATAAAAACCTAACAAGACATCTTGGTACCGACCTATATGCTTCGTCTTGCTTCATTTAGTAACAAATAAATGAGTAAGTAAACTCAAATAAAAACCTAACAAGACATCTTGGTACCGACCTATATGCTTCGTCTTGCCTCATTTAGTAACAAATAAAGGAGTAAGTAAACCCAAATAAAAACCTAACAAGAGATCTTGATACCGACCTATATGCTTCGTCTTGCCTCATTTAGTAACAAATAAAGGAGTAAGTAAACCCAAATAAAAACCTAACAAGACATCTTGGTACCGACCTATATGCTTCGTCTTGCCTCATTTAGTAACAAATAAAGGAGTAAGTAAACCCAAATAAAAACCTAACAAGACATCTTGTCTAATTTAGTAACAAATAAATGAGTAAGTAAACCTAAACAAAAACCTAAAAAGACATCTTGGTACCGACCTATATGCTTCGTCTTGCTTCATTTAGTAACAAATAAATGAGTAAGTAAACCCAAATAAAAACCTAACAAGACATCTTGATACCGACCTATATGCTTCGTCTTCCTTCATTTAGAAACAAATAAATGAGTAAGTAAACCCAAATAAAAACCTAACAAGACATCTTGATACTGACCTATATGCTTCGTCTTGCCTCATTTAGTAACAAATAAATGAGTAAGTAAACCCAAATAAAAACCTAACTAGACATCTTGGTACCGACTTATACGCTTCATCTCGCCTCATTTAGTAACAAATAAATGAGTAAGTAAACCCAAATAAAAACCTAACAAGACATCTTGGTACAGACCTATACGCTTCGTCTTGCTTCATTTAGTAACAAATAAATGAGTAAGTAAACTCAAATAAAAACCTAACAAGACATCTTGGTACCGACCTATATGCTTTGTCTTGCCTCATTTAGTAACAAATAAATGAGTAAGTAAACTCAAATAAAAACCTAACAAGACATCTTGATACTGACCTATACGCTTCGTCTTGCGTCATTTAGTAACAAATAAATGAGTAAGTAAACCCAAATAAAAACCTAACAAGACATCTTAGTACCGACCTATACGCTTCATCTTGCCTCATTAAGTAACAAATAAATGAGTAAGTAAACCCAAATAAAAACCTAACCAAACAGCTTGGTACCGACCTATATGCTTCGTCTTGCTTCATTTAGTAACAAATAAATGAGTAAGTAAACCCAAATAAAAACCTAACAAGACATCTTGGTAGCGACCTCTACGCTTCATCTTGCCTCATTTAGTAACAAATAAATGAGTAAGTAAACCCAAATAAAAACCTAACCAAACATCTTGGTACCGACCTATACGCTTCGTCTTGCTTCATTTAGTAACAAATAAATGAGTAAGTAAACCCAAATAAAAACCTAACAAGACATCTTGATACCGACCTATATGCTTCGTCTTCCTTCATTTAGTAACAAATAAATGAGTAAGTAAACCCAAATAAAAACACAACAAGACATCTTGATACTGACCTATATGCTTCGTCTTGCTTCATTTAGTAACAAATAAATGAGTAAGTAAACCCAAATAAAAACCAAACAAGACATCTAGATACCGACCTATATGCTTCGTCTTGCCTCATTTAGTAACAAATAAATGAGTAAGTAAACCCAAATAAAAACCTAACAAGACATCTTGATACTGACATATATGCTTAGTCTTGCCTCATTTAGTAACAAATAAATGAGTAAGTAAACCCAAATAAAAACCTAACAAGACATCTTGGTACACACCTATACGCTTCGTCTTGCTTCATTTAGTAACAAATAAATGAGTAAGTAAACCCAAATAATAACCTAACAAAACATCTTGATACTGACCTATATGCTTCGTCTTGCCTCATTTAGTAACAAATAAATGAGTAAGTAAACCCAAATAAAAACCTAACAAGACATCTTTGTACTGACCTATATGCTTCGTCTTGCTTCATTTAGTAACCAATAAATGAGTAAGTAAACTCAAATAAAAACCTAACAAGACATCTTGGTATCGACCTATATGCTTCGTCTTGCTTCATTTAGTAACAAATAAAGGAGTAAGTAAACCCAAATAAAAACCTAACAAGACATCTTGATACCGACCTATATGCTTCGTCTTGTCTCATTTAGTAACAAATAAATGAGTAAGTAAACCCAAATAAAACCCTAACAAGACAACTTGGTACCGACTTATATGCTTCGTCTTGCTTCATTTAGTAACAACTAAATGAGTAAGTAAACCCAAATAAAAACCTAACAAGACATCTTGATACCGACTTATATGCTTCGTCTTGCCAAGTTTAGTAACAAATAAATGAGTAAGTAAACCCAAATAAAAACCTAACAAGACATCTTGATACTGACCTATATGCTTCGTCTTGCCTCATTTAGTAACAAATAAATGAGTAAGTAAACCCAAATAAAAACCTAACAAGACATCTTGGTACCGACCTATATGCTTCGTCTTGCTTCATTTAGTAACAAATAAATGAGTAAGTAAACCCAAATAAAAACCTTACAAGACATCTTGATACCGACCTATATGCTTCGTCTTCCTTCATTTAGTAACAAATAAATGAGTAAGTAAACCCAAATAAAAACCTAACAAGACATCTTGATACTGACCTATACGCTTCGTCTTGCTTCATTTAGTAACAAATAAATGAGTAAGTAAACCCAAATAAAAACCTAACAAGACATCTTGGTACCGACCTATATGCTTTGTCTTGCCTCATTTAGTAACAAATAAATGAGTAAGTAAACTCAAATAAAAACCTAACCAAACATCTTGGTACCGACCTATATGCTTCGTCTTGTCTTATTTAGTAACAAATAAATGAGTAAGTAAACCCAAATAAAAACTTAACAAGAAATCTTGGTACCGACCTATACGCTTCATCTTGCTTCATTTAGTAACAAATAAATGAGTAAGTAAACCCAAATAAAAACCTAACAAGACATCTTGGTACCGACCTATATGCTTTGTCTTGCCTCATTTAGTAACAAATAAATGAGTAAGTAAACTCAAATAAAAACTAAACAAGACATCTTGATACTGACCTATACGCTTCGTCTTGCTTCATTTAGTAACAAATAAATGAGTAAGTAAACCCAAATAAAAACCTAACAAGACATCTTGGTACCGACCTATACGCTTCATCTTGCCTCATTTAGTAACAAATAAATGAGTAAGTAAACCCAAATAAAAACCTAACCAAACATCTTGGTACCGACCTATATGCTTCGTCTTGCTTCATTTAGTAACAAATAAATGAGTAAGTAAACCCAAATAAAAACCTAACAAGACATCTTGATACTGACCTATATGCTTCGTCTTGCCTCATTTAGTAACAAATAAATGAGTAAGTAAACCCAAAAACAAACCTAACAAGACATCTTGGTACCGACCTATATGCTTCGTCTTGCTTCATTTAGTAACAAATAAATGAGTAAGTAAACTCAAATAAAAACCTAACAAGACATCTTGGTACCGACTTATATGCTTCGTCTTGCTTCATTTAGTAACAAATAAAGGAGTAAGTAAACCCAAATAAAAACCTAACAAGACATCTTGGTACCGACCTATATGCTTCGTCTTGCTTCATTTAGTAACAAATAAATGAGTAAGTAAACCCAAATAAAAACCTAACAAGACATCTTGGTACCGACCTATATGCTTCTTCTTGCCTCATTTAGTAACAAATACAGGAGTAAGTAAACCCAAATAAAAACCTAACAAGACATCTTGATACTGACCTATATGCTTCGTCTTGCCTCATTTAGTAACAAATAAATGAGTAAGTAAACCCAAATAAAAACCTAACAAGACATCTTGGTACTGACCTATATGCTTCGTCTTGCTTCATTTAGTAACAAATAAATGAGTAAGTAAACTCAAATAAAAACCTAACAAGACATCTTGGTACCGACCTATATGCTTCGTCTTGCCTCATTTAGTAACAAATAAAGGAGTAAGTAAACCCAAATAAAAACCTAACAAGACATCTTGATACCGACGTATATGCTTCGTCTTGTCTCATTTAGTAACAAATAAATGAGTAAGTAAACCTAAATAAAAACCTAACAAGACATCTTGGTACCGACCTATATGCTTCGTCTTGCTTCATTTATTAACAAATAAATGAGTAAGTAAACCCAAATAAAAACCTAACAAGACATCTTGATACTGACCTATATGCTTCGTCTTCCTTCATTTAGTAACAAATAAATGAGTAAGTAAACCCAAATAAAAACCTAACAAGACATCTTGATACTGACCTATATGCATTGTCTTGCCTCATTTAGTAACAAATAAATGATTAAGTAAACCCAAATAAAAACCTAACAAGACATCTTGGTACCGACCTATACGCTTCGTCTTGCTTCATTTAGTAACAAATAAATGAGTAAGTAAACCCAAATAAAAACCTAACAAGACATCTTGATATTGACCTATATGCTTCGTCTTCCTTCATTTAGTAACAAATAAATGAGTAAGTAAACCCAAATAAAAACACAACAAGACATCTTGATACTGACCTATATGCTTCGTCTTGCTTCATTTAGTAACAAATAAATGAGTAAGTAAACCCAAATAAAAACCTAACAAGACATCTTGATACTGACCTATATGCATTGTCTTGCCTCATTTAGTAACAAATAAATGATTAAGTAAACCCAAATAAAAACCTAACAAGACATCTTGCTACTGACCTATATGCTTCGTCTTGCTTCATTTAGTAACAAATAAATGAGTAAGTAAACCCAAATAAAAACCTAACAAGACATCTTGATACCGACCTATATGCTTCGTCTTGCCTCATTTAGTAACAAATAAATGAGTTAGTAAACCCAAATAAAAACCTAACAAGACAACTTGGTACCGACCTATATGCTTTGTCTTGCCTCATTTAGTAACAAATAAATGAGTAAGTAAACTCAAATAAAAACCTAACAAGACATCTTGATACTGACCTATACGCTTCGTCTTGCTTCATTTAGTAACAAATAAATGAGTAAGTAAACCCAAATAAAAACCTAACAAGACATCTTGATACTGACCTATACGCTTCGTCTTGCTTCATTTAGTAACAAATAAATGAGTAAGTAAACTCAAATAAAAACCTAACAAGACATCTTGCTACTGACCTATATGCTTCGTCTTGCTTCATTTAGTAACAAATAAATGAGTAAGTAAACCCAAATAAAAACCTAACAAGACATCTTGATACCGACCTATATGCTTCGTCTTGCCTCATTTAGTAACAAATAAATGAGTTAGTAAACCCAAATAAAAACCTAACAAGACAACTTGGTACCGACCTATATGCTTTGTCTTGCCTCATTTAGTAACAAATAAATGAGTTAGTAAACCCAAATAAAAACCTAACAAGACATCTTGGTACCGACCTATATGCTTTGTCTTGCCTCATTTAGTAACAAATAAATGAGTAAGTAAACCCAAATAAAAACCTAACAAGACATCTTGGTACCGACCTATATGCTTCGTCTTGTCTCATTTAGTAACAAATAAATGAGTAAGTAAACCCAAATAAAAACTTAACAAGAAATCTTTGTACCGACCTATACGCTTCATCTTGCTTCATTTAGTAACAAATAAAGGAGTAAGTAAACCCAAATAAAAACCTAACAAGACATCTTGGTACCGACCTATATGCTTTGTCTTGCCTCATTTAGTAACAAATAAATGAGTAAGTAAACTCAAATAAAAACTAAACAAGACATCTTGATACTGACCTATACGCTTCGTCTTGCTTCATTTAGTAACAAATAAATGAGTAAGTAAACCCAAATAAAAACCTAACAAGACATCTTGGTACCGACCTATACGCTTCATCTTGCCTCATTTAGTAACAAATAAATGAGTAAGTAAACCCAAATAAAAACCTAACCAAACATCTTGGTACCCACCTATATGCTTCGTCTTGCTTCATTTAGTAACAAATAAATGAGTAAGTAAACCCAAATAAAAACTAAACAAGAAATCTTGGTACCGACCTATACGCTTCATCTTGCTTAATTTAGTGACAAATAAATGAGTAAGTAAACCCTAATAAAAACCTAACCAAACATCTTGGTACCGACCTATACACTTCGTCTTGCTACATTTAGTAACAAATAAATGAGTAAGTAAACCCAAATAAAAACCTAACAAGACATCTTGGTACCGACTTATACATTTCATCTTGCCTCATTTAGTAACAAATAAATGAGTAAGTAAACCCAAATAAAAACCTAACTAGACATCTTCGTACCGACTTATAAGCTTCATCTCGCCTCATTTAGTAACAAATAAATGAGTAAGTAAACCCAAATAAAAACCTAACCAAACATCTTGGTACTGACCTATATGCTTCATCTCGCCTCATTTAGTAACAAATAAATGAGTAAGTAAACCCAAATAAAAACCTAACAAGATATCTTGGTATCGACCTATATGCTTCGTCTTGCCTCATTTAGTAACAAATAAATGAGTAAGTAAACCCAAATAAAAACCGAACAAGACATCTTGATACCGACAAATATGCTTCGTCTTGCCTCATTTAGTAACAAATATATGATAAGGTAAACCCAAATAAAAACCTAACAAGACATCTTGGTACCGACCTAAATGCTTCGTCTTGCTTCATTTAGTAACAAATGAATGAGTAAGTAAACCCAAATGACAACCTAGCAAGACATCTTGATACCGCCATATATGCTTCGTCTTGCCTCATTTAGTAACAAATAAATGAGTAAGTAAACCCAAATAAAAACCTAACAAGACATCTTGATACCGACCTATATGCTCTGTCTTGCTTCATTTAGTAACAAATAAAGGAGTAAGTAAACCCAAATAAAAACCTAACAAGACATCTTGGTACCGACCTATATGCTTCGTCTTGCTTCATTTAGTAACAAATAAATGAGTAAGTAAACCCAAATAAAAACCTAACAAGACATCTTGGTACCGACCTATATGCTTCTTCTTGCCTCATTTAGTAACAAATAAATGAGTAAGTAAACCTAAATAAAAACCTAACAAGACATCTTGGTACCGACCTATATGCTTCGTCTTGCTTCATTTAGTAACAAATAAATGAGTAAGTAAACCCAAATAAAAACCTAACAAGACATCTTGATACTGACCTATATGCTTCGTCTTCCTTCATTTAGTAACAAATAAATGAGTAAGTAAACCCAAATAAAAACCTAACAAGACATCTTGATACTGACCTATATGCATTGTCTTGCCTCATTTAGTAACAAATAAATGATTAAGTAAACCCAAATAAAAACCTAACAAGACATCTTGGTACCGACTTATACGCTTCGTCTTGCTTCATTTAGTAACAAATAAATGAGTAAGTAAACCCAAATAAAAACCTAACAAGACATCTTGATATTGACCTATATGCTTCGTCTTCCTTCATTTAGTAACAAATAAATGAGTAAGTAAACCCAAATAAAAACACAACAAGACATCTTGATACTGACCTATATGCTTCGTCTTGCTTCATTTAGTAACAAATAAATGAGTAAGTAAACCCAAATAAAAACCAAACAAGACATCTAGATACCGACCTATATGCTTCGTCTTGCCTCATTTAGTAACAAATAAATGAGTAAGTAAACCCAAATAAAAACCTAACAAGACATCTTGATACTGACATATATGCTTAGTCTTGCCTCATTTAGTAACAAATAAATGAGTAAGTAAACCCAAATAAAAACCTAACAAGACATTTTGGTACCGACCTATATGCTTCGTCTTGCTTCATTTAGTAACAACTAAATGAGTAAGTAAACTCAAATAAAAACCTAACAAGACATCTTGGTACACACCTATACGCTTCGTCTTGCTTCATTTAGTAACAAATAAATGAGTAAGTAAACCCAAATAAAAACCTAACTAGACGACTTGGTACCGACTTATACGCTTCATCTCGCCTCATTTAGTAACAAATAAATGAGTAAGTAAACCCAAATAAAAACCTAACAAGACATCTTGGTACCGACCTATATGCTTTGTCTTGCCTCATTTAGTAACAAATAAATGAGTAAGTAAACTCAAATAAAAACCTAACAAGACATCTTGATACTGACCTATACGCTTCGTCTTGCTTCATTTAGTAACAAATAAATGAGTAAGTAAACCCAAATAAAAACCTAACAAGACATCTTGGTACCGACCTATACGCTTCATCTTGCCCCATTTAGTACCAAATAAATGAGTAAGTAAACCCAAATAAAAACCTAACCAAACATCTTGGTACCGACCTATATGCTTCGTCTTGTCTCATTTAGTAACAAATAAATGAGTAAGTAAACCCAAATAAAAACTTAACAAGAAATCTTGGTACCGACCTATACGCTTCATCTTGCTTCATTTAGTAACAAATAAATGAGTAAGTAAACCCAAATAAAAACCTAACAAGACATCTTGGTACCGACCTATATGCTTTGTCTTGCCTCATTTAGTAACAAATAAATGAGTAAGTAAACTCAAATAAAAACTAAACAAGACATCTTGATACTGACCTATACGCTTCGTCTTGCTTCATTTAGTAACAAATAAATGAGTAAGTAAACCCAAATAAAAACCTAACAAGACATCTTGGTACCGACCTATACGCTTCATCTTGCCTCATTTAGTAACAAATAAATGAGTAAGTAAACCCAAATAAAAACCTAACCAAACATCTTGGTACGGACCTATACGCTTCATCTTGCTTAATTTAGTGACAAATAAATGAGTAAGTAAACCCTAATAAAAACCTAACCAAACATCTTGGTACGGACCTATACGCTTCATCTTGCTACATTTAGTAACAAATAAATGAGTAAGTAAACCCAAATAAAAACCTAACAAGACATCTTGGTACCGACTTATACATTTCATCTTGCCTCATTTAGTAACAAATAAATGAGTAAGTAAACCCAAATAAAAACTTAACTAGACATCTTGGTACCGACTTATAAGCTTCATCTCGCCTCATTTAGTAACAAATAAATGAGTAAGTAAACCCAAATAAAAACCTAACAAGACATCTTGGTACTGACCTATATGCTTCATCTCGCCTCATTTAGTAACAAATAAATGAGTAAGTAAACCCAAATAAAAACCTAACAAGACATCTTGGTATCGACCTATATGCTATGTCTTGCCTCATTTAGTAACAAATAAATGAGTAAGTAAACCCAAATAAAAACCGAACAAGACATCTTGATACCGACCTATATGCTTCGTCTTGCCTCATTTAGTAACAAATATATGATTAAGTAAACCCAAATAAAAACCTAACAAGACATCTTGGTACCGACCTATACGCTTCATCTTGCCTCATTTAGTTACAAAAAAATGAGTAAGTAAACCCAAATAAAAACCTAACAAGACATCTTGATACCGACCTATATGCTCTGTCTTGCTTCATTTAGTAACAAATAAATGAGTAAGTAAACTCAAATAAAAACCTAACAAGACATCTTGGTACCGACCTATATGCTCTGTCTTGCCTCATTTAGTAACAAATACAGGAGTAAGTAAACCCAAATAAAAACCTAACAAGACATCTTGATACCGACCTATATGCTTCGTCTTGTCTCATTTAGTAACAAATAAATGAGTAAGTAAACACAAATAAAAACCTAACCAAACATCTTGGTACCGACCTATATGCTTCGTCTTGCTTCATTTAGTAACAAATAAATGAGTAAGTAAACCCAAATAAAAACCTAACAAGACATCTTGATACTGACCTATATGCTTCGTCTTGCCTCATTTAGTAACAAATAAATGAGTAAGTAAACCCAAAAACAAACCTAACAAGACAACTTGGTACCGACCTATATGCTTCGTCTTGCTTCATTTAGTAACAAATAAATGAGTAAGTAAACTCAAATAAAAACCTAAACAAGACATCGTGGTACCGACCTATATGCTTCGTCTTGCCTCATTTAGTAACAAATAAAGGAGTAAGTAAACCCAAATAAAAACCTAACAAGACATCTTGGTACCGACCTATATGCTTCGTCTTGCTTCATTTAGTAACAAATAAATGAGTAAGTAAACCCAAATAAAAACCTAACAAGACATCTTGATACCGACCTATATGCTTCGTCTTGCTTCATTTAGTAACAAATAAATGAGTAAGTAAACCCAAATAAAAACCTGACAAGACATCTTGATACCGACCTATATGCTTCGTCTTGCCTCATTTAGTAACAAATAAATGAGTAAGTAAACCCAAATAAAAACCTAACAAGACATCTTGGTACCGACCTATATGCTTCGTCTTGCTTCATTTAGTAACAAATAAATGAGTAAGTAAACCCAAATGACAACCTAGCAAAACATCTTGATACCGCCATATATGCTTCGTCTTGCCTCATTTAGTAACAAATAAATGAGTAAGTAAACCCAAATAAAAACCTAACAAGACATCTTGATACCTACCTATATGCTCTGTCTTGCTTCATTTAGTAACAAATAAATGAGTAAGTAAACTCAAATTAAAACCTAACAAGACATCTTGGTACCGACCTATATGCTCTGTCTTGCCTCATTTAGTAACAAATACAGGAGTAAGTAAACCTAAATAAAAACCTAACAAGACATCTTGATACCGACCTATATGCTTCGTCTTGTCTCATTTAGTAACAAATAAATGAGTAAGTAAACCCAAATAAAAACCTAACCAAACATCTTGGTACCGACCTATATGCTTCGTTTTGCTTCATTTAGTAACAAATAAATGAGTAAACCCAAATAAAAACCTAACAAGACATCTTGATATCGACTTATATGCTTCGTCTTGCCTCATTTAGTAACAAATAAATGAGTAAGTAAACCCAAATAAAAACCTAACAAGACATCTTGATACTGACCTATATGCTTCGTCTTGCCTCATTTAGTAACAAATAAATGAGTAAGTAAACCCAAAAACAAACCTAACAAGACATCTTGGTACCGACCTATATGCTTCGTCTTGCTTCATTTAGTAACAAATAAATGAGTAAGTAAACTCAAATAAAAACCTAACAAGACATCTTGGTACCGACCTATATGCTTCGTCTTGCCTCATTTAGTAACAAATAAAGGAGTAAGTAAACCCAAATAAAAACCTAACAAGACATCTTGATACCGACCTATATGCTTTGTCTTGCTTCATTTAGTAACAAATACATGAGTAAGTAAACCTAAATAAAAACCTAACAAGACATCTTGATACCGACGTATATGCTTTGTCTTGCTTCATTTAGTAACAAATACATGAGTAAGTAAACCTAAATAAAAACCTAACAAGACATCTTGATACCGACGTATATGCTTTGTCTTGCTTTTTAGTAACAAATAAATGAGTAAGTAAACCCAAATAAAAACCTAACAAGACATCTTGGTACCGACCTATATGCTTTGTCTTGCTTCATTTAGTAACAAATACATGAGTAAGTAAACCTAAATAAAAACCTAACAAGACATCTTGATACCGACGTATATGCTTTGTCTTGCTTCATTTAGTAACAAATACATGAGTAAGTAAACCTAAATAAAAACCTAACAAGACATCTTGATACCGACGTATATGCTTTGTCTTGCTTCATTTAGTAACAAATACATGAGTAAGTAAACCTAAATAAAAACCTAACAAGACATCTTGATACCGACGTATATGCTTTGTCTTGCTTCATTTAGTAACAAATACATGAGTAAGTAAACCTAAATAAAAACCTAACAAGACATCTTGATACCGACGTATATGCTTTGTCTTGCTTCATTTAGTAACAAATACATGAGTAAGTAAACCAAAATAAAAACCTAACAAAACATCTTGATACCGACGTATATGCTTTGTCTTGCTTCATTTAGTAACAAATAAATGAGTAAGTAAACCCAAATAAAAACCTAACAAGACATCTTGATACTGACCTATATGCTTCGTCTTGCTTCATTTAGTAACAAATAAATGAGTAAGTAAACTCAAATAAAAACCTAACAAGACATCTTGATACTGACCTATACGCTTCGTCTTGCTTCATTTAGTAACAAATAAATGAGTAAGTAAACCCAAATAAAAACCTAACAAGACATCTTGATACTGACCTATATGCTTTGTCTTGCCTCATTTAGTAACAAATAAATGAGTAAGTAAACTAAAATAAAAACCTAACAAGACATCTTGATACTGACCTATACGCTTCGTCTTGCTTCATTTAGTAACAAATAAATGAGTAAGTAAACCCAAATAAAAACCTAACAAGACATCTTGGTACTGACCTATACGCTTCATCTTGCCTCATGTAGTAACAAATAAATGAGTAAGTAAACCCAAATAAAAACTAACCAAACATCTTGGTACCGACCTATATGCTTCGTCTTGCTTCATTTAGTAACAAATAAATGAGTAAGTAAACCCAAATAAAAACCTAACAAGACATCTTGGTACTGACCTATACGCTTCATCTTGCCTCATGTAGTAACAAATAAATGAGTAAGTAAACCCAAATAAAAACTAACCAAACATCTTGGTACCGACCTATATGCTTCGTCTTGCTTCATTTAGTAACAAATAAATGAGTAAGTAAACCCAAATAAAAACCTAACAAGACATCTTGGTACTGACCTATACGCTTCATCTTGCCTCATGTAGTAACAAATAAATGAGTAAGTAAACCCAAATAAAAACTAACCAAACATCTTGGTACCGACCTATATGCTTCGTCTTGCTTCATTTAGTAACAAATAAATGAGTAAGTAAACCCAAATAAAAACCTAACAAGACATCTTGGTACTGACCTATACGCTTCATCTTGCCTCATGTAGTAACAAATAAATGAGTAAGTAAACCCAAATAAAAACTAACCAAACATCTTGGTACCGACCTATATGCTTCGTCTTGCTTCATTTAGTAACAAAACAATGAGTAAGTAAACCCAAATAAAAACTAACCAAACATCTTGGTACCGACCTATATGCTTCGTCTTGCTTCATTTAGTAACAAATAAATGAGTAAGTAAACCCAAATAAAAACCCAACCAAACATCTTGGTACCGACCTATATGCTTCGTCTTGCTTCATTTAGTAACAAATAAATGAGTAAGTAAACCCAAATAAAAACCTAACCAAACATCTTGGTACCGACCTATACGCTTCGTCTTGCTTCATTTAGTAACAAATAAATGAGTAAGTAAACCCAAATAAAAACCTAACAAGACATCTTGATACCGACCTATAGGCTTCGTCTTGTCTCATTTAGTAACAAATAAATGAGTAAGTAAACCCAAATAAAAACCTAACAAGACATCTTGGTACCGACCTATATGCTTCGTCTTGCTTCATTTAGTAACAAATAAATGAGTAAGTAAACCCAAATAAAAACCTAACAAGACATCTTGATACCGACCTATATGCTTCGTCTTCCTTCATTTAGTAACAAATAAATGAGTAAGTAAAACAAAATAAAAACCTAACAAGACATCTTGATACTGACCTATATGCTTCGTCTTGCCTCATTTAGTAACAAATAAATGATTAAGTAAACCCAAATAAAAACCTAACAAGACATCTTGGTACTGACCTATATGCTTCGTCTTGCTTCATTTAGTAACAAATAAATGAGTAAGTAAACCCAAATAAAAACCTAACAAGACATCTTGATACCGACCTATATGCTTCGTCTTGCCTTATTTAGTAACAAATAAATGAGTAAGTAAACCCAAATAAACACCAATCAAGTCATATTGATACCGACCTATATGCTTCGTCTTTCTTCATTTAGTAACAAATAAATGAGTAAGTAAACTCAAATAAAAACCTAACAAGACATCTTGATACCGACCTATACGCTTCGTCTTGCTTCATTTAGTAACAAATACAGGAGTAAGTTAACCCAAATAAAAACCTAACAAGACATCTTGATACCGACCTATATGCTTCGTCTTGTCTCATTTAGTAACAAATACAGGAGTAAGTAAACCCAAATAAAACCTAACAAGACATCTTGATACCGACCTATATGCTTCGTCTTGTCTCATTTAGTAACAAATAAATGAGTAAGTAAACCCAAATAAAAACCTAACCAAACATCTTGGTACCGACCTATATGCTTCGTCTTGCTTCATTTAGTAACAAATAAATGAGTAAACCCAAATAAAAACCTAACAAGACATCTTGATATCGACTTATATGCTTCGTCTTGCCTCATTTAGTAACAAATAAATGAGTAAGTAAACCCAAACAAAAACCTAACAAGACATCTTGATACTGACCTATATGCTTCGTCTTGCCTCATTTAGTAACAAATAAATGAGTAAGTAAACCCAAAAACAAACCTAACAAGACATCTTGGTACCGACCTATATGCTTCGTCTTGCTTCATTTAGTAACAAATAAATGAGTAAGTAAACTCAAATAAAAACCTAACAAGACATCTTGGTACCGACCTATATGCTTCGTCTTGCCTCATTTAGTAACAAATAAATGAGTAAGTAAACCCAAATAAAAACCTAACAAGACATCTTGATACCGACCTATATGCTTTGTCTTGTCTTATTTAGTAACAAATAAATGAGTAAGTAAACCTAAATAAAAACCTAACAAGACATCTTGGTACCGACCTATATGCTTCGTCTTGCTTCATTTAGTAACAAATAAATGAGTAAGTAAACCCAAATAAAAACCTAACAAGACATCTTGATACTGACCTATATGCTTCGTCTTGCTTCATTTAGTAACAAATAAATGAGTAAGTAAACTCAAATAAAAACCTAACAAGACATCTTGATACCGACCTATACGCTTCGTCTTGCTTCATTTAGTAACAACTAAGTGAGTAAGTAAACCCAAATAAAAACCTAACAAGACATCTTGGTACCGACCTATATGCTTTGTCTTGCCTCATTTAGTAACAAATAAATGAGTAAGTAAACTAAAATAAAAACCTAACAAGACATCTTGATACCGACCTATACGCTTCGTCTTGCTTCATTTAGTAACAAATAAATGAGTAAGTAAACCCAAATAAAAACCTAACAAGACATCTTGGTACTGACCTATACGCTTCATCTTGCCTCATTTAGTAACAAATAAATGAGTAAGTAAACCCAAATAAAAACTAACCAAACATCTTGGTACCGACTTATATGCTTCGTCTTGCTTCATTTAGTAACAAATAAATGAGTAAGTAAACCCAAATAAAAACCTAACAAGACATCTTGGTACCGACCTATACGCTTCATCTTGCCTCATTTAGTAACAAATAAATGAGTAAGTAAACCCAAATAAAAACCTAACCAAATATCTTGGTACCGACCTATACGCTTCGTCTTGCTTCATTTAGTAACAAATAAATGAGTAAGTAAACCCAAATAAAAACCTAACAAGACATCTTGATACCGACCTATATGCTTCGTCTTGTCTCATTTAGTAACAAATAAATGAGTAAGTAAACCCAAATAAAAACCTAACAAGACATCTTGGTACCGACCTATATGCTTCGTCTTGCTTCATTTAGTAACAAATAAATGAGTAAGTAAACCCAAATAAAAACCTAACAAGACATCTTGATACCAACCTATATGCTTCGTCTTCCTTCATTTAGTAACAAATAAATGAGTAAGTAAACCAAAATAAAAACCTAACAAGACATCTTGATACTGACCTATATGCTTCGTCTTGCCTCATTTAGTAACAAATAAATGATTAAGTAAACCCAAATAAAAACCTAACAAGACATCTTGGTACTGACCTATATGCTTCGTCTTGCTTCATTTAGTAACAAATAAATGAGTAAGTAAACCCAAATAAAAACCTAACAAGACATCTTGATACCGACCTATATGCTTCGTCTTGCCTTATTTAGTAACAAATAAATGAGTAAGTAAACCCAAATAAACACCAATCAAGTCATATTGATACCGACCTATATGCTTCGTCTTTCTTCATTTAGTAACAAATAAATGAGTAAGTAAACTCAAATAAAAACCTAACAAGACATCTTGATACCGACCTATACGCTTCGTCTTGCTTCATTTAGTAACAACTAAATGAGTAAGTAAACCCAAATAAAAACCTAACAAGACATCTTGGTACCGACCTATATGCTTTGTCTTGCCTCATTTAGTAACAAATAAATGAGTAAGTAAACTCAAATAAAAACCTAACAAGACATCTTGATACTGACCTATACGCTTCGTCTTGCTTCATTTAGTAACAAATAAATGAGTAAGTAAACCCAAATAAAAACCTTACAAGACATCTTGGTACCGACCTATACGCTTCATCTTGCCTCATTTAGTAACAAATAAATGAGTAAGTAAACCCAAATAAAAACCTAACAAGACATCTTGGTACCGACCTATATGCTTCGTCTTGCTTCATTTAGTAACAAATAAATGAGTAAGTAATACCAAATAAAAACCTAACAAGACATCTTGGTACCGACCTATACGCTTCCTCTTGCCTCATTTAGTAACAAATAAATGAGTAAGTAAACCCAAATAAAAACCTAACCAAACATCTTGGTACCGACCTATACGCTTCGTCTTGCTTCATTTAGTAACAAATAAATGAGTAAGTAAACCCAAATAAAAACCTAACAAGACATCTTGATACCGACCTATATGCTTCGTCTTGTCTCATTTAGTAACAAATAAATGAGTAAGTAAACTAAAATAAAAACCTAACAAGACATCTTGATACTGACCTATACGCTTCGTCTTGCTTCATTTAGTAACAAATAAATGAGTAAGTAAACCCAAATAAAAACCTAACAAGACATCTTGGTACTGACCTATACGCTTCATCTTGCCTCATTTAGTAACAAATAAATGAGTAAGTAAACCCAAATAAAAACTAACCAAACATCTTGGTACCGACCTATATGCTTCGTCTTGCTTCATTTAGTAACAAATAAATGAGTAAGTAAACCCAAATAAAAACCTAACAAGACATCTTGGTACCGACCTATACGCTTCATCTTGCCTCATTTAGTAACAAATAAATGAGTAAGTAAACCCAAATAAAAACCTAACCAAACATCTTGGTACCGACCTATACGCTTCGTCTTGCTTCATTTAGTAACAAATAAATGAGTAAGTAAACCCAAATAAAAACCTAACAAGACATCTTGATACCGACCTATATGCTTCGTCTTGTCTCATTTAGTAACAAATAAATGAGTAAGTAAACCCAAATAAAAACCTAACAAGACATCTTGGTACCGACCTATATGCTTCGTCTTGCTTCATTTAGTAACAAATAAATGAGTAAGTAAACCCAAATAAAAACCTAACAAGACATCTTGATACCGACCTATATGCTTCGTCTTCCTTCATTTAGTAACAAATAAATGAGTAAGTAAACCAAAATAAAAACCTAACAAGACATCTTGATACTGACCTATATGCTTCGTCTTGCCTCATTTAGTAACAAATAAATGATTAAGTAAACCCAAATAAAAACCTAACAAGACATCTTGGTACTGACCTATATGCTTCGTCTTGCTTCATTTAGTAACAAATAAATGAGTAAGTAAACCCAAATAAAAACCTAACAAGACATCTTGATACCGACCTATATGCTTCGTCTTGCCTTATTTAGTAACAAATAAATGAGTAAGTAAACCCAAATAAACACCAATCAAGTCATATTGATACCGACCTATATGCTTCGTCTTTCTTCATTTAGTAACAAATAAATGAGTAAGTAAACTCAAATAAAAACCTAACAAGACATCTTGATACCGACCTATACGCTTCGTCTTGCTTCATTTAGTAACAACTAAATGAGTAAGTAAACCCAAATAAAAACCTAACAAGACATCTTGGTACCGACCTATATGCTTTGTCTTGCCTCATTTAGTAACCAATAAATGAGTAAGTAAACTCAAATAAAAACCTAACAAGACATCTTGATACTGACCTATACGCTTCGTCTTGCTTCATTTAGTAACAAATAAATGAGTAAGTAAACCCAAATAAAAACCTAACAAGACATCTTGGTACCGACCTATACGCTTCATCTTGCCTCATTTAGTAACAAATAAATGAGTAAGTAAACTCAAATAAAAACCTAACAAGACATCTTGGTACCGACCTATATGCTTCGTCTTGCTTCATTTAGTAACAAATAAATGAGTAAGTAAACCCAAATAAAAACCTAACAAGACATCTTGGTACCGACCTATACGCTTCCTCTTGCCTCATTTAGTAACAAATAAATGAGTAAGTAAACCCAAATAAAAACCTAACCAAACATCTTGGTACCGACCTATACGCTTCGTCTTGCTTCATTTAGTAACAAATAAATGAGTAAGTAAACCCAAATAAAAACCTAACAAGACATCTTGATACCGACCTATATGCTTCGTCTTGTCTCATTTAGTAACAAATAAATGAGTAAGTAAACCCAAATAAAAACCTAACAAGACATCTTGGTACCGACCTATATGCTTCGTCTTGCTTCATTTAGTAACAAATAAATGAGTAAGTAAACCCAAATAAAAACCTAACAAGACATCTTGATACCGACCTATATGCTTCGTCTTGCCTCATTTAGTAACAAATAAATGAGTAAGTAAACCCAAATAATAACCTAACAAAACATCTTGATACTGACCTATATGCTTCGTCTTGCCTCATTTAGTAACAAATAAATGAGTAAGTAAACCCAAAAACAAACCTAACAAGACATCTTGGTACCGACATATATGCTTCGTCTTGCTTCATTTAGTAACAAATAAATGAGTAAGTAAACTCAAATAAAAACCTAACAAGACATCTTGGTACCGACCTATATGCTTTGTCTTGTCTTATTTAGTAACAAATAAATGAGTAAGTAAACCTAAATAAAAACCTAACAAGACATCTTGGTACCGACCTATATGCTTCGTCTTGCTTCATTTAGTAACAAATAAATGAGTAAGTAAACCCAAATAAAAACCTAACAAGACATCTTGATACTGACCTATATGCTTCGTCTTGCTTCATTTAGTAACAAATAAATGAGTAAGTAAACTCAAATAAAAACCTAACAAGACATCTTGATACCGACCTATACGCTTCGTCTTGCTTCATTTAGTAACAACTAAGTGAGTAAGTAAACCCAAATAAAAACCTAACAAGACATCTTGGTACCGACCTATATGCTTTGTCTTGCCTCATTTAGTAACAAATAAATGAGTAAGTAAACTAAAATAAAAACCTAACAAGACATCTTGATACTGACCTATACGCTTCGTCTTGCTTCATTTAGTAACAAATAAATGAGTAAGTAAACCCAAATAAAAACCTAACAAGACATCTTGGTACTGACCTATACGCTTCATCTTGCCTCATTTAGTAACTAATAAATGAGTAAGTAAACCCAAATAAAAACTAACCAAACATCTTGGTACCGACCTATATGCTTCGTCTTGCTTCATTTAGTAACAAATAAATGAGTAAGTAAACCCAAATAAAAACCTAACAAGACATCTTGGTACCGACCTATACGCTTCATCTTGCCTCATTTAGTAACAAATAAATGAGTAAGTAAACCCAAATAAAAACCTAACCAAACATCTTGGTACCGACCTATACGCTTCGTCTTGCTTCATTTAGTAACAAATAAATGAGTAAGTAAACCCAAATAAAAACCTAACAAGACATCTTGATACTGACCTATATGCTTCGTCTTGTCTCATTTAGTAACAAATAAATGAGTAAGTAAACCCAAATAAAAACCTAACAAGACATCTTGGTACCGACCTATATGCTTCGTCTTGCTTCATTTAGTAACAAATAAATGAGTAAGTAAACCCAAATAAAAACCTAACAAGACATCTTGATACCGACCTATATGCTTCGTCTTCCTTCATTTAGTAACAAATAAATGAGTAAGTAAACCAAAATAAAAACCTAACAAGACATCTTGATACTGACCTATATGCTTCGTCTTGCCTCATTTAGTAACAAATAAATGATTAAGTAAACCCAAATAAAAACCTAACAAGACATCTTGGTACTGACCTATATGCTTCGTCTTGCTTCATTTAGTAACAAATAAATGAGTAAGTAAACCCAAATAAAAACCTAACAAGACATCTTGATACCGACCTATATGCTTCGTCTTGCCTTATTTAGTAACAAATAAATGAGTAAGTAAACTCAAATAAAAACCTAACAAGACATCTTGGTACTGACCTATACGCTTCATCTTGCCTCATTTAGTAACAAATAAATGAGTAAGTAAACCCAAATAAAAACTAACCAAACATCTTGGTACCGACCTATATGCTTCGTCTTGCTTCATTTAGTAACAAATAAATGAGTAAGTAAACCCAAATAAAAACCTAACAAGACATCTTGGTACCGACCTATACGCTTCATCTTGCCTCATTTAGTAACAAATAAATGAGTAAGTAAACCCAAATAAAAACCTAACCAAACATCTTGGTACCGACCTATACGCTTCGTCTTGCTTCATTTAGTAACAAATAAATGAGTAAGTAAACCCAAATAAAAACCTAACAAGACATCTTGATACCGACCTATATGCTTCGTCTTGTCTCATTTAGTAACAAATAAATGAGTAAGTAAACCCAAATAAAAACCTAACAAGACATCTTGGTACCGACCTATATGCTTCGTCTTGCTTCATTTAGTAACAAATAAATGAGTAAGTAAACCCAAATAAAAACCTAACAAGACATCTTGATACCGACCTATATGCTTCGTCTTCCTTCATTTAGTAACAAATAAATGAGTAAGTAAACCCAAATAAAAACCTAACAAGACATCTTGATACTGACCTATATGCTTCGTCTTGCCTCATTTAGTAACAAATAAATGATTAAGTAAACCCAAATAAAAACCTAACAAGACATCTTGGTACCGACCTATACGCTTCGTCTTGCTTCATTTAGTAACAAATAAATGAGTAAGTAAACCCAAATAAACACCAATCAAGTCATATTGATACCGACCTATATGCTTCGACTTTCTTCATTTAGTAACAAATAAATGAGTAAGTAAACTCAAATAAAAACCTAACAAGACATCTTGATACCGACCTATACGCTTCGTCTTGCTTTATTTAGTAACAAATAAATGAGTAAGTAAACCCAAATAAAAACCTAACAAGACATCTTGGTACCGACCTATATGCTTTGTCTTGCCTCATTTAGTAACAAATAAATGAGTAAGTAAACTCAAATAAAAACTTAACAAGACATCTTGATACCGACCTATACGCTTTGTCTTGCTTCATTTAGTAACAAATAAATGAGTAAGTAAACCCAAATAAAAACCTAACAAGACATCTTGGTACCGACCCATATGCTTTGTCTTGCCTCATTTAGTAACAAATAAATGAGTAAGTAAACTCAAATAAAAACCTCACAAGACATCTTGATACTGACCTATACGCTTCGTCTTGCTGCATTTAGTAACAAATAAATGAGTAAGTAAACCCAAATAAAAACCTAACAAGACATCTTGGTACCGACCTATACGCTTCATCTTGCCTCATTTAGTAACAAATAAATGAGTAAGTAAACCCAAATAAAAACCTAACCAAACATCTTGGTACCGACCTATATGCTTTGTCTTGCTTCATTTAGTAACAAATAAATGAGTAAGTAAACCCAAATAAAAACCTAACAAGACATCTTGGTACCAGCCTATATGCTTTGTCTTGCCTCATTTAGTAACAAATAAATGAGTAAGTAAACTCAAATAAAAACTTAACAAGACATCTTGATACTGACCTATACGCTTCGTCTTGCCTCATTTAGTAACAAATAAATGAGTAAGTAAACCCAAATAAAAACCTAACAAGACATCTTGGTACTGACCTATACGCTTCGTCTTGCTTCATTTAGTAACAAATAAATGAGTAAGTAAACCCAAATAAAAACCTAACAAGACATCTTGGTACCGACCTATACGCTTCGTCTTGCCTCATTTAATAACAAATAAATGAGTAAGTAAACCCAAATAAAAACCTAACCAAACATCTTGGTACCGACCTATATGCTTCGTCTTGCTTCATTTAGTAACAAATAAATGAGTAAGTAAACCCAAATAAAAACCTAACAAGACATCTTGGTACCAGCCTATATGCTTTGTCTTGCCTCATTTAGTAACAAATAAATGAGTAAGTAAACTAAAATAAAAACCTAACAAGACATCTTGATACTGACCTATACGCTTCGTCTTGCTTCATTTAGTAACAAATAAATGAGTAAGTAAACCCAAATAAAAACCTAACAAGACATCTTGGTACTGACCTATACGCTTCATCTTGCCTCATTTAGTAACAAATAAATGAGTAAGTAAACCCAAATAAAACCTAACCAAACATCTTGGTACCGACCTATATGCTTCGTCTTGCTTCATTTAGTGACAAATAAATGAGTAAGTAAACCCAAATAAAAACCTAACAAGACATCTTGGTACCGACCTATACGCTTCATCTTGCCTCATTTAATAACAAATAAATGAGTAAGTAAACCCAAATAAAAACCTAACCAAACATCTTGGTACCGACCTATACGCTTCGTCTTGCTTCATTTAGTAACAAATAAATGAGTAAGTAAACCCAAATAAAAACCTAACAAGACATCTTGATACCGACCTATATGCTTCGTCTTGTCTCATTTAGTAACAAATAAATGAGTAAGTAAACCCAAATAAAAACCTAACAAGACATCTTGGTACCGACCTATATGCTTCGTCTTGCTTCATTTAGTAACAAATAAATGAGTAAGTAAACTCAAATAAAAACCTAACAAGACATCTTGATACCGACCTATATGCTTCGTCTTCCTTCATTTAGTAACAAATAAATGAGTAAGTAAACCCAAATAAAAACCTAACAAGACATCTTGGTACCGACCTATATGCTTTGTCTTGCCTCATTTAGTAACAAATAAATGAGTAAGTAAACCCAAATAAAAACCTAACAAGACAACTTGGTACTGACCTATATGCTTCGTCTTGCTTCATTTAGTAACAAATAAATGAGTAAGTAAACCCAAATAAAAACCTAACAAGACATCTTGATACCGACCTATATGCTTCGTCTTGCCTTATTTAGTAACAAATAAATGAGTAAGTAAACCCAAATAAACACCAATCAAGTCATATTGATACCGACCTATATGCTTCGTCTTTCTTCATTTAGTAACAAATAAATGAGTAAGTAAACTCAAATAAAAACCTAACAAGAAATCTTGATACCGACCTATACGCTTCGTCTTGCTTCATTTAGTAACAACTAAATGAGTAAGTAAACCCAAATAAAAACCTAACAAGACATCTTGGTACCGACCTATATGCTTTGTCTTGCCTCATTTAGTAACAAATAAATGAGTAAGTAAACTCAAATAAAAACCTAACAAGACATCTTGATACTGACCTATACGCTTCGTCTTGCTTCATTTAGTAACAAATAAATGAGTAAGTAAACCCAAAAAAAAACCTAACAAGACATCTTGGTACCGACCTATACGCTTCATCTTGCCTCATTTAGTAACAAATAAATGAGTAAGTAAACCCAAATAAAAACCAAACCAAACATCTTGGTACCGACCTATGTGCTTCGTCTTGCTTCATTTAGTAACAAATAAATGAGTAAGTAAACTCAAATAAAAACCTAACAAGACATCTTGATACCGACCTATATGCTTCGTCTTGTCTCATTTAGTAACAAATAAATTAGTAAGTAAACCTAAATAAAAACCTAACAAGACATCTTGGTACCGACCTATATGCTTCGTCTTGCTTCATTTAGTAACAAATAAATGAGTAAGTAAACCCAAATAAAAACCGTACAAGACATCTTGATAATCACCAATATGCTTCGTCTTGCCTCATTTAGTAACAAATAAATGAGTAAGTAAACCCAAATAAAAACCTAACAAGACATCTTGATACTGACCTATATGCTTCGTCTTGCCTCATTTAGTAACAAATAAATGATTAAGTAAACCCAAATAAAAACCTAACAAGACATCTTGGTACCGACTTATATGCTTCGTCTTGCTTCATTTAGTAACAAATAAATGAGTAAGTAAACCCAAATAAAAACCTAACAAGACATCTTGATACCGACCTATATGCTTCGTCTTGCCTCATTTAGTAACAAATAAATGAGTAAGTAAACCCAAATAAAAACCTAACAAGTTATCTTTATACCAACCTATATGCTTCGTCTTGCTTCATTTAGTAACAAATCAATGAGTAAGTAAACTCAAATAAAAACCTAACAAGACATCTTGATACCGACCTATACGCTTCGTCTTGCTTTATTTAGTAACAAATAAATGAGTAAGTAAACCCAAATAAAAACCTAACAAGACATCTTGGTACCGACCTGTATGCTTTGTCTTGCCTCATTTAGTAACAAATAAATGAGTAAGTAAACTCAAATAAAAACTTAACAAGACATCTTGATACCGACCTATACGCTTCGTCTTGCTTCATTTAGTAACAAATAAATGAGTAAGTAAACCCAAATAAAAACCTAACAAGACATCTTGGTACCGACCTATATGCTTTGTCTTGCCTCATTTAGTAACAAATAAATGAGTAAGTAAACTCAAATAAAAACCTCACAAGACATCTTGATACTGACCTATACGCTTCGTCTTGCTGCATTTAGTAACAAATAAATGAGTAAGTAAACCCAAATAAAAACCTAACAAGACATCTTGGTACCGACCTATACGCTTCATCTTGCCTCATTTAGTAACAAATAAATGAGTAAGTAAACCCAAATAAAAACCTAACCAAACATCTTGGTACCGACCTATATGCTTTGTCTTGCTTCATTTAGTAACAAATAAATGAGTAAGTAAACCCAAATAAAAACCTAACAAGACATCTTGGTACCAGCCTATATGCTTTGTCTTGCCTCATTTAGTAACAAATAAATGAGTAAGTAAACTCAAATAAAAACTTAACAAGACATCTTGATACTGACCTATACGCTTCGTCTTGCTTCATTTAGTAACAAATAAATGAGTAAGTAAACCCAAATAAAAACCTAACAAGACATCTTGGTACCGACCTATACGCTTCATCTTGCCTCATTTAGTAACAAATAAATGAGTAAGTAAACCCAAATAAAAACCTAACCAAACATCTTGGTACCGACCTATATGCTTCGTCTTGCTTCATTTAGTAACAAATAAATGAGTAAGTAAACCCAAATAAAAACCTAACAAGACATCTTGGTACCGACCTATACGCTTCATCTTGCCTCATTTAGTAACAAATAAATGAGTAAGTAAACCCAAATAAAAACCTAACCAAACATCTTGGTACCGACCTATACGCTTCGTCTTGCTTCATTTAGTAACAAATAAATGAGTAAGTAAACCCAAATAAAAACCTAACAAGACATCTTGGTACCGACCTATATGCTTCGTCTTGTCTCATTTAGTAACAAATAAATGAGTAAGTAAACCCAAATAAAAACCTAACAAGACATCTTGGTACCGACCTATATGCTTCGTCTTGCTTCATTTAGTAACAAATAAATGAGTAAGTAAACTCAAATAAAAACCTAACAAGACATCTTGATACCGACCTATATGCTTCGTCTTCCTTCATTTAGTACCAAATAAATGAGTAAGTAAACCCAAATAAACACCTAACAAGACATCTTGGTACCGACCTATATGCTTTGTCTTGCCTCATTTAGTAACAAATAAATGAGTAAGTAAACCCAAATAAAAACCTAACAAGACATCTTGGTACTGACCTATATGCTTCGTCTTGCTTCATTTAGTAACAAATAAATGAGTAAGTAAACCCAAATAAAAACCTAACAAGACATCTTGATACCGACCTATATGCTTCGTCTTGCCTTATTTAGTAACAAATAAATGAGTAAGTAAACCCAAATAAACACCAATCAAGTCATATTGATACCGACCTATATGCTTCGTCTTTCTTCATTTAGTAACAAATAAATGAGTAAGTAAACTCAAATAAAAACCTAACAAGAAATCTTGATACCGACCTATACGCTTCGTCTTGCTTCATTTAGTAACAACTTAATGAGTAAGTAAACCCAAATAAAAACCTAACAAGACATCTTGGTACCGACCTATATGCTTTGTCTTGCCTCATTTAGTAACAAATAAATGAGTAAGTAAACTCAAATAAAAACCTAACAAGACATCTTGATACTGACCTATACGCTTCGTCTTGCTTCATTTAGTAACAAATAAATGAGTAAGTAAACCCAAATAAAAACCTAACAAGACATCTTGGTACCGACCTATACGCTTCATCTTGCCTCATTCAGTAACAAATAAATGAGTAAGTAAACCCAAATAAAAACCAAACCAAACATCTTGGTACCGACCTATATGCTTCGTCTTGCTTCATTTAGTAACAAATAAATGAGTAAGTAAACCCAAATAAAAACCTAACAAGACATCTTGGTACCGACCTATACGCTTCCTCTTGCCTCATTTAGTAACAAATAAATGAGTAAGTAAACTCAAATAAAAACCTAACAAGACATCTTGGTATCAACCTATATGCTTCGTCTTGCCTCATTTAGTAACAAATAAAGGAGTAAGTAAACCCAAATAAAAACTTAACAAGACATCTTGATACCGACTTATATGCTTCGTCTTGTCTCATTTAGTAACAAATAAATTAGTAAGTAAACCTAAATAAAAACCTAACAAGACATCTTGGTACCGACCTATATGCTTCGTCTTGCTTCATTTAGTAACAAATAAATGAGTAAGTAAACCCAAATAAAAACCGTACAAGACATCTTGATAATCACCAATATGCTTCGTCTTGCCTCATTTAGTAACAAATAAATGAGTAAGTAAACCCAAATAAAAACCAAACAAGACATCTTGATACTGACCTATATGCTTCGTCTTGCCTCATTTAGTAACAAATAAATGATTAAGTAAACCCAAATAAAAACCTAACAAGACATCTTGGTACCGACTTATATGCTTCGTCTTGCTTCATTTAGTAACAAATAAATGAGTAAGTAAACCCAAATAAAAACCTAACAAGACATCTTGATACCGACCTATATGCTTCGTCTT
This sequence comes from Sepiola atlantica, assembly GCA_963556195.1. NCBI lineage: Eukaryota > Metazoa > Mollusca > Cephalopoda > Sepiida > Sepiolidae > Sepiola > Sepiola atlantica. The sequence continues at coordinate 59,903,614 of OY744549.1, read as the reverse complement.
GCCTCATTTAGTAACAAATAAATGAGTAAGTAAACCCAAATAAAAACCTAACAAGTTATCTTTATACCAACCTATATGCTTCGTCTTGCTTCATTTAGTAACAAATCAATGAGTAAGTAAACTCAAATAAAAACCTAACAAGACATCTTGATACCGACCTATACGCTTCGTCTTGCTTTATTTAGTAACAAATAAATGAGTAAGTAAACCCAAATAAAAACCTAACAAGACATCTTGGTACCGACCTATATGCTTTGTCTTGCCTCATTTAGTAACAAATAAATGAGTAAGTAAACTCAAATAAAAACTTAACAAGACATCTTGATACCGACCTATACGCTTCGTCTTGCTTCATTTAGTAACAAATAAATGAGTAAGTAAACCCAAATAAAAACCTAACAAGACATCTTGGTACCGACCTATATGCTTTGTCTTGCCTCATTTAGTAACAAATAAATGAGTAAGTAAACTCAAATAAAAACCTCACAAGACATCTTGATACTGACCTATACGCTTCGTCTTGCTGCATTTAGTAACAAATAAATGAGTAAGTAAACCCAAATAAAAACCTAACAAGACATCTTGGTACCGACCTATACGCTTCATCTTGCCTCATTTAGTAACAAATAAATGAGTAAGTAAACCCAAATAAAAACCTAACCAAACATCTTGGTACCGACCTATATGCTTTGTCTTGCTTCATTTAGTAACAAATAAATGAGTAAGTAAACCCAAATAAAAACCTAACAAGACATCTTGGTACCAGCCTATATGCTTTGTCTTGCCTCATTTAGTAACAAATAAATGAGTAAGTAAACTCAAATAAAAACTTAACAAGACATCTTGATACTGACCTATACGCTTCGTCTTGCTTCATTTAGTAACAAATAAATGAGTAAGTAAACCCAAATAAAAACCTAACAAGACTTCTTGGTACCGACCTATACGCTTCATCTTGCCTCATTTAGTAACAAATAAATGAGTAAGTAAACCCAAATAAAAACCTAACCAAACATCTTGGTACCGACCTATATGCTTCGTCTTGCTTCATTTAGTAACAAATAAATGAGTAAGTAAACCCAAATAAAAACCTAACAAGACATCTTGGTACCGACCTATATGCTTTGTCTTGCCTCATTTAGTAACAAATAAATGAGTAAGTAAACTAAAATAAAAACCTAACAAGACATCTTGATACTGACCTATACGCTTCGTCTTGCTTCATTTAGTAACAAATAAATGAGTAAGTAAACCCAAATAAAAACCTAACAAGACATCTTGGTACTGACCTATACGCTTCATCTTGCCTCATTTAGTAACAAATAAATGAGTAAGTAAACCCAAATAAAACCTAACCAAACATCTTGGTACCGACCTATATGCTTCGTCTTGCTTCATTTAGTAACAAATAAATGAGTAAGTAAACCCAAATAAAAACCTAACAAGACATCTTGGTACCGACCTATACGCTTCATCTTGCCTCATTTAGTAACAAATAAATGAGTAAGTAAACCCAAATAAAAACCTAACCAAACATCTTGGTACCGACCTATACGCTTCGTCTTGCTTCATTTAGTAACAAATAAATGAGTAAGTAAACCCAAATAAAAACCTAACAAGACATCTTGATACCGACCTATATGCTTCGTCTTGTCTCATTTAGTAACAAATAAATGAGTAAGTAAACCCAAATAAAAACCTAACAAGACATCTTGGTACCGACCTATATGCTTCGTCTTGCTTCATTTAGTAACAAATAAATGAGTAAGTAAACCCAAATAAAAACCTAACAAGACATCTTGATACCGACCTATATGCTTCGTCTTGCCTTATTTAGTAACAAATAAATGAGTAAGTAAACCCAAATAAACACCAATCAAGTCATATTGATACCGACCTATATGCTTCGTCTTTCTTCATTTAGTAACAAATAAATGAGTAAGTAAACTCAAATAAAAACCTAACAAGAAATCTTGATACCGACCTATACGCTTCGTCTTGCTTCATTTAGTAACAACTAAATGAGTAAGTAAACCCAAATAAAAACCTAACAAGACATCTTGGTACCGACCTATATGCTTTGTCTTGCCTCATTTAGTAACAAATAAATGAGTAAGTAAACTCAAATAAAAACCTAACAAGACATCTTGATACTGACCTATACGCTTCGTCTTGCTTCATTTAGTAACAAATAAATGAGTAAGTAAACCCAAATAAAAACCTAACAAGACATCTTGGTACCGACCTATACGCTTCATCTTGCCTCATTTAGTAACAAATAAATGAGTAAGTAAACCCAAATAAAAACCAAACCAAACATCTTGGTACCGACCTATATGCTTCGTCTTGCTTCATTTAGTAACAAATAAATGAGTAAGTAAACCCAAATAAAAAGCTAACAAGACATCTTGGTACCGACCTATACGCTTCCTCTTGCCTCATTTAGTAACAAATAAATGAGTAAGTAAACTCAAATAAAAACCTCACAAGACATCTTGATTCTGACCTATACGCTTTGTCTTGCTTCATTTAGTAACAAATAAATGAGTAAGTAAACCCAAATAAAAACCTAACAAGACATCTTGGTACCGACCTATACGCTTCATCTTGCCTCATTTAGTAACAAATAAATGAGTAAGTAAACCCAAATAAAAACCTAACCAAACATCTTGGTACCGACCTATATGCTTCGTCTTGCTTCATTTAGTAACAAATAAATGAGTAAGTAAACCCAAATAAAAACCTGACAAGACATCTTGGTACCGACCTATATGCTTTGTCTTGCCTCATTTAGTAACAAATAAATGAGTAAGTAAACTCAAATAAAAACTTAACAAGACATCTTGATACTGACCTATACGCTTCGTCTTGCTTCATTTAGTAACAAATAAATGAGTAAGTAAACCCAAATAAAAACCTAACAAGACATCTTGGTACCGACCTATACGCTTCATCTTGCCTCATTTAGTAACAAATAAATGAGTAAGTAAACCCAAATAAAAACCTAACCAAACATCTTGGTACCGACCTATATGCTTCGTCTTGCTTCATTTAGTAACAAATAAATGAGTAAGTAAACCCAAATAAAAACCTAACAAGACATCTTGGTACCGACCTATATGCTTTGTCTTGCCTCATTTAGTAACAAATAAATGAGTAAGTAAACTAAAATAAAAACCTAACAAGACATCTTGATACTGACCTATACGCTTCGTCTTGCTTCATTTAGTAACAAATAAATGAGTAAGTAAACCCAAATAAAAACCTAACAAGACACCTTGGTACTGACCTATACGCTTCATCTTGCCTCATTTAGTAACAAATAAATGAGTAAGTAAACCCAAATAAAACCTAACCAAACATCTTGGTACCGACCTATATGCTTCGTCTTGCTTCATTTAGTAACAAATAAATGAGTAAGTAAACCCAAATAAAAACCTAACAAGACATCTTGGTACCGACCTATATGCTTCATCTTGCCTCATTTAGTAACAAATAAATGAGTAAGTAAACCCAAATAAAAACCTAACCAAACATCTTGGTACCGACCTATACGCTTCGTCTTGCTTCATTTAGTAACAAATAAATGAGTAAGTAAACCCAAATAAAAACCTAACAAGACATCTTGATACCGACCTATATGCTTCGTCTTGTCTCATTTAGTAACAAATAAATGAGTAAGTAAACCCAAATAAAAACCTAACAAGACATCTTGGTACCGACCTATATGCTTCGTCTTGCTTCATTTAGTAACAAATAAATGAGTAAGTAAACCCAAATAAAAACCTAACAAGACATCTTGATACCGACCTATATGCTTCGTCTTCCTTCATTTAGTAACAAATAAATGAGTAAGTAAACCCAAATAAAAACCTAACAAGACATCTTGATACTGACCTATATGCTTCGTCTTGCCTCATTTAGTAACAAATAAATGATTAAGTAAACCCAAATAAAAACCTAACAAGACATCTTGGTACTGACCTATATGCTTCGTCTTGCTTCATTTAGTAACAAATAAATGAGTAAGTAAACCCAAATAAAAACCTAACAAGACATCTTGATACCGACCTATATGCTTCGTCTTGCCTTATTTAGTAACAAATAAATGAGTAAGTAAACCCAAATAAACACCAATCAAGTCATATTGATACCGACCTATATGCTTCGTCTTTCTTCATTTAGTAACAAATAAATGAGTAAGTAAACTCAAATAAAAACCTAACAAGAAATCTTGATACCGACCTATACGCTTCGTCTTGCTTCATTTAGTAACAACTAAATGAGTGAGTAAACCCAAATAAAAACCTAACAAGACATCTTGGTACCGACCTATATGCTTTGTCTTGCCTCATTTAGTAACAAATAAATGAGTAAGTAAACTCAAATAAAAACCTAACAAGACATCTTGATACTGACCTATACGCTTCGTCTTGCTTCATTTAGTAACAAATAAATGAGTAAGTAAACCCAAATAAAAACCTAACAAGACATCTTGGTACTGACCTATACGCTTCATCTTGCCTCATTTAGTAACAAATAAATGAGTAAGTAAACCCAAATAAAAACCTAACAAGACATCTTGATACTGACCTATACGCTTCATCTTGCCTCATTTAGTAACAAATAAATGAGTAAGTAAACCCAAATAAAAACCTAACCAAACATCTTGGTACAGACCTATATGCTTCGTCTTGCCTCATTTAGTAACAAATAAATGAGTAAGTAAACCCAAATAAAAACCTAACCAAACATCTTGGTACCGACCTATACGCTTCGTCTTGCTTCATTTAGTAACAAATAAATGAGTAAGTAAACCCAAATAAAAACCTAACAAGACATCTTGATACCGACCTATATGCTTCGTCTTGTCTCATTAAGTAACAAATAAATGAGTAAGTAAACCCAAATAAAAACCTAACAAGACATCTTGGTACCGACCTATATGCTTCGTCTTGCTTCATTTAGTAACAAATAAATGAGTAAGTAAACCCAAATAAAAACCTAACAAGACATTTTGATACCAACCTATATGCTTCGTCTTGCCTCATTTAGTAACAAATAAATGAGTAAGTAAACCCAAATAATAACCTAACAAAACATCTTGATACTGACCTATATGCTTCGTCTTGCCTCATTTAGTGACAAATAAATGAGTAAGTAAACCCAAATAAAAACCTAACAAGTCATCTTTGTACTGACCTATATGCTTCGTCTTGCTTCATTTAGTAACAAATAAATGAGTAAGTAAACTCAAATAAAAACCTAACAAGACATCTTGGTATCGACCTATATGCTTCGTCTTGCCTCATTTAGTAACAAATAAAGGAGTAAGTAAACCCAAATAAAAACCTAACAAGACATCTTGATACCGACCTATATGCTTCGTCTTGTCTCATTTAGTAACAAATAAATGAGTAAGTAAACCCAAATAAAAACCTAACAAGACATCTTGGTACCGACTTATATGCTTAGTCTTGCTTCATTTAGTAACAAATAAATGAGTAAGTAAACCCAAATAAAAACCTAACAAGACATCTTGGTACCGACCTATATGCTTCATTTTGCCTCATTTAGTAACAAATAAATGAGTAAGTAAACCCAAATAAAAACCTAACCAAACATCTTGGTACCGACCTATATGCTTCGTCTTGCTTCATTTAGTAACAAATAAATGAGTAAGTAAACCCAAATAAAAACCTAACAAGATATCTTGGTACCGACCTATATGCTTTGTCTTGCCTCATTTAGTAACAAATAAATGAGTAAGTAAACTAAAATAAAAACCTAACAAGACATCTTGATACTGACCTATACGCTTCGTCTTGCTTCATTTAGTAACAAATAAATGAGTAAGTAAACCCAAATAAAAACCTAACAAGACATCTTGGTACTGACCTATACGCTTCATCTTGCCTCATTTAGTAACAAATAAATGAGTAAGTAAACCCAAATAAAACCTAACCAAACATCTTGGTACCGACCTATATGCTTCGTCTTGCTTCATTTAGTAACAAATAAATGAGTAAGTAAACCCAAATAAAAACCTAACAAGACATCTTGGTACCGACCTATACGCTTCATCTTGCCTCATTTAGTAACAAATAAATGAGTAAGTAAACCCAAATAAAAACCTAACCAAACATCTTGGTACCGACCTATACGCTTCGTCTTGCTTCATTTAGTAACAAATAAATGAGTAAGTAAACCCAAATAAAAACCTAACCAAACATCTTGGTACCGACCTATATGCTTCGTCTTGTCTCATTTAGTAACAAATAAATGAGTAAGTAAACCCAAATAAAAACCTAACAAGACATCTTGGTACCAGCCTATATGCTTCGTCTTGCTTCATTTAGTAACAAATAAATGAGTAAGTAAACCCAAATAAACACCTAACAAGACATCTAGATACCGACCTATATGCTTCGTCTTCCTTCATTTAGTAACAAATAAATGAGTAAGTAAACCCAAATAAAAACCTAACAAGACATCTTGATACTGACCTATATGCTTCGTCTTGCCTCATTTAGTAACAAATAAATGATTAAGTAAACCCAAATAAAAACCTAACAAGACAGCTTGGTACTGACCTATATGCTTCGTCTTGCTTCATTTAGTAACAAATAAATGAGTAAGTAAACCCAAATAAAAACCTAACAAGACATCTTGATACCGACCTATATGCTTCGTCTTGCCTTATTTAGTAACAAATAAATGAGTAAGTAAACCCAAATAAACACCAATCAAGTCATATTGATACCGACCTATATGCTTCGTCTTTCTTCATTTAGTAACAAATAAATGAGTAAGTAAACCCAAATAAAAACCTAACAAGAAATCTTGATACCGACCTATACGCTTCGTCTTGCTTCATTTAGTAACAACTAAATGAGTAAGTAAACCCAAATAAAAACCTAACAAGACATCTTGGTACCGACCTATATGCTTTGTCTTGCCTCATTTAGTAACAAATAAATGAGTAAGTAAACCCAAATAAAAACCTAACAAGACATCTTGGTACTGACCTGTATGCTTCATCTTGCCTCATTTAGTAACAAATAAATGAGTAAGTAAACCCAAATAAAAACCTAACAAGACATCTTGATACTGACCTATACGCTTCATCTTGCCTCATTTAGTAACAAATAAATGAGTAAGTAAACCCAAATAAAAACCTAACCAAACATCTTGGTACAGACCTATATGCTTCGTCTTGCTTCATTTAGTAACAAATAAATGAGTAAGTAAACCCAAATAAAAACCTAACAAGACATCTTGGTACCGACCTATACCCTTCCTCTTGCCTCATTTAGTAACAAATAAATGAGTAAGTAAACCCAAATAAAAACCTAACCAAACATCTTGGTACCGACCTATACGCTTCCTCTTGCTTCATTTAGTAACAAATAAATGAGTAAGTAAACCCAAATAAAAACCTAACAAGACATCTTGATACCGACCTATATGCTTCGTCTTGTCTCATTAAGTAACAAATAAATGAGTAAGTAAACCCAAATAAAAACCTAACAAGACATCTTGGTACCGACCTATATGCTTCGTCTTGCTTCATTTAGTAACAAATAAATGAGTAAGTAAACCCAAATAAAAACCTAACAAGACATCTTGATACCAACCTATATGCTTCGTCTTGCCTCATTTAGTAACAAATAAATGAGTAAGTAAACCCAAATAATAACCTAACAAAACATCTTGATACTTACCTATATGCTTCGTCTTGCCTCATTTAGTGACAAATAAATGAGTAAGTAAACCCAAATAAAAACCTAACAAGTCATCTTTGTACTGACCTATATGCTTCGTCTTGCTTCATTTAGTAACAAATAAATGAGTAAGTAAACTCAAATAAAAACCTAACAAGACATCTTGGTATCGACCTATATGCTTCGTCTTGCCTCATTTAGTAACAAATAAAGGAGTAAGTAAACCCAAATAAAAACCTAACAAGACATCTTGATACCGACCTATATGCTTCGTCTTGTCTCATTTAGTAACAAATAAATGAGTAAGTAAACCCAAATAAAAACCTAACAAGACATCTTGGTACCGACTTATATGCTTAGTCTTGCTTCATTTAGTAACAAATAAATGAGTAAGTAAACCCAAATAAAAACCTAACAAGACATCTTGGTACCGACCTATATGCTTCATTTTGCCTCATTTAGTAACAAATAAATGAGTAAGTAAACCCAAATAAAAACCTAACCAAACATCTTGGTACCGACCTATATGCTTCGTCTTGCTTCATTTAGTAACAAATAAATGAGTAAGTAAACCCAAATAAAAACCTAACAAGATATCTTGGTACCGACCTATATGCTTTGTCTTGCCTCATTTAGTAACAAATAAATGAGTAAGTAAACTAAAATAAAAACCTAACAAGACATCTTGATACTGACCTATACGCTTCGTCTTGCTTCATTTAGTAACAAATAAATGAGTAAGTAAACCCAAATAAAAACCTAACAAGACATCTTGGTACTGACCTATACGCTTCATCTTGCCTCATTTAGTAACAAATAAATGAGTAAGTAAACCCAAATAAAACCTAACCAAACATCTTGGTACCGACCTATATGCTTCGTCTTGCTTCATTTAGTAACAAATAAATGAGTAAGTAAACCCAAATAAAAACCTAACAAGACATCTTGGTACCAGCCTATATGCTTCGTCTTGCTTCATTTAGTAACAAATAAATGAGTAAGTAAACCCAAATAAACACCTAACAAGACATCTAGATACCGACCTATATGCTTCGTCTTCCTTCATTTAGTAACAAATAAATGAGTAAGTAAACCCAAATAAAAACCTAACAAGACATCTTGATACTGACCTATATGCTTCGTCTTGCCTCATTTAGTAACAAATAAATGATTAAGTAAACCCAAATAAAAACCTAACAAGACAGCTTGGTACTGACCTATATGCTTCGTCTTGCTTCATTTAGTAACAAATAAATGAGTAAGTAAACCCAAATAAAAACCTAACAAGACATCTTGATACCGACCTATATGCTTCGTCTTGCCTTATTTAGTAACAAATAAATGAGTAAGTAAACCCAAATAAACACCAATCAAGTCATATTGATACCGACCTATATGCTTCGTCTTTCTTCATTTAGTAACAAATAAATGAGTAAGTAAACCCAAATAAAAACCTAACAAGAAATCTTGATACCGACCTATACGCTTCGTCTTGCTTCATTTAGTAACAACTAAATGAGTAAGTAAACCCAAATAAAAACCTAACAAGACATCTTGGTACCGACCTATATGCTTTGTCTTGCCTCATTTAGTAACAAATAAATGAGTAAGTAAACCCAAATAAAAACCTAACAAGACATCTTGGTACTGACCTGTACGCTTCATCTTGCCTCATTTAGTAACAAATAAATGAGTAAGTAAACCCAAATAAAAACCTAACAAGACATCTTGATACTGACCTATACGCTTCATCTTGCCTCATTTAGTAACAAATAAATGAGTAAGTAAACCCAAATAAAAACCTAACCAAACATCTTGGTACAGACCTATATGCTTCGTCTTGCTTCATTTAGTAACAAATAAATGAGTAAGTAAACCCAAATAAAAACCTAACAAGACATCTTGGTACCGACCTATACCCTTCCTCTTGCCTCATTTAGTAACAAATAAATGAGTAAGTAAACCCAAATAAAAACCTAACCAAACATCTTGGTACCGACCTATACGCTTCCTCTTGCTTCATTTAGTAACAAATAAATGAGTAAGTAAACCCAAATAAAAACCTAACAAGACATCTTGATACCGACCTATATGCTTCGTCTTGTCTCATTAAGTAACAAATAAATGAGTAAGTAAACCCAAATAAAAACCTAACAAGACATCTTGGTACCGACCTATATGCTTCGTCTTGCTTCATTTAGTAACAAATAAATGAGTAAGTAAACCCAAATAAAAACCTAACAAGACATCTTGATACCAACCTATATGCTTCGTCTTGCCTCATTTAGTAACAAATAAATGAGTAAGTAAACCCAAATAATAACCTAACAAAACATCTTGATACTTACCTATATGCTTCGTCTTGCCTCATTTAGTGACAAATAAATGAGTAAGTAAACCCAAATAAAAACCTAACAAGTCATCTTTGTACTGACCTATATGCTTCGTCTTGCTTCATTTAGTAACAAATAAATGAGTAAGTAAACTCAAATAAAAACCTAACAAGACATCTTGGTATCGACCTATATGCTTCGTCTTGCCTCATTTAGTAACAAATAAAGGAGTAAGTAAACCCAAATAAAAACCTAACAAGACATCTTGATACCGACCTATATGCTTCGTCTTGTCTCATTTAGTAACAAATAAATGAGTAAGTAAACCTAAATAAAAACCTAACAAGACATCTTGGTACCTACCTATATGCTTCGTCTTGCTTCATTTAGTAACAAATAAATGAGTAAGTAAACCCAAATAAAAACCTAACAAGACATCTTGATAATGACCTATATGCTTCGTCTTGCCTCATTTAGTAACAAATAAATTAGTAAGTAAACCCAAATAAAAACCTAACAAGACATCTTGATACTGACCTATATGCTTCGTCTTGCCTCATTTAGTAACAAATAAATGATTAAGTAAACCCAAATAAAAACCTAACAAGACATCTTGGTACCGACTTATATGCTTCGTCTTGCTTCATTTAGTAACAAATAAATGAGTAAGTAAACCCAAATAAAAACCTAACAAGACATCTTGGTACCGACCTATACGCTTCATCTTGCCTCATTTAGTAACAAATAAATGAGTAAGTAAACCCAAATAAAAACCTAACCAAACATCTTGGTACCGACCTATATGCTTCGTCTTGCTTCATTTAGTAACAAATAAATGAGTAAGTAAACCCAAATAAAAACCTAACAAGATATCTTGGTACCGACCTATATGCTTTGTCTTGCCTCATTTAGTAACAAATAAATGAGTAAGTAAACTAAAATAAAAACCTAACAAGACATCTTGATACTGACCTATATGCTTCCTCTTGCTTCATTTAGTAACAAATAAATGAGTAAGTAAACCCAAATAAAAACCTAACAAGACATCTTGGTACTGACCTATACGCTTCATCTTGCCTCATTTAGTAACAAATAAATGAGTAAGTAAACCCAAATAAAACCTAACCAAACATCTTGGTACCGACCTATATGCTTCGTCTTGCTTCATTTAGTAACAAATAAATGAGTAAGTAAACCCAAATAAAAACCTAACAAGACATCTTGGTACCGACCTATACGCTTCATCTTGCCTCATTTAGTAACAAATAAATGAGTAAGTAAACCCAAATAAAAACCTAACCAAACATCTTGGTACCGACCTATACGCTTCGTCTTGCTTCATTTAGTAACAAATAAATGAGTAAGTAAACCCAAATAAAAACCTAACCAAACATCTTGGTACCGACCTATATGCTTCGTCTTGTCTCATTTAGTAACAAATAAATGAGTAAGTAAACCCAAATAAAAACCTAACAAGACATCTTGGTACCAGCCTATATGCTTCGTCTTGCTTCATTTAGTAACAAATAAATGAGTAAGTAAACCCAAATAAACACCTAACAAGACATCTTGATACCGACCTATATGCTTCGTCTTCCTTCATTTAGTAACAAATAAATGAGTAAGTAAACCCAAATAAAAACCTAACAAGACATCTTGATACTGACCTATATGCTTCGTCTTGCCTCATTTAGTAACAAATAAATGATTAAGTAAACCCAAATAAAAACCTAACAAGACATCTTGGTACTGACCTATATGCTTCGTCTTGCTTCATTTAGTAACAAATAAATGAGTAAGTAAACCCAAATAAAAACCTAACAAGACATCTTGATACCGACCTATATGCTTCGTCTTGCCTTATTTAGTAACAAATAAATGAGTAAGTAAACCCAAATAAACACCAATCAAGTCATATTGATACCGACCTATATGCTTCGTCTTTCTTCATTTAGTAACAAATAAATGAGTAAGTAAACTCAAATAAAAACCTAACAAGAAATCTTGATACCGACCTATACGCTTCGTCTTGCTTCATTTAGTAACAACTAAATGAGTGAGTAAACCCAAATAAAAACCTAACAAGACATCTTGGTACCGACCTATATGCTTTGTCTTGCCTCATTTAGTAACAAATAAATGAGTAAGTAAACTCAAATAAAAACCTAACAAGACATCTTGATACTGACCTATACGCTTCGTCTTGCTTCATTTAGTAACAAATAAATGAGTAAGTAAACCCAAATAAAAACCTAACAAGACATCTTGGTACTGACCTATACGCTTCATCTTGCCTCATTTAGTAACAAATAAATGAGTAAGTAAACCCAAATAAAAACCTAACAAGACATCTTGATACTGACCTATACGCTTCATCTTGCCTCATTTAGTAACAAATAAATGAGTAAGTAAACCCAAATAAAAACCTAACCAAACATCTTGGTACAGACCTATATGCTTCGTCTTGCCTCATTTAGTAACAAATAAATGAGTAAGTAAACCCAAATAAAAACCTAACCAAACATCTTGGTACCGACCTATACGCTTCGTCTTGCTTCATTTAGTAACAAATAAATGAGTAAGTAAACCCAAATAAAAACCTAACAAGACATCTTGATACCGACCTATATGCTTCGTCTTGTCTCATTAAGTAACAAATAAATGAGTAAGTAAACCCAAATAAAAACCTAACAAGACATCTTGGTACCGACCTATATGCTTCGTCTTGCTTCATTTAGTAACAAATAAATGAGTAAGTAAACCCAAATAAAAACCTAACAAGACATTTTGATACCAACCTATATGCTTCGTCTTGCCTCATTTAGTAACAAATAAATGAGTAAGTAAACCCAAATAAAAACCTAACAAGACATCTTGGTACCGACCTATACGCTTCATCTTGCCTCATTTAGTAACAAATAAATGAGTAAGTAAACCCAAATAAAAACCTAACCAAACATCTTGGTACCGACCTATACGCTTCGTCTTGCTTCATTTAGTAACAAATAAATGAGTAAGTAAACCCAAATAAAAACCTAACCAAACATCTTGGTACCGACCTATATGCTTCGTCTTGTCTCATTTAGTAACAAACAAAGGAGTAAGTAAACCCAAATAAAAACCTAACAAGACATCTTGATACCGACCTATATGCTTCGTCTTGTCTCATTTAGTAACAAATAAATGAGTAAGTAAACCCAAATAAAAACCTAACAAGACATCTAGATACCGACCTATATGCTTCGTCTTCCTTCATTTAGTAACAAATAAATGAGTAAGTAAACCCAAATAAAAACCTAACAAGACATCTTGATACTGACCTATATGCTTCGTCTTGCCTCATTTAGTAACAAATAAATGATTAAGTAAACCCAAATAAAAACCTAACAAGACAGCTTGGTACTGACCTATATGCTTCGTCTTGCTTCATTTAGTAACAAATAAATGAGTAAGTAAACCCAAATAAAAACCTAACAAGACATCTTGATACCGACCTATATGCTTCGTCTTGCCTTATTTAGTAACAAATAAATGAGTAAGTAAACCCAAATAAACACCAATCAAGTCATATTGATACCGACCTATATGCTTCGTCTTTCTTCATTTAGTAACAAATAAATGAGTAAGTAAACCCAAATAAAAACCTAACAAGAAATCTTGATACCGACCTATACGCTTCGTCTTTCTTCATTTAGTAACAACTAAATGAGTAAGTAAACCCAAATAAAAACCTAACAAGACATCTTGGTACCGACCTATATGCTTTGTCTTGCCTCATTTAGTAACAAATAAATGAGTAAGTAAACCCAAATAAAAACCTAACAAGACATCTTGGTACTGACCTGTACGCTTCATCTTGCCTCATTTAGTAACAAATAAATGAGTAAGTAAACCCAAATAAAAACCTAACAAGACATCTTGATACTGACCTATACGCTTCATCTTGCCTCATTTAGTAACAAATAAATGAGTAAGTAAACCCAAATAAAAACCTAACCAAACATCTTGGTACAGACCTATATGCTTCGTCTTGCTTCATTTAGTAACAAATAAATGAGTAAGTAAACCCAAATAAAAACCTAACAAGACATCTTGGTACCGACCTATACCCTTCCTCTTGCCTCATTTAGTAACAAATAAATGAGTAAGTAAACCCAAATAAAAACCTAACCAAACATCTTGGTACCGACCTATACGCTTCCTCTTGCTTCATTTAGTAACAAATAAATGAGTAAGTAAACCCAAATAAAAACCTAACAAGACATCTTGATACCGACCTATATGCTTCGTCTTGTCTCATTAAGTAACAAATAAATGAGTAAGTAAACCCAAATAAAAACCTAACAAGACATCTTGGTACCGACCTATATGCTTCGTCTTGCTTCATTTAGTAACAAATAAATGAGTAAGTAAACCCAAATAAAAACCTAACAAGACATCTTGATACCAACCTATATGCTTCGTCTTGCCTCATTTAGTAACAAATAAATGAGTAAGTAAACCCAAATAATAACCTAACAAAACATCTTGATACTTACCTATATGCTTCGTCTTGCCTCATTTAGTGACAAATAAATGAGTAAGTAAACCCAAATAAAAACCTAACAAGTCATCTTTGTACTGACCTATATGCTTCGTCTTGCTTCATTTAGTAACAAATAAATGAGTAAGTAAACTCAAATAAAAACCTAACAAGACATCTTGGTATCGACCTATATGCTTCGTCTTGCCTCATTTAGTAACAAATAAAGGAGTAAGTAAACCCAAATAAAAACCTAACAAGACATCTTGATACCGACCTATATGCTTCGTCTTGTCTCATTTAGTAACAAATAAATGAGTAAGTAAACCTAAATAAAAACCTAACAAGACATCTTGGTACCTACCTATATGCTTCGTCTTGCTTCATTTAGTAACAAATAAATGAGTAAGTAAACCCAAATAAAAACCTAACAAGACATCTTGATAATGACCTATATGCTTCGTCTTGCCTCATTTAGTAACAAATAAATTAGTAAGTAAACCCAAATAAAAACCTAACAAGACATCTTGATACTGACCTATATGCTTCGTCTTGCCTCATTTAGTAACAAATAAATGATTAAGTAAACCCAAATAAAAACCTAACAAGACATCTTGGTACCGACTTATATGCTTCGTCTTGCTTCATTTAGTAACAAATAAATGAGTAAGTAAACCCAAATAAAAACCTAACAAGACATCTTGGTACCGACCTATACGCTTCATCTTGCCTCATTTAGTAACAAATAAATGAGTAAGTAAACCCAAATAAAAACCTAACCAAACATCTTGGTACCGACCTATATGCTTCGTCTTGCTTCATTTAGTAACAAATAAATGAGTAAGTAAACCCAAATAAAAACCTAACAAGATATCTTGGTACCGACCTATATGCTTTGTCTTGCCTCATTTAGTAACAAATAAATGAGTAAGTAAACTAAAATAAAAACCTAACAAGACATCTTGATACTGACCTATATGCTTCCTCTTGCTTCATTTAGTAACAAATAAATGAGTAAGTAAACCCAAATAAAAACCTAACAAGACATCTTGGTACTGACCTATACGCTTCATCTTGCCTCATTTAGTAACAAATAAATGAGTAAGTAAACCCAAATAAAACCTAACCAAACATCTTGGTACCGACCTATATGCTTCGTCTTGCTTCATTTAGTAACAAATAAATGAGTAAGTAAACCCAAATAAAAACCTAACAAGACATCTTGGTACCGACCTATACGCTTCATCTTGCCTCATTTAGTAACAAATAAATGAGTAAGTAAACCCAAATAAAAACCTAACCAAACATCTTGGTACCGACCTATACGCTTCGTCTTGCTTCATTTAGTAACAAATAAATGAGTAAGTAAACCCAAATAAAAACCTAACCAAACATCTTGGTACCGACCTATATGCTTCGTCTTGTCTCATTTAGTAACAAATAAATGAGTAAGTAAACCCAAATAAAAACCTAACAAGACATCTTGGTACCAGCCTATATGCTTCGTCTTGCTTCATTTAGTAACAAATAAATGAGTAAGTAAACCCAAATAAACACCTAACAAGACATCTTGATACCGACCTATATGCTTCGTCTTCCTTCATTTAGTAACAAATAAATGAGTAAGTAAACCCAAATAAAAACCTAACAAGACATCTTGATACTGACCTATATGCTTCGTCTTGCCTCATTTAGTAACAAATAAATGATTAAGTAAACCCAAATAAAAACCTAACAAGACATCTTGGTACTGACCTATATGCTTCGTCTTGCTTCATTTAGTAACAAATAAATGAGTAAGTAAACCCAAATAAAAACCTAACAAGACATCTTGATACCGACCTATATGCTTCGTCTTGCCTTATTTAGTAACAAATAAATGAGTAAGTAAACCCAAATAAACACCAATCAAGTCCTATTGATACCGACCTATATGCTTCGTCTTTCTTCATTTAGTAACAAATAAATGAGTAAGTAAACTCAAATAAAAACCTAAGAAGACATCTTGATACCGACCTATACGCTTCGTCTTGCTTCATTTAGTAACAACTAAATGAGTAAGTAAACCCAAATAAAAACCTAACAAGACATCTTGGTACCGACCTATATGCTTTGTCTTGCCTCATTTAGTAACAAATAAATGAGTAAGTAAACTCAAATAAAAACCTAACAAGACATCTTGATACTGACCTATACGCGTCGTCTTGCTTCATTTAGTAACAAATAAATGAGTAAGTAAACCCAAATAAAAACCTAACAAGACATCTTGGTACCGACCTATACGCTTCATCTTGCCTCATTTAGTAACAAATAAATGAGTAAGTAAACCCAAATAAAAACCTAACCAAACATCTTGGTACCGACCTATATGCTTCGTCTTGCTTCATTTAGTAACAAATAAATGAGTAAGTAAACCCAAATAAAAACCTAACAAGACATCTTGGTACCGACCTATACGCTTCCTCTTGCCTCATTTAGTAACAAATAAATGAGTAAGTAAACCCAAATAAAAACCTAACCAAACATCTTGGTACCGACCTATACGCTTCGTCTTGCTTCATTTAGTAACAAATAAATGAGTAAGTAAACCCAAATAAAAACCTAACAAGACATCTTGATACCGACCTATATGCTTCGTCTTGTCTCATTTAGTAACAAATAAATGAGTAAGTAAACCCAAATAAAAACCTAACAAGACATCTTGGTACCGACCTATATGCTTCGTCTTGCTTCATTTAGTAACAAATAAATGAGTAAGTAAACCCAAATAAAAACCTAACCAGACATCTTGATACCGACCTATATGCTTCGTCTTGCCTCATTTGGTAACAAATAAATGAGTAAGTAAACCCAAATAATAACCTAACAAAACATCTTGATACTGACCTATATGCTTCGTCTTGCCTCATTTAGTAACAAATAAATGAGTAAGTAAACCCAAATAAAAACCGTACAAGACATCTTTGTACTGACCTATATGCTTCGTCTTGCTTCATTTAGTAACAAATAAATGAGTAAGTAAACTCAAATAAAAACCTAACAAGACATCTTGGTATCGACCTATATGCTTCGTCTTGCCTCATTTAGTAACAAATAAAGGAGTAAGTAAACCCAAATAAAAACCTAACAAGACATCTTGATACCGACCTATATGCTTCGTCTTGTCTCATTTAGTAACAAATAAATGAGTAAGTAAACCTAAATAAAAACCTAACAAGACATCTTGGTACCAGCCTATATGCTTCGTCTTGCTTCATTTAGTAACAAATAAATGAGTAAGTAAACCCAAATAAAAACCGTACAAGACATCTTGATAATGACCAATATGCTTCGTCTTGCCTCATTTAGTAACAAATAAATGAGTAAGTAAACCCAAATAAAAACCTAACAAGACATCTTGATACTGACCTATATGCTTCGTCTTGCCTCATTTAGTAACAAATAAATGATTAAGTAAACCCAAATAAAAACCTAACAAGACATCTTGGTACCGACTTATATGCTTCGTCTTGCTTCATTTAGTAACAAATAAATGAGTAAGTAAACCCAAATAAAAACCTAACAAGACATCTTGATACCGACCTATATGCTTCGTCTTGCCTCATTTAGTAACAAATAAATGAGTAAGTAAACCCAAATAAAAACCTAACAAGTTATCTTGATACCGACCTATATGCTTCGTCTTGCTTCATTTAGTAACAAATAAATGAGTAAGTAAACTCAAATAAAAACCTAACAAGACATCTTGATACCGACCTATACGCTTCGTCTTGCTTCAGTTAGTAACAAATAAATGAGTAAGTAAACCCAAATAAAAACCTAACAAGACATCTTGGTACCGACCTATATGCTTTGTCTTGCCTCATTTAGTTACAAATAAATGAGAAAGTAAACTCAAATAAAAACCTAACAAGACATCTTGATACCGACCTATACGCTTCGTCTTGCTTCATTTAGTAACAAATAAATGAGTAAGTAAACCAAAATAAAAACCTAACAAGACATCTTGGTACCGACCTATATGCTTTGTCTTGCCTCATTTAGTAACAAATAAATGAGTAAGTAAACTCAAATAAAAACCTGACAAGACATCTTGATACTGACCTATATGCTTCGTCTTGTCTCATTTAGTAACAAATAAATGAGTAAGTAAACCCAAATAAAAACCTAACAAGACATCTTGATACTGACCTATATGCTTCGTCTTGCTTCATTTAGTAACAAATAAATGAGTAAGTAAACCCAAATAAAAACCTAACAAGATATCTTGATACCGACCTATATGCTTCGTCTTGCCTTATTTAGTAACAAATAAATGAGTAAGTAAACCCAAACTGACACCAATCAAGTCATATTGATACCGACATATATGCTTCGTTTTTCTTCATTTAGTAACAAATAAATGAGTAAGTAAACTCAAATAAAAACCTAACAAGACATCTTGATACCGACCTATACGCTTCGTCTTGCTTCATTTAGTAACAACTAAATGAGTAAGTAAACCCAAACAAAAACCTAACAAGACATCTTGGTACCGACCTATATGCTTTGTCTTGCCTCATTTAGTAACAAATAAATGAGTAAGTAAACTCAAATAAAAACCTAACAAGACATCTTGATACTGACCTATACGCTTCGTCTTGCTTCATTTAGTAACAAATAAATGAGTAAGTAAACCCAAATAAAAACCTAACAAGACATCTTGGTACTGACCTATACGCTTCCTCTTGCCTCATTTAGTAACAAATAAATGAGTAAGTAAACCCAAATAAAAACCTAACCAAACATCTTGGTACCGACCTATACGCTTCGTCTTGCTTCATTTAGTAACAAATAAATGAGTAAGTAAACTCAAATAAAAACCTAACAAGACATCTTGGTATCGACCTATATGCTTCGTCTTGCCTCATTTAGTAACAAATAAATGAGTAAGTAAACCCAAATAAAAACCTAACAAGACATCTTGATACCGACCTATATGCTTCGTCTTGTCTCATTTAGTAACAAATAAATGAGTAAGTAAACCCAAATAAAAACCTAACAAGACATCTTGGTACCGACATATATGCTTCGTCTTGCTTCATTTAGTAACAAATAAATGAGGAAGTAAACCCAAACAAAAGTCTAACAAGACATCTTGATACCGACCTATATGCTTCGTCTTGCCTCATTTAGTAACAAATAAATGAGTATGTAAACCCAAATAATAACCTAACAAAACATCTTGATAGTGACCTATATGCTTCGTCTTGCCTCATTTAGTAACAAATAAATGAGTAAGTAAACCCAAATAAAAACCTAACAACACATCTTTGTACTGACCTATATACTTCGTCTTGCTTCATTTAGTAACAAATAAATGAGTAAGTAAACTCAAATAAAAACCTAACAAGACATCTTGGTATCGACCTATATGCTTCGTCTTGCCTCATTTAGTAACAAATAAAGGAGTAAGTAAACCCAAATAAAAACCTAACAAGACATCTTGATACCGACCTATATGCTTCGTCTGGTCTCATTTAGTAACAAATAAATGAGTAAGTAAACCTAAATAAAAACCTAACAAGACATCTTGGTACCGACCTATATGCTTCGTCTTGCTTAATTTAGTAACAAATAAATGAGTAAGTAAACCCAAATAAAAACCGTACAAGACATCTTGATAATGACCAATATGCTTCGTCTTGCCTCATTTAATAACAAATAAATTAGTAAGTAAACCCAAATAAAAACCTAACAAGATAGCTTGATACTGACCTATATGCTTCGTCTTGCCTCATTTAGTAACAAATAAATGATTAAGTAAACCCAAATAAAAACCTAACAAGACATCTTGGTACCGACTTATATGCTTCGTCTTGCTTCATTTAGTAACAAATAAATGAGTAAGTAAACCCAAATAAAAACCTAACAAGACATCTTGATACCGACCTAAATGTTCTGTCTTGCCTCATTTAGTAACAAATAAATGAGTAAGTAAACCCAAATAAAAACCTAACAAGTTATCTTTATACCAACCTATATGCTTCGTCTTGCTTCATTTAGTAACAAATCAATGAGTAAGTAAACTCAAATAAAAACCTAACAAGACATCTTGATACCGACCTATACGCTTCGTCTTGCTTTATTTAGTAACAAATAAATGAGTAAGTAAACCCAAAAAAAAACCTAACAAGACATCTTGGTACCGACCTATATGCTTTGTCTTGCCTCATTTAGTAACAAATAAATGAGTAAGTAAACTCAAATAAAAACTTAACAAGACATCTTCATACCGACTTATACGCTTCGTCTTGCTTCATTTAGTAACAAATAAATGAGTAAGTAAACCCAAATAAAAACCTAACAAGACATCTTGGTACCGACCTATATGCTTTGTCTTGCCTCATTTAGTAACAAATAAATGAGTAAGTAAACTCAAATAAAAACTTAACAAGACATCTTGATACTGACCTATACGCTTCGTCTTGCTTCATTTAGTAACAAATAAATGAGTAAGTAAACCCAAATAAAAACCTAACAAGACATCTTGGTACCGACCTATACGCTTCATCTTTCCTCATTTAGTAACAAATAAATGAGTAAGTAAACCCAAATAAAAACCTAACCAAACATCTTGGTACCGACCTATATGCTTCGTCTTGCTTCATTTAGTAACAAATAAATGAGTAAGTAAACCCAAATAAAAACCTAACAAGACATCTTGGTACCGACCTATACGCTTCATCTTGCCTCATTTAGTAACAAATAAATGAGTAAGTAAACCCAAATAAAAACCTAACCAAACATCTTGGTACCGACCTATACGCTTCGTCTTGCTTCATTTAGTAACAAATAAATGAGTAAGTAAACCCAAATAAAAACCTAACAAGACATCTTGGTACCGATATATATGCTTCATCTTGCCTCATTTAGTAACAAATAAATGAGTAAGTAAACCCAAATAAAAACCTAACAAGACATCTTGATACCGACCTATATGCTTCGTCTTGTCTCACTTAGTAACAAATACATGAGTAAGTAAACCTAAATAAAAACCTAACAAGACATCTTGGTACCGACCTATATGCTTCGTCTTGCTTCATTTAGTAACAAATAAATGAGTAAGTAAACCCAAATAAAAACCTAACAAGACATCTTGATAATGACCTATATGCTTCGCCTTGCCTCATTTAGTAACAAATAAATGAGTAAGTAAACCCAAATAAAAACCTAACAAGACATCTTGATACTGACCTATATGCTTCGTCTTGCCTCATTTAGTAACAAATAAATGATTAAGTAAACCCAAATAAAAACCTAACCAAACATCTTGGTACCGACTTATATGCTTCGTCTTGCTTCATTTAGTAACAAATAAATGAGTAAGTAAACCCAAATAAAAACCGAACAAGACATCTTGGTACCGACCTATACGCTTCATCTTGCCTCATTTAGTAACAAATAAATGAGTAAGTAAACCCAAATAAAAACCTAACCAAACATCTTGGTACCGACCTATATGCTTCGTCTTGCTTCATTTAGTAACAAATAAATGAGTAAGTAAACCCAAATAAAAACCTAACAAGACATCTTGGTACCGACCTATATGCTTTGTCTTGCCTCATTTAGTAACAAATAAATGAGTAAGTAAACTCAAATAAAAACTTAACAAGACATCTTGATACTGACCTATACGCTTCGTCTTGCTTCATTTAGTAACAAATAAATGAGTAAGTAAACCCAAATAAAAACCTAACAAGATATCTTGGTACCGACCTATACGCTTCATCTTTCCTCATTTAGTAACAAATAAATGAGTAAGTAAACCCAAATAAAAACCTAACCAAACATCTTGGTACCGACCTATATGCTTCGTCTTGCTTCATTTAGTAACAAATAAATGAGTAAGTAAACCCAAATAAAAACCTAACAAGACATCTTGGTACCGACCTATACGCTTCATCTTGCCTCATTTAGTAACAAATAAATGAGTAAGTAAACCCAAATAAAAACCTAACAAAACATCTTCGTACCGACCTATACGCTTCGTCTTGCTTCATTTAGTAACAAATAAATGAGTAAGTAAACCCAAATAAAAACCTAACAAGACATCTTGGTACCGATATATATGCTTCATCTTGCCTCATTTAGTAACAAATAAAGGAGTAAGTAAACCCAAATAAAAACCTTACAAGACATCTTGATACCGACCTATATGCTTCGTCTTGTCTCACTTAGTAACAAATACATGAGTAAGTAAACCTAAATAAAAACCTAACAAGACATCTTGGTACCGACCTATATGCTTCGTCTTGCTTCATTTAGTAACAAATAAATGAGTAAGTAAACCCAAATAAAAACCTAACAAGACATCTTGATAATGACCTATATGCTTCGCCTTGCCTCATTTAGTAACAAATAAATGAGTAAGTAAACCCAAATAAAAACCTAACAAGACATCTTGATACTGACCTATATGCTTCGTCTTGCCTCATTTAGTAACAAATAAATGATTAAGTAAACCCAAATAAAAACCTAACCAAACATCTTGGTACCGACTTATATGCTCTGTCTTGCTTCATTTAGTAACAAATAAATGAGTAAGTAAACCCAAATAAAAACCTAACAAGACATCTTGATACCGACCTATATGCTTCGTCTTGCGTCATTTAGTAACAAATAAATGAGTAAGTAAACCCAAATAAAAACCTAACAAGTTATCTTGATACCGACCTATATGCTTCGTCTTGCTTCATTTAGTAACAAATAAATGAGTAAGTAAACCCAAACTGACACCAATCAAGTCATATTGATACCGACATATATGCTTCGTCTTTCTTCATTTAGTAACAAATAAATGAGTAAGTAAACTCAAATAAAAACCTAACAAGACATCTTGATACCGACCTATACGCTTCGTCTTGCTTCATTTAGTAACAACTAAATGAGTAAGTAAACCCAAATAAAAACCTAACAAGACATCTTGGTACCGACCTATATGCTTTGTCTTGCCTCATTTAGTAACAAATAAATGAGTAAGTAAACTCAAATAAAAACCTAACAAGACATCTTGATACTGACCTATACGCTTCGTCTTGCTTCATTTAGTAACAAATAAATGAGTAAGTAAACCCAAATAAAAACCTAACAAGACACCTTGGTACTGACCTATACGCTTCCTCTTGCCTCATTTAGTAACAAATAAATGAGTAAGTAAACCCAAATAAAAACCTAACCAAACATCTTGGTACCGACCTATACGCTTCGTCTTGCTTCATTTAGTAACAAATAAATGAGTAAGTAAACTCAAATAAAAACCTAACAAGACATCTTGGTATCGACCTATATGCTTCGTCTTGCCTCATTTAGTAACAAATAAATGAGTAAGTAAACCCAAATAAAAACCTAACAAGACATCTTGATACCGACCTATATGCTTCGTCTTGTCTCATTTAGTAACAAATAAATGAGTAAGTAAACCCAAATAAAAACCTAACAAGACATCTTGGTACCGACATATATGCTTCGTCTTGCTTCATTTAGTAACAAATAAATGAGGAAGTAAACCCAAATAAACACCTAACAAGACATCTTGATACCGACCTATATGCTTCGTCTTGCCTCATTTAGTAACAAATAAATGAGTATGTAAACCCAAATAAAAACCTAACAAGACATCTTGATACTGACCTATACGCTTCGTCTTGCTTCATTTAGTAACAAATAAATGAGTAAGTAAACCCAAATAAAAACCTAACAAGACATCTTGGTACTGACCTATACGCTTCCTCTTGCCTGATTTAGTAACAAATAAATGAGTAAGTAAACCCAAATAAAAACCTAACCAAACATCTTGGTACCGACCTATACGCTTCGTCTTGCTTCATTTAGTAACAAATAAATGAGTAAGTAAACTCAAATAAAAACCTAACAAGAAATCTTGGTATCGACCTATATGCTTCGTCTTGCCTCATTTAGTAACAAATAAATGAGTAAGTAAACCCAAATAAAAACCTAACAAGACATCTTGATACCGACCTATATGCTTCGTCTTGTCTCATTTAGTAACAAATAAATGAGTAAGTAAACCCAAATAAAAACCTAACAACACATCTTTGTACTGACCTATATACTTCGTCTTGCTTCATTTAGTAACAAATAAATGAGTAAGTAAACTCAAATAAAAACCTAACAAGACATCTTGGTATCGACCTATATGCTTCGTCTTGCCTCATTTAGTAACAAATAAAGGAGTAAGTAAACCCAAATAAAAACCTAACAAGACATCTTGATACCGACCTATATGCTTCGTCTGGTCTCATTTAGTAACAAATAAATGAGTAAGTAAACCTAAATAAAAACCTAACAAGACATCTTGGTACCGACCTATATGCTTCGTCTTGCTTAATTTAGTAACAAATAAATGAGTAAGTAAACCCAAATAAAAACCGTACAAGACATCTTGATAATGACCAATATGCTTCGTCTTGCCTCATTTAATAACAAATAAATTAGTAAGTAAACCCAAATAAAAACCTAACAAGATAGCTTGATACTGACCTATATGCTTCGTCTTGCCTCATTTAGTAACAAATAAATGATTAAGTAAACCCAAATAAAAACCTAACAAGACATCTTGGTACCGACTTATATGCTTCGTCTTGCTTCATTTAGTAACAAATAAATGAGTAAGTAAACCCAAATAAAAACCTAACAAGACATCTTGATACCGACCTAAATGTTCTGTCTTGCCTCATTTAGTAACAAATAAATGAGTAAGTAAACCCAAATAAAAACCTAACAAGTTATCTTTATACCAACCTATATGCTTCGTCTTGCTTCATTTAGTAACAAATCAATGAGTAAGTAAACTCAAATAAAAACCTAACAAGACATCTTGATACCGACCTATACGCTTCGTCTTGCTTTATTTAGTAACAAATAAATGAGTAAGTAAACCCAAAAAAAAACCTAACAAGACATCTTGGTACCGACCTATATGCTTTGTCTTGCCTCATTTAGTAACAAATAAATGAGTAAGTAAACTCAAATAAAAACTTAACAAGACATCTTCATACCGACTTATACGCTTCGTCTTGCTTCATTTAGTAACAAATAAATGAGTAAGTAAACCCAAATAAAAACCTAACAAGACATCTTGGTACCGACCTATATGCTTTGTCTTGCCTCATTTAGTAACAAATAAATGAGTAAGTAAACTCAAATAAAAACTTAACAAGACATCTTGATACTGACCTATACGCTTCGTCTTGCTTCATTTAGTAACAAATAAATGAGTAAGTAAACCCAAATAAAAACCTAACAAGACATCTTGGTACCGACCTATACGCTTCATCTTTCCTCATTTAGTAACAAATAAATGAGTAAGTAAACCCAAATAAAAACCTAACCAAACATCTTGGTACCGACCTATATGCTTCGTCTTGCTTCATTTAGTAACAAATAAATGAGTAAGTAAACCCAAATAAAAACCTAACAAGACATCTTGGTACCGACCTATACGCTTCATCTTGCCTCATTTAGTAACAAATAAATGAGTAAGTAAACCCAAATAAAAACCTAACCAAACATCTTGGTACCGACCTATACGCTTCGTCTTGCTTCATTTAGTAACAAATAAATGAGTAAGTAAACCCAAATAAAAACCTAACAAGACATCTTGGTACCGATATATATGCTTCATCTTGCCTCATTTAGTAACAAATAAATGAGTAAGTAAACCCAAATAAAAACCTAACAAGACATCTTGATACCGACCTATATGCTTCGTCTTGTCTCACTTAGTAACAAATACATGAGTAAGTAAACCTAAATAAAAACCTAACAAGACATCTTGGTACCGACCTATATGCTTCGTCTTGCTTCATTTAGTAACAAATAAATGAGTAAGTAAACCCAAATAAAAACCTAACAAGACATCTTGATAATGACCTATATGCTTCGCCTTGCCTCATTTAGTAACAAATAAATGAGTAAGTAAACCCAAATAAAAACCTAACAAGACATCTTGATACTGACCTATATGCTTCGTCTTGCCTCATTTAGTAACAAATAAATGATTAAGTAAACCCAAATAAAAACCTAACCAAACATCTTGGTACCGACTTATATGCTTCGTCTTGCTTCATTTAGTAACAAATAAATGAGTAAGTAAACCCAAATAAAAACCGAACAAGACATCTTGGTACCGACCTATACGCTTCATCTTGCCTCATTTAGTAACAAATAAATGAGTAAGTAAACCCAAATAAAAACCTAACCAAACATCTTGGTACCGACCTATATGCTTCGTCTTGCTTCATTTAGTAACAAATAAATGAGTAAGTAAACCCAAATAAAAACCTAACAAGACATCTTGGTACCGACCTATATGCTTTGTCTTGCCTCATTTAGTAACAAATAAATGAGTAAGTAAACTCAAATAAAAACTTAACAAGACATCTTGATACTGACCTATACGCTTCGTCTTGCTTCATTTAGTAACAAATAAATGAGTAAGTAAACCCAAATAAAAACCTAACAAGACATCTTGGTACCGACCTATACGCTTCATCTTTCCTCATTTAGTAACAAATAAATGAGTAAGTAAACCCAAATAAAAACCTAACCAAACATCTTGGTACCGACCTATATGCTTCGTCTTGCTTCATTTAGTAACAAATAAATGAGTAAGTAAACCCAAATAAAAACCTAACAAGACATCTTGGTACCGACCTATACGCTTCATCTTGCCTCATTTAGTAACAAATAAATGAGTAAGTAAACCCAAATAAAAACCTAACAAAACATCTTCGTACCGACCTATACGCTTCGTCTTGCTTCATTTAGTAACAAATAAATGAGTAAGTAAACCCAAATAAAAACCTAACAAGACATCTTGGTACCGATATATATGCTTCATCTTGCCTCATTTAGTAACAAATAAAGGAGTAAGTAAACCCAAATAAAAACCTTACAAGACATCTTGATACCGACCTATATGCTTCGTCTTGTCTCACTTAGTAACAAATACATGAGTAAGTAAACCTAAATAAAAACCTAACAAGACATCTTGGTACCGACCTATATGCTTCGTCTTGCTTCATTTAGTAACAAATAAATGAGTAAGTAAACCCAAATAAAAACCTAACAAGACATCTTGATAATGACCTATATGCTTCGCCTTGCCTCATTTAGTAACAAATAAATGAGTAAGTAAACCCAAATAAAAACCTAACAAGACATCTTGATACTGACCTATATGCTTCGTCTTGCCTCATTTAGTAACAAATAAATGATTAAGTAAACCCAAATAAAAACCTAACCAAACATCTTGGTACCGACTTATATGCTCTGTCTTGCTTCATTTAGTAACAAATAAATGAGTAAGTAAACCCAAATAAAAACCTAACAAGACATCTTGATACCGACCTATATGCTTCGTCTTGCGTCATTTAGTAACAAATAAATGAGTAAGTAAACCCAAATAAAAACCTAACAAGTTATCTTGATACCGACCTATATGCTTCGTCTTGCTTCATTTAGTAACAAATAAATGAGTAAGTAAACCCAAACTGACACCAATCAAGTCATATTGATACCGACATATATGCTTCGTCTTTCTTCATTTAGTAACAAATAAATGAGTAAGTAAACTCAAATAAAAACCTAACAAGACATCTTGATACCGACCTATACGCTTCGTCTTGCTTCATTTAGTAACAACTAAATGAGTAAGTAAACCCAAATAAAAACCTAACAAGACATCTTGGTACCGACCTATATGCTTTGTCTTGCCTCATTTAGTAACAAATAAATGAGTAAGTAAACTCAAATAAAAACCTAACAAGACATCTTGATACTGACCTATACGCTTCGTCTTGCTTCATTTAGTAACAAATAAATGAGTAAGTAAACCCAAATAAAAACCTAACAAGACACCTTGGTACTGACCTATACGCTTCCTCTTGCCTCATTTAGTAACAAATAAATGAGTAAGTAAACCCAAATAAAAACCTAACCAAACATCTTGGTACCGACCTATACGCTTCGTCTTGCTTCATTTAGTAACAAATAAATGAGTAAGTAAACTCAAATAAAAACCTAACAAGACATCTTGGTATCGACCTATATGCTTCGTCTTGCCTCATTTAGTAACAAATAAATGAGTAAGTAAACCCAAATAAAAACCTAACAAGACATCTTGATACCGACCTATATGCTTCGTCTTGTCTCATTTAGTAACAAATAAATGAGTAAGTAAACCCAAATAAAAACCTAACAAGACATCTTGGTACCGACATATATGCTTCGTCTTGCTTCATTTAGTAACAAATAAATGAGGAAGTAAACCCAAATAAACACCTAACAAGACATCTTGATACCGACCTATATGCTTCGTCTTGCCTCATTTAGTAACAAATAAATGAGTATGTAAACCCAAATAATAACCTAACAAAACATCTTGATACTGACCTATATGCTTCGTCTTGCCTCATTTAGTAACAAATAAATGAGTAAGTAAACCCAAATAAAAACCTAACAAGTTATCTTGATACCGACCTATATGCTTCGTCTTGCTTCATTTAGTAACAAATAAATGAGTAAGTAAACCCAAACTGACACCAATCAAGTCATATTGATACCGACATATATGCTTCGTCTTTCTTCATTTAGTAACAAATAAATGAGTAAGTAAACTCAAATAAAAACCTAACAAGACATCTTGATACCGACCTATACGCTTCGTCTTGCTTCATTTAGTAACAACTAAATGAGTAAGTAAACCCAAATAAAAACCTAACAAGACATCTTGGTACCGACCTATATGCTTTGTCTTGCCTCATTTAGTAACAAATAAATGAGTAAGTAAACTCAAATAAAAACCTAACAAGACATCTTGATACTGACCTATACGCTTCGTCTTGCTTCATTTAGTAACAAATAAATGAGTAAGTAAACCCAAATAAAAACCTAACAAGACATCTTGGTACTGACCTATACGCTTCCTCTTGCCTCATTTAGTAACAAATAAATGAGTAAGTAAACCCAAATAAAAACCTAACCAAACATCTTGGTACCGACCTATACGCTTCGTCTTGCTTCATTTAGTAACAAATAAATGAGTAAGTAAACTCAAATAAAAACCTAACAAGACATCTTGGTATCGACCTATATGCTTCGTCTTGCCTCATTTAGTAACAAATAAATGAGTAAGTAAACCCAAATAAAAACCTAACAAGACATCTTGATACCGACCTATATGCTTCGTCTTGTCTCATTTAGTAACAAATAAATGAGTAAGTAAACCCAAATAAAAACCTAACAAGACATCTTGGTACCGACATATATGCTTCGTCTTGCTTCATTTAGTAACAAATAAATGAGGAAGTAAACCCAAATAAAAACCTAACAAGACATCTTGATACCGACCTATATGCTTCGTCTTGCCTCATTTAGTAACAAATAAATGAGTATGTAAACCCAAATAATAACCTAACAAAACATCTTGATACTGACCTATATGCTTCGTCTTGCCTCATTTAGTAACAAATAAATGAGTAAGTAAACCCAAATAAAAACCTAACAACACATCTTTGTACTGACCTATATGCTTCGTCTTGCTTCATTTAGTAACAAATAAATGAGTAAGTAAACTCAAATAAAAACCTAACAAGACATCTTGGTATCGACCTATATGCTTCGTCTTGCCTCATTTAGTAACAAATAAAGGAGTAAGTAAACCCAAATAAAAACCTAACAAGACATCTTGATACCGACCTATATGCTTCGTCTGGTCTCATTTAGTAACAAATAAATGAGTAAGTAAACCTAAATAAAAACCTAACAAGACATCTTGGTACCGACCTATATGCTTCGTCTTGCTTAATTTAGTAACAAATAAATGAGTAAGTAAACCCAAATAAAAACCGTACAAGACATCTTGATAATGACCAATATGCTTCGTCTTGCCTCATTTAATAACAAATAAATGAGTAAGTAAACCCAAATAAAAACCTAACAAGATATCTTGATACTGACCTATATGCTTCGTCTTGCCTCATTTAGTAACAAATAAATGATTAAGTAAACCCAAATAAAAACCTAACAAGACATCTTGGTACCGACTTATATGCTTCGTCTTGCTTCATTTAGTAACAAATAAATGAGTAAGTAAACCCAAATAAAAACCTAACAAGACATCTTGATACCGACCTATATGCTTCGTCTTGCCTCATTTAGTAACAAATAAATGAGTAAGTAAACCCAAATACAAACCTAACAAGTTATCTTTATACCAACCTATATGCTTCGTCTTGCTTCATTTAGTAACAAATCAATGAGTAAGTAAACTCAAATAAAAACCTAACAAGACATCTTGATACCGACCTATACGCTTCGTCTTGCTTTATTTAGTAACAAATAAATGAGTAAGTAAACCCAAAAAAAAAACTTAACAAGACATCTTGGTACCGACCTATATGCTTTGTCTTGCCTCATTTAGTAACAAATAAATGAGTAAGTAAACTCAAATAAAAACTTAACAAGACATCTTGATACCGACTTATACGCTTCGTCTTGCTTCATTTAGTAACAAATAAATGAGTAAGTAAACCCAAATAAAAACCTAACAAGACATCTTGGTACCGACCTATATGCTTTGTCTTGCCTCATTTAGTAACAAATAAATGAGTAAGTAAACTCAAATAAAAACTTAACAAGACATCTTGATACTGACCTATACGCTTCGTCTTGCTTCATTTAGTAACAAATAAATGAGTAAGTAAACCCAAATAAAAACCTAACAAGACATCTTGGTACCGACCTATACGCTTCATCTTTCCTCATTTAGTAACAAATAAATGAGTAAGTAAACCCAAATAAAAACCTAACCAAACATCTTGGTACCGACCTATATGCTTCGTCTTGCTTCATTTAGTAACAAATAAATGAGTAAGTAAACCCAAAAAAAACCTAACAAGACATCTTGGTACCGACCTATACGCTTCATCTTGCCTCATTTAGTAACAAATAAATGAGTAAGTAAACCCAAATAAAAACCTAACCAAACATCTTGGTACCGACCTATACGCTTCGTCTTGCTTCATTTAGTAACAAATAAATGAGTAAGTAAACCCAAATAAAAACCTAACAAGACATCTTGGTACCGATATATATGCTTCATCTTGCCTCATTTAGTAACAAATAAAGGAGTAAGTAAACCCAAATAAAAACCTAACAAGACATCTTGATACCGACCTATATGCTTCGTCTTGTCTCACTTAGTAACAAATACATGAGTAAGTAAACCTAAATAAAAACCTAACAAGACATCTTGGTACCGACCTATATGCTTCGTCTTGCTTCATTTAGTAACAAATAAATGAGTAAGTAAACCCAAATAAAAACCTAACAAGACATCTTGATAATGACCTATATGCTTCGCCTTGCCTCATTTAGTAACAAATAAATGAGTAAGTAAACACAAATAAAAACCTAACAAGACATCTTGATACTGACCTATATGCTTCGTCTTGCCTCATTTAGTAACAAATAAATGATTAAGTAAACCCAAATAAAAACCTAACCAAACATCTTGGTACCGACTTATATGCTTCGTCTTGCTTCATTTAGTAACAAATAAATGAGTAAGTAAACCCAAATAAAAACCGAACAAGACATCTTGGTACCGACCTATACGCTTCATCTTGCCTCATTTAGTAACAAATAAATGAGTAAGTAAACCCAAATAAAAACCTAACCAAACATCTTGGTACCGACCTATATGCTTCGTCTTGCTTCATTTAGTAACAAATAAATGAGTAAGTAAACCCAAATAAAAACCTAACAAGACATCTTGGTACCGACCTATATGCTTTGTCTTGCCTCATTTAGTAACAAATAAATGAGTAAGTAAACTCAAATAAAAACTTAACAAGACATCTTGATACTGACCTATATGCTTCGTCTTGCTTCATTTAGTAACAAATAAATGAGTAAGTAAACCCAAATAAAAACCTAACAAGACATCTTGGTACCGACCTATACGCTTCATCTTTCCTCATTTAGTAACAAATAAATGAGTAAGTAAACCCAAATAAAAACCTAACCAAACATCTTTGTACCGACCTATATGCTTCGTCTTGCTTCATTTAGTAACAAATAAATGAGTAAGTAAACCCAAATAAAAACCTAACAAGACATCTTGGTACCGACCTATACGCTTCATCTTGCCTCATTTAGTAACAAATAAATGAGTAAGTAAACCCAAATAAAAACCTAACCAAACATCTTGGTACCGACCTATACGCTTCGTCTTGCTTCATTTAGTAACAAATAAATGAGTAAGTAAACCCAAATAAAAACCTAACAAGACATCTTGGTACCGATATATATGCTTCATCTTGCCTCATTTAGTAACAAATAAAGGAGTAAGTAAACCCAAATAAAAACCTTACAAGACATCTTGATACCGACCTATATGCTTCGTCTTGTCTCATTTAGTAACAAATACATGAGTAAGTAAACCTAAATAAAAACCTAACAAGACATCTTGGTACCGACCTATATGCTTCGTCTTGCTTCATTTAGTAACAAATAAATGAGTAAGTAAACCCAAATAAAAACCTAACAAGACATCTTGATAATGACCTATATGCTTCGCCTTGCCTCATTTAGTAACAAATAAATGAGTAAGTAAACCCAAATAAAAACCTAACAAGACATCTTGATACTGACCTATATGCTTCGTCTTGCCTCATTTAGTAACAAATAAATGATTAAGTAAACCCAAATAAAAACCTAACCAAACATCTTGGTACCGACTTATATGCTTCGTCTTGCTTCATTTAGTAACAAATAAATGAGTAAGTAAACCCAAATAAAAACCTAACAAGACATCTTGATACCGACCTATATGCTTCGTCTTGCGTCATTTAGTAACAAATAAATGAGTAAGTAAACCCAAATAAAAACCTAACAAGTTATCTTGATACCGACCTATATGCTTCGTCTTGCTTCATTTAGTAACAAATAAATGAGTAAGTAAACTCAAATAAAAACCTAACAAGACATCTTGATACCGACCTATACGCTTCGTCTTGCTTCAGTTAGTAACAAATAAATGAGTAAGTAAACCCAAATAAAAACCTAACAAGACATCTTGGTACCGACCTATATGCTTTGTCTTGCCTCATTTAGTAACAAATAAATGAGAAAGTAAACTCAAATAAAAACCTAACAAGACATCTTGATACCGACCTATACGCTTCGTCTTGCTTCATTTAGTACCACATAAATGAGTAAGTAAACCAAAATAAAAACCTAACAAGACATCTTGGTACCGACCTATATGCTTTGTCTTGCCTTATTTAGTAACAAATAAATGAGTAAGTAAACTCAAATAAAAACCTAACAAGACATCTTGATACTGACCTATACGCTTCGTCTTGCTTCATTTAGTAACAAATAAATGAGTAAGTAAACCCAAAAAAAAACCTAACAAGACATCTTGGTATTGACCTATACGCTTCATCTTGCCTCATTTAGTAACAAATAAATAAGTAAGTAAACCCAAATAAAAACCTAACCAAACATCTTGGTACCGACCTATATGCTTCGTCTTGCTTCATTTAGTAACAAATAAATGAGTAAGTAAACCCAAATAAAAACCTAACAAGACATCTTGGTACCGACCTATACGCTTCATCTTGCCTCATTTAGTAACAAATAAATGAGTAAGTAAACCCAAATAAAAACCTAACCAAACATCTTGGTACCGACCTATACGCTTCGTCTTGCTTCATTTAGTAACAAATAAATGAGTTAGTAAACCCAAATAAAAACCTAACAAGACATCTTGATACCGACCTATATGCTTCGTCTTGTCTCATTTAGTAACAAATAAATGAGTAAGTAAACCCAAATAAAAACCTAACAAGACATCTTGGTACCGACCTATATGCTTCGTCTTGCTTCATTTAGTAACAAATAAATGAGTAAGTAAACCCAAATAAAAACCTAACAAGACATCTTGATACCGACCTATATGCTTCGTCTTGCCTCATTTAGTAACAAATAAATGAGTAAGTAAACCCAAATAAAAACCTAACAAGACATCTTGATACTGACCTATATGCTTCGTCTTGCCTCATTTAGTAACAAATAAATGATTAAGTAAACCCAAATAAAAACCTAACAAGAAAACTTGGTACTGACCTATATGCGTCGTCTTGCTTCATTTAGTAACAAATAAATGAGTAAGTAAACCCAAATAAAAACCTAACAAGACATCTTGATACCGACCTATATGCTTCGTCTTGCCTTATTTAGTAACAAATAAATGAGTAAGTAAACCCAAATAAACACCAATCAAGTCATATTGATACCGACCTATATGCTTCGTCTTTCTTCATTTAGTAACAAATAAATGAGTAAGTAAACTCAAATGAAAACCTAACAAGACATCTTGATACTGACCTATACGCTTCGTCTTGCTTCATTTAGTAACAAATAAATGAGTAAGTAAACCCAAATAAAAACCTAACAAGACATCTTGGTACCGACCTATACGCTTCATCTTGCCTCATTTAGTAACAAATAAATGAGTAAGTAAACCCAAATAAAAACCTAACCAAACATCTTGGTACCGACATATATGCTTCGTCTTGCTTCATTTAGTAACAAATAAATGAGTAAGTAAACCCAAACAAAAACCTAACAAGACATTTTGGTACCGACCTATACGTTTCCTCTTGCCTCATTTAGTAACAAATAAATGAGTAAGTAAACCCAAATAAAAACCTAACCAAACATCTTGGTACCGACCTATACGCTTCGTCTTGCTACATTTAGTAACAAATAAATGAGTAAGTAAACCCAAATAAAAACCTAACAAGACATCTTGATACCGACATAT
Source organism: Sepiola atlantica (assembly GCA_963556195.1). Classification (NCBI taxonomy): domain Eukaryota; kingdom Metazoa; phylum Mollusca; class Cephalopoda; order Sepiida; family Sepiolidae; genus Sepiola; species Sepiola atlantica. The sequence continues at coordinate 59,868,136 of OY744549.1, read as the reverse complement.
ATGCTTCGTCTTGTCTCATTTAGTAACAAATAAATGAGTAAGTAAACCCAAATAAAAACCTAACAAGACATCTTGGTACCGACCTATATGCTTTGTCTTGCCTCATTTAGTAACAAATAAATGAGTAAGTAAACTCAAATAAAAACTTAACAAGACATCTTGATACTGACCTATACGCTTCGTCTTGCTTCATTTAGTAACAAATAAATGAGTAAGTAAACTCAAATAAAAACCTAACAAGACATCTTGGTATCGACCTATATGCTTCGTCTTGCCTCATTTAGTAACAAATAAAGGAGTAAGTAAACCCAAATAAAAACCTAACAAGACATCTTGATACCGACCTATATGCTTCGTCTTGTCTAATTTAGTAACAAATAAATGAGTAAGTAAACCTAAATAAAAACCTAACAAGACATCTTGGTACCGACCTATATGCTTCGTCTTGCTTCATTAAGTAACAAATAAATGAGTAAGTAAACCCAAATAAAAACCGTACAAGACATCTTGATAATGACCAATATGCTTCGTCTTGCCTCATTTAGTAACAAATAAATGAGTAAGTAAACCCAAATAAAAACCTAACAAGACATCTTGATACTGACCTATATGCTTCGTCTTGCCTCATTTAGTAACAAATAAATGATTAAGTAAACCCAAATAAAAACCTAACAAGACATCTTGGTACCGACTTATATGCTTCGTCTTGCTTCATTTAGTAACAAATAAATGAGTAAGTAAACCCAAATAAAAACCGTACAAGACATCTTGATAATGACCAATATGCTTCTTCTTGCCTCATTTAGTAACAAATAAATGAGTAAGTAAACCCAAATAAAAACCTAACAAGATATCTTGATACTGACTTATATGCTTCGTCTTGCCTCATTTAGTAACAAATAAATGATTAAGTAAACCCAAATAAAAACCTAACAAGACATCTTGGTACCGACTTATATGCTTCGTCTTGCTTCATTTAGTAACAAATAAATGAGTAAGTAAACCCAAATAAAAACCTAACAAGACATCTTGATACCGACCTATATGCTTCGTCTTGCCTCATTTAGTAACAAATAAATGAGTAAGTAAACCCAAATAAAAACCTAACAAGTTATCTTTATACCAACCTATATGCTTCGTCTTGCTTCATTTAGTAACAAATCAATGAGTAAGTAAACTCAAATAAAAACCTAACAAGACATCTTGATACCGACCTATACGCTTCGTCTTGCTTTATTTAGTAACAAATAAATGAGTAAGTAAACCCAAATAAAAACCTAACAAGACATCTTGGTACCGACCTATATGCTTTGTCTTGCCTCATTTAGTAACAAATAAATGAGTAAGTAAACTCAAATAAAAACTTAACAAGACATCTTGATACCGACTTATACGCTTCGTCTTGCTTCATTTAGTAACAAATAAATGAGTAAGTAAACCCAAATAAAAACCTAACAAGACATCTTGGTACCGACCTATATGCTTTGTCTTGCCTCATTTAGTAACAAATAAATGAGTAAGTAAACCCAAATAAAAACCTAACAAGACATCTTGATACCGACCTATATGCTTCGTCTTGCGTCATTTAGTAACAAATAAATGAGTAAGTAAACCCAAATAAAAACCTAACAAGTTATCTTGATACCGACCTATATGCTTCGTCTTGCTTCATTTAGTAACAAATAAATGAGTAAGTAAACCCAAATAAAAACCTAACAAGACATCTTGGTACCGATATATATGCTTCATCTTGCCTCATTTAGTAACAAATAAAGGAGTAAGTAAACCCAAATAAAAACCTTACAAGACATCTTGATACCGACCTATATGCTTCGTCTTGTCTCACTTAGTAACAAATACATGAGTAAGTAAACCTAAATAAAAACCTAACAAGACATCTTGGTACCGACCTATATGCTTCGTCTTGCTTCATTTAGTAACAAATAAATGAGTAAGTAAACCCAAATAAAAACCTAACAAGACATCTTGATAATGACCTATATGCTTCGCCTTGCCTCATTTAGTAACAAATAAATGAGTAAGTAAACCCAAATAAAAACCTAACAAGACATCTTGATACTGACCTATATGCTTCGTCTTGCCTCATTTAGTAACAAATAAATGATTAAGTAAACCCAAATAAAAACCTAACCAAACATCTTGGTACCGACTTATATGCTTCGTCTTGCTTCATTTAGTAACAAATAAATGAGTAAGTAAACCCAAATAAAAACCTAACAAGACATCTTGATACCGACCTATATGCTTCGTCTTGCGTCATTTAGTAACAAATAAATGAGTAAGTAAACCCAAATAAAAACCTAACAAGTTATCTTGATACCGACCTATATGCTTCGTCTTGCTTCATTTAGTAACAAATAAATGAGTAAGTAAACCCAAACTGACACCAATCAAGTCATATTGATACCGACATATATGCTTCGTCTTTCTTCATTTAGTAACAAATAAATGAGTAAGTAAACTCAAATAAAAACCTAACAAGACATCTTGATACCGACCTATATGCTTCGTCTTGCTTCATTTAGTAACAACTAAATGAGTAAGTAAACCCAAATAAAAACCTAACAAGACATCTTGGTACCGACCTATATGCTTTGTCTTGCCTCATTTAGTAACAAATAAATGAGTAAGTAAACTCAAATAAAAACCTAACAAGACATCTTGATACTGACCTATACGCTTCGTCTTGCTTCATTTAGTAACAAATAAATGAGTAAGTAAACCCAAATAAAAACCTAACAAGACAACTTGGTACTGACCTATACGCTTCCTCTTGCCTCATTTAGTAACAAATAAATGAGTAAGTAAACCCAAATAAAAACCTAACCAAACATCTTGGTACCGACCTATACGCTTCGTCTTGCTTCATTTAGTAACAAATAAATGAGTAAGTAAACTCAAATAAAAACCTAACAAGACATCTTGGTATCGACCTATATGCTTCGTCTTGCCTCATTTAGTAACAAATAAATGAGTAAGTAAACCCAAATAAAAACCTAACAAGACATCTTGATACCGACCTATATGCTTCGTCTTGTCTCATTTAGTAACAAATAAATGAGTAAGTAAACCAAAATAAAAACCTAACAAGACATCTTGGTACCGACATATATGCTTCGTCTTGCTTCATTTAGTAACAAATAAATGAGGAAGTAAACCCAAATAAAAACCTAACAAGACATCTTGATAATGACCTATATGCTTCGTCTTGCCTCATTTAGTAACAAATAAATGAGTATGTAAACCCAAATAATAACCTAACAAAACATCTTGATACTGACCTATATGCTTCGTCTTGCCTCATTTAGTAACAAATAAATGAGTAAGTAAACCCAAATAAAAACCTAACAAGTTATCTTGATACCGACCTATATGCTTCGTCTTGCTTCATTTAGTAACAAATAAATGAGTAAGTAAACCCAAACTGACACCAATCAAGTCATATTGATACCGACATATATGCTTCGTCTTTCTTCATTTAGTAACAAATAAATGAGTAAGTAAACTCAAATAAAAACCTAACAAGACATCTTGATACCGACCTATACGCTTCGTCTTGCTTCATTTAGTAACAACTAAATGAGTAAGTAAACCCAAATAAAAACCTAACAAGACATCTTGGTACCGACCTATATGCTTTGTCTTGCCTCATTTAGTAACAAATAAATGAGTAAGTAAACTCAAATAAAAACCTAACAAGACATCTTGATACTGACCTATACGCTTCGTCTTGCTTCATTTAGTAACAAATAAATGAGTAAGTAAACCCAAATAAAAACCTAACAAGACATCTTGGTACTGACCTATACGCTTCCTCTTGCCTCATTAAGTAACAAATAAATGAGTAAGTAAACCCAAATAAAAACCTAACCAAACATCTTGGTACCGACCTATACGCTTCGTCTTGCTTCATTTAGTAACAAATAAATGAGTAAGTAAACTCAAATAAAAACCTAACAAGACATCTTGGTATCGACCTATATGCTTCGTCTTGCCTCATTTAGTAACAAATAAATGAGTAAGTAAACCAAAATAAAAACCTAACAAGACATCTTGGTACCGACATATATGCTTCGTCTTGCTTCATTTAGTAACAAATAAATGAGGAAGTAAACCCAAATAAAAACCTAACAAGACATCTTGATACCGACCTATATGCTTCGTCTTGCCTCATTTAGTAACAAATAAATGAGTATGTAAACCCAAATAATAACCTAACAAAACATCTTGATACTGACCTATATGCTTCGTCTTGCCTCATTTAGTAACAAATAAATGAGTAAGTAAACCCAAATAAAAACCTAACAAGTTATCTTGATACCGACCTATATGCTTCGTCTTGCTTCATTTAGTAACAAATAAATGAGTAAGTAAACCCAAACTGACACCAATCAAGTCATATTGATACCGACATATATGCTTCGTCTTTCTTCATTTAGTAACAAATAAATGAGTAAGTAAACTCAAATAAAAACCTAACAAGACATCTTGATACCGACCTATATGCTTCGCCTTGCCTCATTTAGTAACAAATAAATGAGTAAGTAAACCCAAATAAAAACCTAACAAGACATCTTGATACTGACCTATATGCTTCGTCTTGCCTCATTTAGTAACAAATAAATGATTAAGTAAACCCAAATAAAAACCTAACCAAACATCTTGGTACCGACTTATATGCTTCGTCTTGCTTCATTTAGTAACAAATAAATGAGTAAGTAAACCCAAATAAAAACCTAACAAGACATCTTGATACCGACCTATATGCTTCGTCTTGCGTCATTTAGTAACAAATAAATGAGTAAGTAAACCCAAATAAAAACCTAACAAGTTATCTTGATACCGACCTATATGCTTCGTCTTGCTTCATTTAGTAACAAATAAATGAGTAAGTAAACCCAAACTGACACCAATCAAGTCATATTGATACCGACATATATGCTTCGTCTTTCTTCATTTAGTAACAAATAAATGAGTAAGTAAACTCAAATAAAAACCTAACAAGACATCTTGATACCGACCTATACGCTTCGTCTTGCTTCATTTAGTAACAACTAAATGAGTAAGTAAACCCAAATAAAAACCTAACAAGACATCTTGGTACCGACCTATATGCTTTGTCTTGCCTCATTTAGTAACAAATAAATGAGTAAGTAAACTCAAATAAAAACCTAACAAGACATCTTGATACTGACCTATACGCTTCGTCTTGCTTCATTTAGTAACAAATAAATGAGTAAGTAAACCCAAATAAAAACCTAACAAGACAACTTGGTACTGACCTATACGCTTCCTCTTGCCTCATTTAGTAACAAATAAATGAGTAAGTAAACCCAAATAAAAACCTAACCAAACATCTTGGTACCGACCTATACGCTTCGTCTTGCTTCATTTAGTAACAAATAAATGAGTAAGTAAACTCAAATAAAAACCTAACAAGACATCTTGGTATCGACCTATATGCTTCGTCTTGCCTCATTTAGTAACAAATAAATGAGTAAGTAAACCCAAATAAAAACCTAACAAGACATCTTGATACCGACCTATATGCTTCGTCTTGTCTCATTTAGTAACAAATAAATGAGTAAGTAAACCAAAATAAAAACCTAACAAGACATCTTGGTACCGACATATATGCTTCGTCTTGCTTCATTTAGTAACAAATAAATGAGGAAGTAAACCCAAATAAAAACCTAACAAGACATCTTGATACCGACCTATATGCTTCGTCTTGCCTCATTTAGTAACAAATAAATGAGTATGTAAACCCAAATAATAACCTAACAAAACATCTTGATACTGACCTATATGCTTCGTCTTGCCTCATTTAGTAACAAATAAATGAGTAAGTAAACCCAAATAAAAACCTAACAAGTTATCTTGATACCGACCTATATGCTTCGTCTTGCTTCATTTAGTAACAAATAAATGAGTAAGTAAACCCAAACTGACACCAATCAAGTCATATTGATACCGACATATATGCTTCGTCTTTCTTCATTTAGTAACAAATAAATGAGTAAGTAAACTCAAATAAAAACCTAACAAGACATCTTGATACCGACCTATACGCTTCGTCTTGCTTCATTTAGTAACAACTAAATGAGTAAGTAAACCCAAATAAAAACCTAACAAGACATCTTGGTACCGACCTATATGCTTTGTCTTGCCTCATTTAGTAACAAATAAATGAGTAAGTAAACTCAAATAAAAACCTAACAAGACATCTTGATACTGACCTATACGCTTCGTCTTGCTTCATTTAGTAACAAATAAATGAGTAAGTAAACCCAAATAAAAACCTAACAAGACATCTTGGTACTGACCTATACGCTTCCTCTTGCCTCATTAAGTAACAAATAAATGAGTAAGTAAACCCAAATAAAAACCTAACCAAACATCTTGGTACCGACCTATACGCTTCGTCTTGCTTCATTTAGTAACAAATAAATGAGTAAGTAAACTCAAATAAAAACCTAACAAGACATCTTGGTATCGACCTATATGCTTCGTCTTGCCTCATTTAGTAACAAATAAATGAGTAAGTAAACCCAAATAAAAACCTAACAAGACATCTTGATACCGACCTATATGCTTCGTCTTGTCTCATTTAGTAACAAATAAATGAGTAAGTAAACCCAAATAAAAACCTAACAAGACATCTTGGTACCGACATATATGCTTCGTCTTGCTTCATTTAGTAACAAATAAATGAGGAAGTAAACCCAAACAAAAACCTAACAAGACATCTTGATACCGACCTATATGCTTCGTCTTGCCTCATTTAGTAACAAATAAATGAGTATGTAAACCCAAATAATAACCTAACAAAACATCTTGATACTGACCTATATGCTTCGTCTTGCCTCATTTAGTAACAAATAAATGAGTAAGTAAACCCAAATAAAAACCTAACAACACATCTTTGTACTGACCTATATGCTTCGTCTTGCTTCATTTAGTAACAAATAAATGAGTAAGTAAACTCAAATAAAAACCTAACAAGACATCTTGGTATCGACCTATATGCTTCGTCTTGCCTCATTTAGTAACAAATAAAGGAGTAAGTAAACCCAAATAAAAACCTAACAAGACATCTTGATACCGACCTATATGCTTCGTCTGGTCTCATTTAGTAACAAATAAATGAGTAAGTAAACCTAAATAAAATCCTAACAATACATCTTGGTACCGACCTATATGCTTCGTCTTGCTTAATTTAGTAACAAATAAATGAGTAAGTAAACCCAAATAAAAACCGTACAAGACATCTTGATAATGACCAATATGCTTCGTCTTGCCTCATTTAATAACAAATAAATGAGTAAGTAAACCCAAATAAAAACCTAACAAGATATCTTGATACTGACCTATATGCTTCGTCTTGCCTCATTTAGTAACAAATAAATGATTAAGTAAACCCAAATAAAAACCTAACAAGACATCTTGATACCGACTTATATGCTTCGTCTTGCTTCATTTAGTAACAAATAAATGAGTAAGTAAACCCAAATAAAAACCTAACAAGACATCTTGATACCGACCTATATGCTTCGTCTTGCCTCATTTAGTAACAAATAAATGAGTAAGTAAACCCAAATAAAAACCTAACAAGTTATCTTTATACCAACCTATATGCTTCGTCTTGCTTCATTTAGTAACAAATCAATGAGTAAGTAAACTCAAATAAAAACCTAACAAGACATCTTGATACCGACCTATACGCTTCGTCTTGCTTTATTTAGTAACAAATAAATGAGTAAGTAAACCCAAAAAAAAAACTTAACAAGACATCTTGGTACCGACCTATATGCTTTGTCTTGCCTCATTTAGTAACAAATAAATGAGTAAGTAAACTCAAATAAAAACTTAACAAGACATCTTGATACCGACTTATACGCTTCGTCTTGCTTCATTTAGTAACAAATAAATGAGTAAGTAAACCCAAATAAAAACCTAACAAGACATCTTGGTACCGACCTATATGCTTTGTCTTGCCTCATTTAGTAACAAATAAATGAGTAAGTAAACTCAAATAAAAACTTAACAAGACATCTTGATACTGACCTATACGCTTCGTCTTGCTTCATTTAGTAACAAATAAATGAGTAAGTAAACCCAAATAAAAACCTAACAAGACATCTTGGTACCGACCTATACGCTTCATCTTTCCTCATTTAGTAACAAATAAATGAGTAAGTAAACCCAAATAAAAACCTAACCAAACATCTTCGTACCGACCTATATGCTTCGTCTTGCTTCATTTAGTAACAAATAAATGAGTAAGTAAACCCAAATAAAAACCTAACAAGACATCTTGGTACCGACCTATACGCTTCATCTTGCCTCATTTAGTAACAAATAAATGAGTAAGTAAACCCAAATAAAAACCTAACCAAACATCTTGGTACCGACCTATACGCTTCGTCTTGCTTCATTTAGTAACAAATAAATGAGTAAGTAAACCCAAATAAAAACCTAACAAGACATCTTGGTACCGATATATATGCTTCATCTTGCCTCATTTAGTAACAAATAAAGGAGTAAGTAAACCCAAATAAAAACCTAACAAGACATCTTGATACCGACCTATATGCTTCGTCTTGTCTCACTTAGTAACAAATACATGAGTAAGTAAACCTAAATAAAAACCTAACAAGACATCTTGGTACCGACCTATATGCTTCGTCTTGCTTCATTTAGTAACAAATAAATGAGTAAGTAAACCCAAATAAAAACCTAACAAGACATCTTGATAATGACCTATATGCTTCGCCTTGCCTCATTTAGTAACAAATAAATGAGTAAGTAAACCCAAATAAAAACCTAACAAGACATCTTGATACTGACCTATATGCTTCGTCTTGCCTCATTTAGTAACAAATAAATGATTAAGTAAACCCAAATAAAAACCTAACCAAACATCTTGGTACCGACTTATATGCTTCGTCTTGCTTCATTTAGTAACAAATAAATGAGTAAGTAAACCCAAATAAAAACCGAACAAGACATCTTGGTACCGACCTATACGCTTCATCTTGCCTCATTTAGTAACAAATAAATGAGTAAGTAAACCCAAATAAAAACCTAACCAAACATCTTGGTACCGACCTATATGCTTCGTCTTGCTTCATTTAGTAACAAATAAATGAGTAAGTAAACCCAAATAAAAACCTAACAAGACATCTTGGTACCGACCTATATGCTTTGTCTTGCCTCATTTAGTAACAAATAAATGAGTAAGTAAACTCAAATAAAAACTTAACAAGACATCTTGATACTGACCTATACGCTTCGTCTTGCTTCATTTAGTAACAAATAAATGAGTAAGTAAACCCAAATAAAAACCTAACAAGACATCTTGGTACCGACCTATACGCTTCATCTTTCCTCATTTAGTAACAAATAAATGAGTAAGTAAACCCAAATAAAAACCTAACCAAACATCTTGGTACCGACCTATATGCTTCGTCTTGCTTCATTTAGTAACAAATAAATGAGTAAGTAAACCCAAATAAAAACCTAACAAGACATCTTGGTACCGACCTATACGCTTCATCTTGCCTCATTTAGTAACAAATAAATGAGTAAGTAAACCCAAATAAAAACCTAACCAAACATCTTGGTACCGACCTATACGCTTCGTCTTGCTTCATTTAGTAACAAATAAATGAGTAAGTAAACCCAAATAAAAACCTAACAAGACATCTTGGTACCGATATATATGCTTCATCTTGCCTCATTTAGTAACAAATAAAGGAGTAAGTAAACCCAAATAAAAACCTTACAAGACATCTTGATACCGACCTATATGCTTCGTCTTGTCTCATTTAGTAACAAATACATGAGTAAGTAAACCTAAATAAAAACCTAACAAGACATCTTGGTACCGACCTATATGCTTCGTCTTGCTTCATTTAGTAACAAATAAATGAGTAAGTAAACCCAAATAAAAACCTAACAAGACATCTTGATAATGACCTATATGCTTCGCCTTGCCTCATTTAGTAACAAATAAATGAGTAAGTAAACCCAAATAAAAACCTAACAAGACATCTTGATACTGACCTATATGCTTCGTCTTGCCTCATTTAGTAACAAATAAATGATTAAGTAAACCCAAATAAAAACCTAACCAAACATCTTGGTACCGACTTATATGCTTCGTCTTGCTTCATTTAGTAACAAATAAATGAGTAAGTAAACCCAAATAAAAACCTAACAAGACATCTTGATACCGACCTATATGCTTCGTCTTGCGTCATTTAGTAACAAATAAATGAGTAAGTAAACCCAAATAAAAACCTAACAAGTTATCTTGATACCGACCTATATGCTTCGTCTTGCTTCATTTAGTAACAAATAAATGAGTAAGTAAACTCAAATAAAAACCTAACAAGACATCTTGATACCGACCTATACGCTTCGTCTTGCTTCAGTTAGTAACAAATAAATGAGTAAGTAAACCCAAATAAAAACCTAACAAGACATCTTGGTACCGACCTATATGCTTTGTCTTGCCTCATTTAGTAACAAATAAATGAGAAAGTAAACTCAAATAAAAACCTAACAAGACATCTTGATACCGACCTATACGCTTCGTCTTGCTTCATTTAGTACCACATAAATGAGTAAGTAAACCAAAATAAAAACCTAACAAGACATCTTGGTACCGACCTATATGCTTTGTCTTGCCTTATTTAGTAACAAATAAATGAGTAAGTAAACTCAAATAAAAACCTAACAAGACATCTTGATACTGACCTATACGCTTCGTCTTGCTTCATTTAGTAACAAATAAATGAGTAAGTAAACCCAAAAAAAAACCTAACAAGACATCTTGGTATTGACCTATACGCTTCATCTTGCCTCATTTAGTAACAAATAAATAAGTAAGTAAACCCAAATAAAAACCTAACCAAACATCTTGGTACCGACCTATATGCTTCGTCTTGCTTCATTTAGTAACAAATAAATGAGTAAGTAAACCCAAATAAAAACCTAACAAGACATCTTGGTACCGACCTATACGCTTCATCTTGCCTCATTTAGTAACAAATAAATGAGTAAGTAAACCCAAATAAAAACCTAACCAAACATCTTGGTACCGACCTATACGCTTCGTCTTGCTTCATTTAGTAACAAATAAATGAGTTAGTAAACCCAAATAAAAACCTAACAAGACATCTTGATACCGACCTATATGCTTCGTCTTGTCTCATTTAGTAACAAATAAATGAGTAAGTAAACCCAAATAAAAACCTAACAAGACATCTTGGTACCGACCTATATGCTTCGTCTTGCTTCATTTAGTAACAAATAAATGAGTAAGTAAACCCAAATAAAAACCTAACAAGACATCTTGATACCGACCTATATGCTTCGTCTTGCCACATTTAGTAACAAATAAATGAGTAAGTAAACCCAAATAAAAACCTAACAAGACATCTTGATACTGACCTATATGCTTCGTCTTGCCTCATTTAGTAACAAATAAATGATTAAGTAAACCCAAATAAAAACCTAACAAGAAATCTTGGTACTGACCTATATGCTTCGTCTTGCTTCATTTAGTAACAAATAAATGAGTAAGTAAACCCAAATAAAAACCTAACAAGACATCTTGATACCGACCTATATGCTTCGTCTTGCCTTATTTAGTAATAAATAAATGAGTAAGTAAACCCAAATAAACACCAATCAAGTCATATTGATACCGACCTATATGCTTCGTCTTTCTTCATTTAGTAACAAATAAATGAGTAAGTAAACTCAAATGAAAACCTAACAAGACATCTTGATACTGACCTATACGCTTCGTCTTGCTTCATTTAGTAACAAATAAATGAGTAAGTAAACCCAAATAAAAACCTAACAAGACATCTTGGTACCGACCTATACGCTTCATCTTGCCTCATTTAGTAACAAATAAATGAGTAAGTAAACCCAAATAAAAACCTAACCAAACATCTTGGTACCGACATATATGCTTCGTCTTGCTTCATTTAGTAACAAATAAATGAGTAAGTAAACCCAAATAAAAACCTAACAAGACATCTTGGTACCGACCTATACGTTTCCTCTTGCCTCATTTAGTAACAAATAAATGAGTAAGTAAACCCAAATAAAAACCTAACCAAACATCTTGGTACCGACCTATACGCTTCGTCTTGCTACATTTAGTAACAAATAAATGAGTAAGTAAACCCAAATAAAAACCTAACAAGACATCTTGATACCGACCTATATGCTTCGTCTTGCGTCATTTAGTAACAAATAAATGAGTAAGTAAACCCAAATAAAAACCTAACAAGTTATCTTGATACCGACCTATATGCTTCGTCTTGCTTCATTTAGTAACAAATAAATGAGTAAGTAAACCCAAACTGACACCAATCAAGTCATATTGATACCGACATATATGCTTCGTCTTTCTTCATTTAGTAACAAATAAATGAGTAAGTAAACTCAAATAAAAACCTAACAAGACATCTTGATACCGACCTATACGCTTCGTCTTGCTTCATTTAGTAACAACTAAATGAGTAAGTAAACCCAAATAAAAACCTAACAAGACATCTTGGTACCGACCTATATGCTTTGTCTTGCCTCATTTAGTAACAAATAAATGAGTAAGTAAACTCAAATAAAAACCTAACAAGACATCTTGATACTGACCTATACGCTTCGTCTTGCTTCATTTAGTAACAAATAAATGAGTAAGTAAACCCAAATAAAAACCTAACAAGACAACTTGGTACTGACCTATACGCTTCCTCTTGCCTCATTTAGTAACAAATAAATGAGTAAGTAAACCCAAATAAAAACCTAACCAAACATCTTGGTACCGACCTATACGCTTCGTCTTGCTTCATTTAGTAACAAATAAATGAGTAAGTAAACTCAAATAAAAACCTAACAAGACATCTTGGTATCGACCTATATGCTTCGTCTTGCCTCATTTAGTAACAAATAAATGAGTAAGTAAACCCAAATAAAAACCTAACAAGACATCTTGATACCGACCTATATGCTTCGTCTTGTCTCATTTAGTAACAAATAAATGAGTAAGTAAACCAAAATAAAAACCTAACAAGACATCTTGGTACCGACATATATGCTTCGTCTTGCTTCATTTAGTAACAAATAAATGAGGAAGTAAACCCAAATAAAAACCTAACAAGACATCTTGATACCGACCTATATGCTTCGTCTTGCCTCATTTAGTAACAAATAAATGAGTATGTAAACCCAAATAATAACCTAACAAAACATCTTGATACTGACCTATATGCTTCGTCTTGCCTCATTTAGTAACAAATAAATGAGTAAGTAAACCCAAATAAAAACCTAACAAGTTATCTTGATACCGACCTATATGCTTCGTCTTGCTTCATTTAGTAACAAATAAATGAGTAAGTAAACCCAAACTGACACCAATCAAGTCATATTGATACCGACATATATGCTTCGTCTTTCTTCATTTAGTAACAAATAAATGAGTAAGTAAACTCAAATAAAAACCTAACAAGACATCTTGATACCGACCTATACGCTTCGTCTTGCTTCATTTAGTAACAACTAAATGAGTAAGTAAACCCAAATAAAAACCTAACAAGACATCTTGGTACCGACCTATATGCTTTGTCTTGCCTCATTTAGTAACAAATAAATGAGTAAGTAAACTCAAATAAAAACCTAACAAGACATCTTGATACTGACCTATACGCTTCGTCTTGCTTCATTTAGTAACAAATAAATGAGTAAGTAAACCCAAATAAAAACCTAACAAGACATCTTGGTACTGACCTATACGCTTCCTCTTGCCTCATTAAGTAACAAATAAATGAGTAAGTAAACCCAAATAAAAACCTAACCAAACATCTTGGTACCGACCTATACGCTTCGTCTTGCTTCATTTAGTAACAAATAAATGAGTAAGTAAACTCAAATAAAAACCTAACAAGACATCTTGGTATCGACCTATATGCTTCGTCTTGCCTCATTTAGTAACAAATAAATGAGTAAGTAAACCCAAATAAAAACCTAACAAGACATCTTGATACCGACCTATATGCTTCGTCTTGCTTCATTTAGTAACAAATAAATGAGGAAGTAAACCCAAACAAAAACCTAACAAGACATCTTGATACCGACCTATATGCTTCGTCTTGCCTCATTTAGTAACAAATAAATGAGTATGTAAACCCAAATAATAACCTAACAAAACATCTTGATACTGACCTATATGCTTCGTCTTGCCTCATTTAGTAACAAATAAATGAGTAAGTAAACCCAAATAAAAACCTAACAACACATCTTTGTACTGACCTATATGCTTCGTCTTGCTTCATTTAGTAACAAATAAATGAGTAAGTAAACTCAAATAAAAACCTAACAAGACATCTTGGTATCGACCTATATGCTTCGTCTTGCCTCATTTAGTAACAAATAAAGGAGTAAGTAAACCCAAATAAAAACCTAACAAGACATCTTGATACCGACCTATATGCTTCGTCTGGTCTCATTTAGTAACAAATAAATGAGTAAGTAAACCTAAATAAAAACCTAACAATACATCTTGGTACCGACCTATATGCTTCGTCTTGCTTAATTTAGTAACAAATAAATGAGTAAGTAAACCCAAATAAAAACCGTACAAGACATCTTGATAATGACCAATATGCTTCGTCTTGCCTCATTTAATAACAAATAAATGAGTAAGTAAACCCAAATAAAAACCTAACAAGATATCTTGATACTGACCTATATGCTTCGTCTTGCCTCATTTAGTAACAAATAAATGATTAAGTAAACCCAAATAAAAACCTAACAAGACATCTTGATACCGACTTATATGCTTCGTCTTGCTTCATTTAGTAACAAATAAATGAGTAAGTAAACCCAAATAAAAACCTAACAAGACATCTTGATACCGACCTATATGCTTCGTCTTGCCTCATTTAGTAACAAATAAATGAGTAAGTAAACCCAAATAAAAACCTAACAAGTTATCTTTATACCAACCTATATGCTTCGTCTTGCTTCATTTAGTAACAAATCAATGAGTAAGTAAACTCAAATAAAAACCTAACAAGACATCTTGATACCGACCTATACGCTTCGTCTTGCTTTATTTAGTAACAAATAAATGAGTAAGTAAACCCAAAAAAAAAACTTAACAAGACATCTTGGTACCGACCTATATGCTTTGTCTTGCCTCATTTAGTAACAAATAAATGAGTAAGTAAACTCAAATAAAAACTTAACAAGACATCTTGATACCGACTTATACGCTTCGTCTTGCTTCATTTAGTAACAAATAAATGAGTAAGTAAACCCAAATAAAAACCTAACAAGACATCTTGGTACCGACCTATATGCTTTGTCTTGCCTCATTTAGTAACAAATAAATGAGTAAGTAAACTCAAATAAAAACTTAACAAGACATCTTGATACTGACCTATACGCTTCGTCTTGCTTCATTTAGTAACAAATAAATGAGTAAGTAAACCCAAATAAAAACCTAACAAGACATCTTGGTACCGACCTATACGCTTCATCTTTCCTCATTTAGTAACAAATAAATGAGTAAGTAAACCCAAATAAAAACCTAACCAAACATCTTCGTACCGACCTATATGCTTCGTCTTGCTTCATTTAGTAACAAATAAATGAGTAAGTAAACCCAAATAAAAACCTAACAAGACATCTTGGTACCGACCTATACGCTTCATCTTGCCTCATTTAGTAACAAATAAATGAGTAAGTAAACCCAAATAAAAACCTAACCAAACATCTTGGTACCGACCTATACGCTTCGTCTTGCTTCATTTAGTAACAAATAAATGAGTAAGTAAACCCAAATAAAAACCTAACAAGACATCTTGGTACCGATATATATGCTTCATCTTGCCTCATTTAGTAACAAATAAAGGAGTAAGTAAACCCAAATAAAAACCTAACAAGACATCTTGATACCGACCTATATGCTTCGTCTTGTCTCACTTAGTAACAAATACATGAGTAAGTAAACCTAAATAAAAACCTAACAAGACATCTTGGTACCGACCTATATGCTTCGTCTTGCTTCATTTAGTAACAAATAAATGAGTAAGTAAACCCAAATAAAAACCTAACAAGACATCTTGATAATGACCTATATGCTTCGCCTTGCCTCATTTAGTAACAAATAAATGAGTAAGTAAACCCAAATAAAAACCTAACAAGACATCTTGATACTGACCTATATGCTTCGTCTTGCCTCATTTAGTAACAAATAAATGATTAAGTAAACCCAAATAAAAACCTAACCAAACATCTTGGTACCGACTTATATGCTTCGTCTTGCTTCATTTAGTAACAAATAAATGAGTAAGTAAACCCAAATAAAAACCGAACAAGACATCTTGGTACCGACCTATACGCTTCATCTTGCCTCATTTAGTAACAAATAAATGAGTAAGTAAACCCAAATAAAAACCTAACCAAACATCTTGGTACCGACCTATATGCTTCGTCTTGCTTCATTTAGTAACAAATAAATGAGTAAGTAAACCCAAATAAAAACCTCACAAGACATCTTGGTACCGACCTATATGCTTTGTCTTGCCTCATTTAGTAACAAATAAATGAGTAAGTAAACTCAAATAAAAACTTAACAAGACATCTTGATACTGACCTATACGCTTCGTCTTGCTTCATTTAGTAACAAATAAATGAGTAAGTAAACCCAAATAAAAACCTAACAAGACATCTTGGTACCGACCTATACGCTTCATCTTTCCTCATTTAGTAACAAATAAATGAGTAAGTAAACCCAAATAAAAACCTAACCAAACATCTTGGTACCGACCTATATGCTTCGTCTTGCTTCATTTAGTAACAAATAAATGAGTAAGTAAACCCAAATAAAAACCTAACAAGACATCTTGGTACCGACCTATACGCTTCATCTTGCCTCATTTAGTAACAAATAAATGAGTAAGTAAACCCAAATAAAAACCTAACCAAACATCTTGGTACCGACCTATACGCTTCGTCTTGCTTCATTTAGTAACAAATAAATGAGTAAGTAAACCCAAATAAAAACCTAACAAGACATCTTGGTACCGATATATATGCTTCATCTTGCCTCATTTAGTAACAAATAAAGGAGTAAGTAAACCCAAATAAAAACCTTACAAGACATCTTGATACCGACCTATATGCTTCGTCTTGTCTCATTTAGTAACAAATACATGAGTAAGTAAACCTAAATAAAAACCTAACAAGACATCTTGGTACCGACCTATATGCTTCGTCTTGCTTCATTTAGTAACAAATAAATGAGTAAGTAAACCCAAATAAAAACCTAACAAGACATCTTGATAATGACCTATATGCTTCGCCTTGCCTCATTTAGTAACAAATAAATGAGTAAGTAAACCCAAATAAAAACCTAACAAGACATCTTGATACTGACCTATATGCTTCGTCTTGCCTCATTTAGTAACAAATAAATGATTAAGTAAACCCAAATAAAAACCTAACCAAACATCTTGGTACCGACTTATATGCTTCGTCTTGCTTCATTTAGTAACAAATAAATGAGTAAGTAAACCCAAATAAAAACCTAACAAGACATCTTGATACCGACCTATATGCTTCGTCTTGCGTCATTTAGTAACAAATAAATGAGTAAGTAAACCCAAATAAAAACCTAACAAGTTATCTTGATACCGACCTATATGCTTCGTCTTGCTTCATTTAGTAACAAATAAATGAGTAAGTAAACTCAAATAAAAACCTAACAAGACATCTTGATACCGACCTATACGCTTCGTCTTGCTTCAGTTAGTAACAAATAAATGAGTAAGTAAACCCAAATAAAAACCTAACAAGACATCTTGGTACCGACCTATATGCTTTGTCTTGCCTCATTTAGTAACAAATAAATGAGAAAGTAAACTCAAATAAAAACCTAACAAGACATCTTGATACCGACCTATACGCTTCGTCTTGCTTCATTTAGTAACAAATAAATGAGTAAGTAAACCCCAAAAAAAACCTAACAAGACATCTTGGTATTGACCTATACGCTTCATCTTGCCTCATTTAGTAACAAATAAATAAGTAAGTAAACCCAAATAAAAACCTAACCAAACATCTTGGTACCGACCTATATGCTTCGTCTTGCTTCATTTAGTAACAAATAAATGAGTAAGTAAACCCAAATAAAAACCTAACAAGACATCTTGGTACCGACCTATACGCTTCATCTTGCCTCATTTAGTAACAAATAAATGAGTAAGTAAACCCAAATAAAAACCTAACCAAACATCTTGGTACCGACCTATACGCTTCGTCTTGCTTCATTTAGTAACAAATAAATGAGTTAGTAAACCCAAATAAAAACCTAACAAGACATCTTGATACCGACCTATATGCTTCGTCTTGTCTCATTTAGTAACAAATAAATGAGTAAGTAAACCCAAATAAAAACCTAACAAGACATCTTGGTACCGACCTATATGCTTCGTCTTGCTTCATTTAGTAACAAATAAATGAGTAAGTAAACCCAAATAAAAACCTAACAAGACATCTTGATACCGACCTATATGCTTCGTCTTGCCACATTTAGTAACAAATAAATGAGTAAGTAAACCCAAATAAAAACCTAACAAGACATCTTGATACTGACCTATATGCTTCGTCTTGCCTCATTTAGTAACAAATAAATGATTAAGTAAACCCAAATAAAAACCTAACAAGAAATCTTGGTACTGACCTATATGCTTCGTCTTGCTTCATTTAGTAACAAATAAATGAGTAAGTAAACCCAAATAAAAACCTAACAAGACATCTTGATACCGACCTATATGCTTCGTCTTGCCTTATTTAGTAACAAATAAATGAGTAAGTAAACCCAAATAAACACCAATCAAGTCATATTGATACCGACCTATATGCTTCGTCTTTCTTCATTTAGTAACAAATAAATGAGTAAGTAAACTCAAATGAAAACCTAACAAGACATCTTGATACTGACCTATACGCTTCGTCTTGCTTCATTTAGTAACAAATAAATGAGTAAGTAAACCCAAATAAAAACCTAACAAGACATCTTGGTACCGACCTATACGCTTCATCTTGCCTCATTTAGTAACAAATAAATGAGTAAGTAAACCCAAATAAAAACCTAACCAAACATCTTGGTACCGACATATATGCTTCGTCTTGCTTCATTTAGTAACAAATAAATGAGTAAGTAAACCCAAATAAAAACCTAACAAGACATCTTGGTACCGACCTATACGTTTCCTCTTGCCTCATTTAGTAACAAATAAATGAGTAAGTAAACCCAAATAAAAACCTAACCAAACATCTTGGTACCGACCTATACGCTTCGTCTTGCTACATTTAGTAACAAATAAATGAGTAAGTAAACCCAAATAAAAACCTAACAAGACATCTTGATACCGACCTATATGCTTCGTCTTGTCTCATTTAGTAACAAATAAATGAGTAAGTAAACCCAAATAAAAACCTAACAAGACATCTTGGTACCGACCTATATGCTTTGTCTTGCCTCATTTAGTAACAAATAAATGAGTAAGTAAACTCAAATAAAAACTTAACAAGACATCTTGATACTGACCTATACGCTTCGTCTTGCTTCATTTAGTAACAAATAAATGAGTAAGTAAACTCAAATAAAAACCTAACAAGACATCTTGGTATCGACCTATATGCTTCGTCTTGCCTCATTTAGTAACAAATAAAGGAGTAAGTAAACCCAAATAAAAACCTAACAAGACATCTTGATACCGACCTATATGCTTCGTCTTGTCTAATTTAGTAACAAATAAATGAGTAAGTAAACCTAAATAAAAACCTAACAAGACATCTTGGTACCGACCTATATGCTTCGTCTTGCTTCATTAAGTAACAAATAAATGAGTAAGTAAACCCAAATAAAAACCGTACAAGACATCTTGATAATGACCAATATGCTTCGTCTTGCCTCATTTAGTAACAAATAAATGAGTAAGTAAACCCAAATAAAAACCTAACAAGACATCTTGATACTGACCTATATGCTTCGTCTTGCCTCATTTAGTAACAAATAAATGAGTAAGTAAACCCAAATAAAAACCTAACAAGACATCTTGGTACCGACTTATATGCTTCGTCTTGCTTCATTTAGTAACAAATAAATGAGTAAGTAAACCCAAATAAAAACCGTACAAGACATCTTGATAATGACCAATATGCTTCTTCTTGCCTCATTTAGTAACAAATAAATGAGTAAGTAAACCCAAATAAAAACCTAACAAGATATCTTGATACTGACTTATATGCTTCGTCTTGCCTCATTTAGTAACAAATAAATGATTAAGTAAACCCAAATAAAAACCTAACAAGACATCTTGGTACCGACTTATATGCTTCGTCTTGCTTCATTTAGTAACAAATAAATGAGTAAGTAAACCCAAATAAAAACCTAACAAGACATCTTGATACCGACCTATATGCTTCGTCTTGCCTCATTTAGTAACAAATAAATGAGTAAGTAAACCCAAATAAAAACCTAACAAGTTATCTTTATACCAACCTATATGCTTCGTCTTGCTTCATTTAGTAACAAATCAATGAGTAAGTAAACTCAAATAAAAACCTAACAAGACATCTTGATACCGACCTATACGCTTCGTCTTGCTTTATTTAGTAACAAATAAATGAGTAAGTAAACCCAAATATAAACCTAACAAGACATCTTGGTACCGACCTATATGCTTTGTCTTGCCTCATTTAGTAACAAATAAATGAGTAAGTAAACTCAAATAAAAACTTAACAAGACATCTTGATACCGACTTATACGCTTCGTCTTGCTTCATTTAGTAACAAATAAATGAGTAAGTAAACCCAAATAAAAACCTAACAAGACATCTTGGTACCGACCTATATGCTTTGTCTTGCCTCATTTAGTAACAAATAAATGAGTAAGTAAACCCAAATAAAAACCTAACAAGACATCTTGATACCGACCTATATGCTTCGTCTTGCGTCATTTAGTAACAAATAAATGAGTAAGTAAACCCAAATAAAAACCTAACAAGTTATCTTGATACCGACCTATATGCTTCGTCTTGCTTCATTTAGTAACAAATAAATGAGTAAGTAAACTCAAATAAAAACCTAACAAGACATCTTGATACCGATCTATACGCTTCGTCTTGCTTCAGTTAGTAACAAATAAATGAGTAAGTAAACCCAAATAAAAACCTAACAAGACATCTTGGTACCGACCTATATGCTTTGTCTTGCCTCATTTAGTAACAAATAAATGAGAAAGTAAACTCAAATAAAAACCTAACAAGACATCTTGATACCGACCTATACGCTTCGTCTTGCTTCATTTAGTAACAAATAAATGAGTAAGTAAACCAAAATAAAAACCTAACAAGACATCTTGGTACCGACCTATATGATTTGTCTTGCCTCATTTAGTAACAAATAAATGAGTAAGTAAACTCAAATAAAAACCTAACAAGACATCTTGATACTGACCTATACGCTTCGTCTTGCTTCATTTAGTAACAAATAAATGAGTAAGTAAACCCAACTAAAAACCTAACAAGACATCTTGGTATTGACCTATACGCTTCATCTTGCCTCATTTAGTAACAAATAAATAAGTTAGTAAACCCAAATAAAAACCTAACCAAACATCTTGGTACCGACCTATATGCTTCGTCTTGCTTCATTTAGTAACAAATAAATGAGTAAGTAAACCTAAATAAAAACCTAACAAGACATCTTGGTACCGCTCTATACGCTTCATCTTGCCTCATTTAGTAACAAATAAATGAGTAAGTAAACCCAAATAAAAACCTAACCAAACATCTTGGTACCGACCTATACGCTTCGTCTTGCTTCATTTAGTAACAAATAAATGAGTTAGTAAACCCAAATAAAAACCTAACAAGACATCTTGATACCGACCTATATGCTTCGTCTTGTCTCATTTAGTAACAAATAAATGAGTAAGTAAACCCAAATAAAAACCTAACAAGACAACTTGGTACCGACCTATATGCTTCGTCTTGCTTCATTTAGTAACAAATAAATGAGTAAGTAAACCCAAATAAAAACCTAACAAGACATCTTGATACCGACCTATATGCTTCGTCTTGCCTCATTTAGTGACAAATAAATGAGTAAGTAAACCCAAATAAAAACCTAACAAGACATCTTGATACTGACCTATATGCTTCGTCTTGCTTCATTTAGTAACAAATAAATGAGTAAGTAAACCCAAATAAAAACCTAACAAGACATCTTGATACCAACCTATATGCTTCGTCTTGCCTTATTTAGTAACAAATAAATGAGTAAGTAAACCCAAATAAACACCAATCAAGTCATATTGATACCGACCTATATGCTTCGTCTTTCTTCATTTAGTAACAAATAAATGAGTAAGTAAACTCAAATAAAAACCTAACAAGACATCTTGATACCGACCTATACGCTTCGTCTTGCTTCATTTAGTAACAACTAAATGAGTAAGTAAACCCAAATAAAAACCTAACAAGACATCTTGGTACCGACCTATATGCTTTGTCTTGCCTCATTTAGTAACAAATAAATGAGTAAACTCAAATAAAAACCTAACAAGACATCTTGATACTGACCTATACGCTTCGTCTTGCTTTATTTAGTAACAAATAAATGAGTAAGTAAACCCAAATAAAAACTGTACAAGACATCTTGGTACCGACCTATACGCTTCATCTTGCCTCATTTAGTAACAAATAAATGAGTAAGTAAACCCAAATAAAAACCTAACCAAACATCTTGGTACCGACCTATATGCTTCGTCTTGCTTCATTTAGTAACAAATAAATGAGTAAGTAAACCCAAATAAAAACCTAACAAGACATCTTGGTACCGACCTATACGTTTCCTCTTGCCTCATTTAGTAACAAATAAATGAGTAAGTAAACCCAAATAAAAACCTAACCAAACATCTTGGTACCGACCTATACGCTTCGTCTTGCTACATTTAGTAACAAATAAATGAGTAAGTAAACCCAAATAAAAACCTAACAAGACATCTTGATACCGACCTATATGCATCGTCTTGTCTCATTTAGTAACAAATAAATGAGTAAGTAAACCCAAATAAAAACCTAACAAGACATCTTGGTACCGACCTATATGCTTTGTCTTGCCTCATTTAGTAACAAATAAATGAGTAAGTAAACTCAAATAAAAACTTAACAAGACATCTTGATACTGACCTATACGCTTCGTCTTGCTTCATTTAGTAACAAATAAATGAGTAAGTAAACTCAAATAAAAACCTAACAAGACATCTTGGTATCGACCTATATGCTTCGTCTTGCCTCATTTAGTAACAAATAAAGGAGTAAGTAAACCCAAATAAAAACCTAACAAGACATCTTGATACCGACCTATATGCTTCGTCTTGTCTAATTTAGTAACAAATAAATGAGTAAGTAAACCTAAATAAAAACCTAACAAGACATCTTGGTACCGACCTATATGCTTCGTCTTGCTTCATTAAGTAACAAATAAATGAGTAAGTAAACCCAAATAAAAACCGTACAAGACATCTTGATAATGACCAATATGCTTCGTCTTGCCTCATTTAGTAACAAATAAATGAGTAAGTAAACCCAAATAAAAACCTAACAAGACATCTTGATACTGACCTATATGCTTCGTCTTGCCTCATTTAGTAACAAATAAATGATTAAGTAAACCCAAATAAAAACCTAACAAGACATCTTGGTACCGACTTATATGCTTCGTCTTGCTTCATTTAGTAACAAATAAATGAGTAAGTAAACCCAAATAAAAACCGTACAAGACATCTTGATAATGACCAATATGCTTCTTCTTGCCTCATTTAGTAACAAATAAATGAGTAAGTAAACCCAAATAAAAACCTAACAAGATATCTTGATACTGACTTATATGCTTCGTCTTGCCTCATTTAGTAACAAATAAATGATTAAGTAAACCCAAATAAAAACCTAACAAGACATCTTGGTACCGACTTATATGCTTCGTCTTGCTTCATTTAGTAACAAATAAATGAGTAAGTAAACCCAAATAAAAACCTAACAAGACATCTTGATACCGACCTATATGCTTCGTCTTGCCTCATTTAGTAACAAATAAATGAGTAAGTAAACCCAAATAAAAACCTAACAAGTTATCTTTATACCAACCTATATGCTTCGTCTTGCTTCATTTAGTAACAAATCAATGAGTAAGTAAACTCAAATAAAAACCTAACAAGACATCTTGATACCGACCTATACGCTTCGTCTTGCTTTATTTAGTAACAAATAAATGAGTAAGTAAACCCAAATAAAAACCTAACAAGACATCTTGGTACCGACCTATATGCTTTGTCTTGCCTCATTTAGTAACAAATAAATGAGTAAGTAAACTCAAATAAAAACTTAACAAGACATCTTGATACCGACTTATACGCTTCGTCTTGCTTCATTTAGTAACAAATAAATGAGTAAGTAAACCCAAATAAAAACCTAACAAGACATCTTGGTACCGACCTATATGCTTTGTCTTGCCTCATTTAGTAACAAATAAATGAGTAAGTAAACCCAAATAAAAACCTAACAAGACATCTTGATACCGACCTATATGCTTCGTCTTGCGTCATTTAGTAACAAATAAATGAGTAAGTAAACCCAAATAAAAACCTAACAAGTTATCTTGATACCGACCTATATGCTTCGTCTTGCTTCATTTAGTAACAAATAAATGAGTAAGTAAACTCAAATAAAAACCTAACAAGACATCTTGATACCGATCTATACGCTTCGTCTTGCTTCAGTTAGTAACAAATAAATGAGTAAGTAAACCCAAATAAAAACCTAACAAGACATCTTGGTACCGACCTATATGCTTTGTCTTGCCTCATTTAGTAACAAATAAATGAGAAAGTAAACTCAAATAAAAACCTAACAAGACATCTTGATACCGACCTATACGCTTCGTCTTGCTTCATTTAGTAACAAATAAATGAGTAAGTAAACCAAAATAAAAACCTAACAAGACATCTTGGTACCGACCTATATGATTTGTCTTGCCTCATTTAGTAACAAATAAATGAGTAAGTAAACTCAAATAAAAACCTAACAAGACATCTTGATACTGACCTATACGCTTCGTCTTGCTTCATTTAGTAACAAATAAATGAGTAAGTAAACCCAACTAAAAACCTAACAAGACATCTTGGTATTGACCTATACGCTTCATCTTGCCTTATTTAGTAACAAATAAATAAGTTAGTAAACCCAAATAAAAACCTAACCAAACATCTTGGTACCGACCTATATGCTTCGTCTTGCTTCATTTAGTAACAAATAAATGAGTAAGTAAACCTAAATAAAAACCTAACAAGACATCTTGGTACCGCTCTATACGCTTCATCTTGCCTCATTTAGTAACAAATAAATGAGTAAGTAAACCCAAATAAAAACCTAACCAAACATCTTGGTACCGACCTATACGCTTCGTCTTGCTTCATTTAGTAACAAATAAATGAGTTAGTAAACCCAAATAAAAACCTAACAAGACATCTTGATACCGACCTATATGCTTCGTCTTGTCTCATTTAGTAACAAATAAATGAGTAAGTAAACCCAAATAAAAACCTAACAAGACAACTTGGTACCGACCTATATGCTTCGTCTTGCTTCATTTAGTAACAAATAAATGAGTAAGTAAACCCAAATAAAAACCTAACAAGACATCTTGATACCGACCTATATGCTTCGTCTTGCCTCATTTAGTGACAAATAAATGAGTAAGTAAACCCAAATAAAAACCTAACAAGACATCTTGATACTGACCTATATGCTTCGTCTTGCTTCATTTAGTAACAAATAAATGAGTAAGTAAACCCAAATAAAAACCTAACAAGACATCTTGATACCAACCTATATGCTTCGTCTTGCCTTATTTAGTAACAAATAAATGAGTAAGTAAACCCAAATAAACACCAATCAAGTCATATTGATACCGACCTATATGCTTCGTCTTTCTTCATTTAGTAACAAATAAATGAGTAAGTAAACTCAAATAAAAACCTAACAAGACATCTTGATACCGACCTATACGCTTCGTCTTGCTTCATTTAGTAACAACTAAATGAGTAAGTAAACCCAAATAAAAACCTAACAAGACATCTTGATACCGACCTATATGCTTCGTCTTGCCTCATTTAGTAACAAATAAATGAGTAAACTCAAATAAAAACCTAACAAGACATCTTGATACTGACCTATACGCTTCGTCTTGCTTCATTTAGTAACAAATAAATGAGTAAGTAAACCCAAATAAAAACTGTACAAGACATCTTGGTACCGACCTATACGCTTCATCTTGCCTCATTTAGTAACAAATAAATGAGTAAGTAAACCCAAATAAAAACCTAACCAAACATCTTGGTACCGACCTATATGCTTCGTCTTGCTTCATTTAGTAACAAATAAATGAGTAAGTAAACCCAAATAAAAACCTAACAACACATCTTGGTACCGACCTATACGTTTCCTCTTGCCTCATTTAGTAACAAATAAATGAGTAAGTAAACCCAAATAAAAACCTAACCAAACATCTTGGTACCGACCTATACGCTTCGTCTTGCTTCATTTAGTAACAAATAAATGAGTAAGTAAACCCAAATAAAAACCTAACAAGACATCTTGATACCGATTTATATGCTTCGTCTTGTCTCATTTAGTAACAAATAAATGAGTAAGTAAACCCAAATAAAAACCTAACAAGACATCTTGGTACCGACCTATATGCTTCGTCTTGCTTCATTTAGTAACAAATAAATGAGTAAGTAAACCCAAATAAAAACCTAAAAAGACATCTTGATACCGACCTATATGCTTCGTCTTGCCTCATTTAGTAACAAATGAATGAGTAAGTAAACCCAAATAAAAACCTAACAAAACATCTTGATACTGACCTATATGCTTCGTCTTGCCTCATTTAGTAACAAATAAATGAGTAAGTAAACCCAAATAAAAACCTAACAAGACATCTTTGTACTGACCTATATGCTTCGTCTTGCTTCATTTAGTAACAAATAAATGAGTAAGTAAACTCAAATAAAAACCTAACAAGACATCTTGGTATCGACCTATATGCTTCGTCTTGCCTCATTTAGTAACAAATAAAGGAGTAAGTAAACCCAAATAAAAACCTAACAAGACATCTTGATACCGACCTATATGCTTCGTCTTGTCTCATTTAGTAACAAATAAATGAGTAAGTAAACCTAAATAAAAACCTAACAAGACATCTTGGTACCGACCTATATGCTTCGTCTTGCTTCATTAAGTAACAAATAAATGAGTAAGTAAACCCAAATAAAAACCGTACAAGACATCATATAATGACCAATATGCTTCGTCTTGCCTCATTTAGACACAAATAAATGAGTAAATAAACCCAAATAAAAACCTAACAAGACATCTTGATACTGACCTATATGCTTCGTCTTGCCTCATTTAGTAACAAATAAATGATTAAGTAAACCCAAATAAAAACCTAACAAGACATCTTGGTACCGACTTATATGCTTCGTCTTGCTTCATTTAGTAACAAATAAATGAGTAAGTAAACCCAAATAAAAACCTAACAAGACATCTTGATACCGACCTATATGCTTCGTCTTGCCTCATTTAGTAACAAATAAATGAGTAAGTAAACCCAAATAAAAACCTAACAAGTTATCTTTATACCAACCTATATGCTTCGTCTTGCTTCATTTAGTAACAAATCAATGAGTAAGTAAACTCAAATAAAAACCTAACAAGACATCTTGATACCGACCTATACGCTTCGTCTTGCTTTATTTAGTAACAAATAAATGAGTAAGTAAACCCAAATAAAAACCTAACAAGACATCTTGGTACCGACCTATATGCTTTGTCTTGCCTCATTTAGTAACAAATAAATGAGTAAGTAAACTCAAATAAAAACCTAACAAGACATCTTGATACCGACCTATACGCTTCGTCTTGCTTCATTTAGTAACAAATAAATGAGTAAGTAAACCCAAATAAAAACCTAACAAGACATCTTGGTACCGACCTATACGCTTCATCTTGCTTCATTTAGTAACAAATAAATGAGTAAGTAAACCCAAATAAAAACTTAACAAGACATCTTGATACTGACCTATATGCTTCGTCTTGCTTCATTTAGTAACAAACAAATGAGTAAGTAAACCCAAATAAAAACCTAACAAGACATCTTGGTACCGACCTATACGCTTCATCTTGCCTCATTTAGTAACAAATAAATGAGTAAGTAAACCCAAATAAAAACCTAACCAAACATCTTGGTACCGACCTATACGCTTCGTCTTGCTTCATTTAGTAACAAATAAATGAGTAAGTAAACCCAAATAAAAACCTAACAAGACATCTTGATAATGACCTATATGCTTCGTCTTGCTTCATTTAGTAACAAATAAATGAGTAAGTAAACCCAAATAAAAATCTAACAAGACATCTTGATAATGACCTATATGCTTCGTCTTGCCTCATTTAGTAACAAATAAATGAGTAAGTAAACCCAAATAAATACCTAACAAGACATCTTGATACCGACCTATATGCTTCGTCTTCCTTCATTTAGTAACAAATAAATGAGTAAGTAAACCCAAATAAAAACCTAACAAGACATCTTGATACCGACCTATATGCTTCGCCTTGCCTCATTTAGTAACAAAAAAATGAGTAAGTAAACCCAAATAAAAACCTAACAAGTTATCTTGATACCGACCTATATGCTTCGTCTTGCTTTATTTAGTAACAAATAAATGAGTAAGTAAACTCAAATAAAAACCTAACAAGACATCTTGGTACCGACTTATATGCTTCGTCTTGCTTCATTTAGTAACAAATAAATGAGTAAGTAAACCCAAATAAAAACCTAACCAAACATCTTGATACCGACCTATATGCTTCGTCTTGCTTCATTTAGTAACAAATAAATGAGTAAGTAAACCCAAATAAAAACCTAACAAGACATTTTGGTACCGACCTATATGCTTTGTCTTGCCTCATTTAGTAACAAATAAATGAGTAAGTAAACTCAAATGAAAACCTAACAAGACATCTTGATACCGACCTATACGCTTCGTCTTGCTTCATTTAGTAACAAATAAATGAGTAAGTAAACCCAAACAAAAACCTAACAAGACATCTTGGTACCGACCTATATGCTTTGTCTTGCCTCATTTAGTAACAAATAAATGAGTAAGTAAACTCTAATAAAAACCTGACAAGACATCTTGATACTGACCTATACGCTTCATCTTGCTTCATTTAGTAACAAATAAATGAGTAAGTAAACCCAAATAAAAACCTAACAAGACATCTTGGT
This sequence comes from Sepiola atlantica, assembly GCA_963556195.1. Lineage (NCBI taxonomy): Eukaryota > Metazoa > Mollusca > Cephalopoda > Sepiida > Sepiolidae > Sepiola > Sepiola atlantica. The sequence continues at coordinate 59,838,660 of OY744549.1, read as the reverse complement.
ACCGACCTATACGCTTCATCTTGCCTCATTTAGTAACAAATAAATGAGTAAGTAAACCCATATAAAAATTTAACCAAACATCTTGGTACCGACCTATACGCTTCGTCTTGCTTCATTTAGTAACAAATAAATGAGTAAGTAAACCCAAATAAAAACCTAACAAGACATCTTGACCCTGACCTATATGCTTCGTCTTGCTTCATTTAGTAACAAATAAATGAGTAAGTAAACTCAAATAAAAACCTAACAAGACATCTTGATACCGACCTATACGCTTCGTCTTGCTTCATTTAGTAACAAATAAATGAGTAAGTAAACCCAAATAAAAACCTAACAAGACATCTTGGTACCGACCTATATGCTTTGTCTTGCCTCATTTAGTAACAAATAAATGAGTAAGTAAACTCAAATAAAAACCTAACAAGACATCTTGATACCGACCTATACGCTTCGTCTTGCTTCATTTAGTAACAAATAAATGAGTAAGTAAACCCAAATAAAAACCTAACAAGACATCTTGGTACCGACCTATATGCTTTGTCTTGCCTCATTTAGTAACAAATAAATGAGTAAGTAAACTCAAATAAAAACCTAACACGACATCTTGATACTGACCTATACGCTACGTCTTGCTTTATTTAGTAACAAATAAATGAGTAAGTAAACCCAAATAAAAACCTAACAAGACATCTTGGTACCGACCTATACGCTTCATCTTGCCTCATTTAGTAACAAATAAATGAGTAAGTAAACCCAAATAAAAACCTAACAAAACATCTTGGTACCGACCTATTTGCTTCGTCTTGCTTCATTTAGTAACAAATAAATGAGTAAGTAAACCAAAATAAAAACCTAACAAGACATCTTGGTACCGACCTATATGCTTTGTCTTGCCTCATTTAGTAACAAATAAATGAGTAAGTAAACCCAAATAAAAACCTAACAAGACATCTTGGTACCGACCTATACGCTTCATCTTGCCTCATTTAGTAACAAATAAATGAATAAGTAAACCCATATAAAAACCTAACAAGACATCTTGGTACCGACCTATACGCTTCGTCTTGCTTCATTTAGTAACAAATAAATGAGTAAGTAAACCCAAATAAAAACCTAACAAGACATCTTGATACTGACCTATATGCTTCGTCTTGCTTCATTTAGTAACAAATAAATGAGTAAGTAAACCCAAATAAAAACCTAACAAGACATCTTGATACCGACCTATATGCTTCGTCTTGCCTCATTTAGTAACAAATAAATGAGTAAGTAAACCCAAATAAAAACCTAACAAGTTATCTTGATACCGACCTATATGCTTCGTCTTGCTTCATTTAGTAACAAATAAATGAGTAAGTAAACTCAAATAAAAACCTAACAAGACATCTTGATACCGACCTATACGCTTCGTCTTGCTTCATTTAGTAACAAATAAATGAGTAAGTAAACCCAAATAAAAACCTAACAAGACATCTTGATACTGACCTATATGCTTCGTCTTGCCTCATTTAGTAACAAATCAATGAGTAAGTAAACCCAAATAAAAACCTAACAAGACATCTTGGTACCGACCTATATGCTTCGTCTTGCCTCATTTAGTAACAAATAAATAAGTAAGTAAACCCAAGTAAAAAGCTAACAAGACATCTTGATACTGACCTATATGCTTCGTCTTGCCTCATTTAGTAACAAATAAATGAGTAAGTAAACCCAAATAAAAACCTAACAATACATCTTGGTACCGACCTATATGCTTCGTCTTGCTTCATTTAGTAACAAATAAATGAGTAAGTAAACCCAAATAAAAACCTAACAAGTTATCTTGATACCGAGCTATATGCTTCATCTTGCTTCATTTAGTAACAAATAAATGAGTAAGTAAACTCAAATAAAAACCTAACAAGACATCTTTGTACCGACCTATACGCTTCATCTTGCCTCATTTAGTAACAAATAAATGAGTAAGTAAACCCAAATAAAAACGTAACCAAACATCTTGGTACCGACCTATATGCTTCGTCTCGCTTCATTTAGTAACAAATAAATGAGTAAGTAAACCCAAATAAAAACCTAACAAGACATCTTGGTACCGACCTATACGCTTCATCTTGCCTTATTTAGTAACAAATAAATGAGTTAGTAAACTCAAATAAAAACCTAACCAAACATCTTGGTACCGACCTATACGCTTCGTCTTGCTTCATTTAGTAACAAATAAATGAGTAAGTAAACCCAAATAAAAACCTAATAAGACATCTTGATACCAACCTATGTGCTTCGTCTTGTCTCATTTAGTAACAAATAAATGAGTAAGTAAACCCAAATAAAAACCTAACAAGACATCTTGATACCGACCTATATGCTTCGTCTTGCTTCATTTAGTAACAAATAAATGAGTAAGTAAACCCAAATAAAAACCTAACAAGACATCTTGATACCAACCTATATGTTCTGTCTTGCCTCATTTAGTTACAAATAAATGAGTAAGTAAACCCAAATAAAAACCTAACAAGACATCTTGATACTGACCTATATGCTTCGTCTTACCTCATTTAGTAACAAATAAATGAGTAAGTAAACCCAAATAAAAACCTAACAAGACATCTTGGTACCGACCTATATGCTTCGTCTTGCTTCATTTAGTAACAAATAAATGAGTAAATAAACTCAAATAAAAACCTAACAAGACATCTTGGTACCGACCTATATGCTTCAATTTGCCTCATTTAGTAACAAATAAAGGAGTAAGTAAACCCAAATAAAAACCTAACAAGACATCTTGATACCGACCTATATGCTTCGTCTTGTCTCACTTAGTAACAAATACATGAGTAAGTAAACCTAAATAAAAACCTAACAAGACATCTCGGTACCGACGTATATGCTTCGTCTTGCTTCATTTAGTAACAAATAAATGAGTAAGTAAACCCAAATAAAAACCTAACAAGACATCTTGATACCGACCTATATGCTTCGTCTTGCCTCATTTAGTAACAAATAAATGAGTAAGTAAACCCAAATAAAAACCTAAAAGTTATCTTGATACCGACCTATATGCTTCGTCTTGCTTCATTTAGTAACAAATAAATGAGTAAGTAAACTCAAATAAAAACCTAACAAGACATCTTGATACCGACCTATACGCTTCGTCTTGCTTCATTTAGTAACAAATATATGAGTAAGTAAACCCAAATAAAAACCTAACAAGACAACTTGGTACTGACCTATATGCTTTGTCTTGCCTCATTTAGTAACAAATAAATGAGTAAGTAAACTCAAATAAAAACCTAACAAGACATCTTGATACCGACCTATACGCTTCGTCTTGCTTCATTTAGTAACAAATAAATGAGTAAGTAAACCCAAATAAAAACCTAACAAGACATCTTGGTACCGACCTATATGCTTTGTCTTGCCTCATTTAGTAACAAATAAATGAGTAAGTAAACCCAAATAAAAACCTAACCAAACATCTTGATACCGACCTATACGCTTCGTCTTGCTTCATTTAGTAACAAATAAATGAGTAAGTAAACTCAAATAAAAACCTAACAAGACATCTTGGTACCGACTTATATGCTTCGTCTTGCTTCATTTAGTAACAAATAAATGAGTAAGTAAACCCAAATAAAAACCTAACAAGACATCTTGATACCGACCTATATGCTTCGTCTTGCCTCATTTAGTAACAAATAAATGAGTAAGTAAACCCAAATAAAAACCTAACAAGTTATCTTGATACCGACCTATATGCTTCGTCTTGCTTCATTTAGTAACAAATAAATGAGTAAGTAAACTCAAATAAAAACCTAACAAGACATCTTGATACCGACCTATACGCTTCGTCTTGCTTCATTTAGTAACAAATATATGAGTAAGTAAACCCAAATAAAAACCTAACAAGACATCTTGGTACCGACCTATATGCTTTGTCTGGCCTCATTTAGTAACAAATAAATGAGTAAGTAAACTCAAATAAAAACCTAACAAGACATCTTGATACTGACCTATACGCTTCGTCTTGCTTCATTTAGTAACAAATAAATGAGTAAGTAAACCCAAATAAAAACCTAACCAAACATCTTGGTACCGACCTATACGCTTCGTCTTGCTTCATTTAGTAACAAATAAATGAGTAAGTAAACCCAAATAAAAACCTAACAAGACATCTTGATACCGATTTATATGCTTCGTCTTGTCTTATTTAGTAACAAATAAATGAGTAAGTAAACCCAAATAAAAACCTAACAAGACATCTTGGTACCGACCTATATGCTTCGTCTTGCTTCATTTAGTAACAAATAAATGAGTAAGTAAACCCAAATAAAAACCTAACAAGACATCTTGATAATGACCTATATGCTTCGTCTTGCCTCATTTAGTAACAAATAAATGAGTAAGTAAACCCAAATAAAAACCTAACAAGACATCTTGATACTGACCTATGTGCTTCGTCTTGCCTCATTTAGTAACAAATAAATGATTAAGTAAACCCAAATAAAAATCTAACAAGACATCTTGGTACCGACTTATATGCTTCGTCTTGCTTCATTTAGTAACAAATAAATGAGTAAGTAAACCCAAATAAAAACCTAACAAGACATCTTGATACCGACCTATATGCTTCGTCTTGCCTCATTTAGTAACAAATAAATGAGTAAGTAAACCCGAATAAAAACCTAACAAGTTATCTTGATACCGACCTATATGCTTCGTCTTGCTTCATTTAGTAACAAATAAATGAGTAAGTAAACTCAAATAAAAACCTAACAAGACATCTTGGTACCGACTTATATGCTTCGTCTTGCTTCATTTAGTAACAAATAAATGAGTAAGTAAACCCAAATAAAAACCTAACCAAACATCTTGATACCGACCTATACGCTTCGTCTTGCTTCATTTAGTAACAAATAAATGAGTAAGTAAACCCAAATAAAAACCTAACAAGACATCTTGGTACCGACCTATATGCTTTGTCTTGCCTAATTTAGTAACAAATAAATGAGTAAGTAAACTCAAATAAAAACCTAACAAGACATCTTGATACCGACTTATACGCTTCGTCTTGCTTCATTTAGTAACAAATAAATGAGTAAGTAAACCCAAATAAAAACCTAACAAGACATCTTGGTACCGACCTATATGCTTTGTCTTGCCTCATTTAGTAACAAATAAATGAGTAAGTAAACTCAAATAAAAACCTAACAAGACATCTTGATACTGACCTATACGCTTCATCTTGCTTCATTTAGTAACTAATAAATGAGTAAGTAAACCCAAATAAAAACCTAACAAGACATCTTGGTACCGACCTATACGCTTCATCTTGCCTCATTTAGTAACAAATAAATGAGTAAGTAAACCCATATAAAAACCTAACCAAACATCTTGGTACCGACCTATATGCTTCGTCTTGCTTCATTTAGTAACAAATAAATGAGTAAGTAAACCCAAATAAAAACCTAACAAGACATCTTGGTACCGACCTATACGCTTCATCTTGCCTCATTTAGTAACAAATAAATGAGTAAGTAAACCCTCATAAAAACCTAACCAAACATCTTGGTACCGACCTATACGCTTCGTCTTGCTTCATTTAGTAACAAATAAATGAGTAAGTAAACCCAAATAAAAACCTAACAAGACATCTTGGTACCGACCTATATGCTTTGTCGTGCCTCATTTAGTAACAAATACATGAGTAAGTAAACTCAAATAAAAACCTAACAAGACATCTTGATACCGACCTATACGCTTCGTCTTGCTTCATTTAGTAACAAATAAATGAGTAAGTAAACCCAAATAAAAACCTAACAAGACATCTTGGTACCGACCTATATGCTTTGTCTTGCCTCATTTAGTAACAAATAAATGAGTAAGTAAACTCAAATAAAAACCTAACAAGACATCTTGGTACCGACCTATACGCTTCATCTTGCCTCATTTAGTGACAAATAAAGGAGTAAGTAAACCCAAATAAAAACCTAACCAAACGTCTTGGTACCGACCTATATGCTTCGTCTTGCTTCATTTAGTAACAAATAAATGAGTAAGTAAACCCAAATAAAAACCTAACCAAACATCTTGATACCAACCTATATGCTTCGTCTTGCTTCATGTAGTAACAAATAAATGAGTAAGTAAACCCAAATAAAAACCTAACAAGACATCTTGGTACCGACCTATATGCTTTGTCTTGCCTCATTTAGTAACAAATAAATGAGTTAGTAAACTCAAATAAAAACCTAACAAGACATCTTGATACTGACCTATATGCTTCATCTTGCCTCATTTAGTAACAAATAAATGAGTAAGTAAACCCAAATAAAAACCTAACCAAACATCTTGGTACCGACCTATATGCTTTGTCTCGCTTCATTTAGTAACAAATAAATGAGTAAGTAAACCCAAATAAAAACCTAACAAGACATCTTGGTACCGACCTATACGCTTCATCTTGCCTCATTTAGTAACAAATAAATGAGTAAGTAAACCCAAAGTAAAAACCTAACCAAACATCTTGGTACCGACCTATACGCTTCGTCTTGCTTCATTTAGTAACAAATAAATGAGTAAGTAAACCCAAATAAAAACCTAACAAGACATCTTGGTACCGACCTATATGCTTCGTCTTGCTTCATTTAGTAACAAATAAATGAGTAAGTAAACCCAAATAAAAACCTAACAAGACATCTTGATACCGACCTATATGCTTCGTCTTGCCTCATTTAGTTACAAATAAATGAGTAAGTAAACCCAAATAAAAACCTAACAAGACATCTTGATACTGACCTATATGCTTCGTCTTGCCTCATTTAGTAACAAATAAATGAGTAAGTAAACCCAAATAAAAACCTAACAAGACATCTTGGTACCGACCTATATGCTTCGTCTTGCTTCATTTAGTAACAAATAAATGAGTAACTAAACTCAAATAAAAACCTAACAAGACATCTTGGTACCGACCTATATGCTTCATCTTGCCTCATTTAGTAACAAATAAAGGAGTAAGTAAACCCAAATAAAAACCTAACAAGACATTTTGATACCGACCTATATGCTTCGTCTTGTCTCACTTAGTAACAAATACATGAGTAAGTAAACCTAAATAAAAACCTAACAAGACATCTTGGTACCGACGTATATGCTTCGTCTTGCTTCATTTAGTAACAAATAAATGAGTAAGTAAACCCAAATAAAAACCTAACAAGACATCTTGATAATGACCTATATGCTTCGTCTTGCTTCATTTAGTAACAAATAAATGAGTAAGTAAACCCAAATAAAAACCTAACAAGACATCTAGATACCGACCTATATGCTTCGTCTTGCCTCATTTAGTAACAAATAAATGAGTAAGTAAACCCAAATAAAAACCTAACAAGACATCTTGATACTGACCTATATGCTTCGTCTTGCCTCATTTAGTAACAAATAAATGATTAAGTAAACCCAAATAAAAACCTAACAAGACATCTTGGTACCGACTTATATGCTTCGTCTTGCTTCATTTAGTAACAAATAAATGAGTAAGTAAACCCAAATAAAAACCTAACAAGACATCTTGATACCGACCTATATGCTTCGTCTTGCCTCATTTAGTAACAAATAAATGAGTAAGTAAACCCAAATAAAAACCTAACAAGTTATCTTGATACCGACCTATATGCTTCGTCTTGCTTCATTTAGTAACAAATAAATGAGTAAGTAAACTCAAATAAAAACCTAACAAGACATCTTGATACCGACCTATACGCTTCGTCTTGCTTCATTTAGTAACAAATAAATGAGTAAGTAAACCCAAATAAAAACCTAACAAGACATCTTGGTACCGACCTATATGCTTTGTCTTGCCTCATTTAGTAACAAATAAATGAGTAAGTAAACTCAAATAAAAACCTAACAAGACATCTTGATACTGACCTATACGCTTTGTCTTGCTTCATTTAGTAACAAATAAATGAGTAAGTAAACCCAAATAAAAACCTAACAAGACATCTTGGTACCGACCTATACGCTTCATCTTGCCTCATTTAGTAACAAATAAATGAGTAAGTAAACCCAAATAAAAACCCAACCAAACATCTTGGTACCGACCTATATGCTTCGTCTTGCTTCATTTAGTAACAAATAAATGAGTAAGTAAACCCAAATAAAAACCTAACAAGACATCTTGGTACCGACCTATACGCTTCATCTTGCCTCATTTAGTAACATATAAATGAGTAAGTAAACCCAAATAAAAACCTAACCAAACATCTTGGTACCGACCTATACGCTTCGTCTTGCTTCATTTAGTAACAAATAAATGAGTAAGTAAACCCAAATAAAAACCTAACAAGACATCTTGATACCGACCTATATGCTTCGTCTTGTCTCATTTAGTAACAAATAAATGAGTTAGTAAACCCAAATAAAAACCTAACAAGACATCTTGGTACCGACCTATATGCTTCGTCTTGCTTCATTTAGTAACAAATAAATGAGTAAGTAAACCCAAATAAAAACCTAACAAGACATCTTGATACCGACCTATATGCTTCGTCTTGCCTCATTTAGTAACAAATAAATGAGTAAGTAAACCCAAATAAAAACCTAACAAGACATCTTGATACTGACCTATATGCTTCGTCTTGCCTCATTTAGTAACAAATAAATGAGTAAGTAAACCCGAATAAAAACCTAACAAGACATCTTGGTACCGACCTATATGCTTCGTCTTGCTTCATTTAGTAACAAATAAATGAGTAAGTAAACTCAAATAAAAACCTAACAAGACATCTTGGTACCGACCTATATGCTTCGTCTTGCCTCATTTAGTAACAAATAAAGGAGTAAGTAAACCCAAATAAAAACCTAACAAGACATCTTGATAATGACCTATATGCTTCGTCTTGCCTCATTTAGTAACAAATAAATGAGTAAGTAAACCCAAATAAAAACCTAACAAGACATCTTGATACTGACCTATGTGCTTCGTCTTGCCTCATTTAGTAACAAATAAATGATTAAGTAAACCCAAATAAAAATCTAACAAGACATCTTGGTACCGACTTATATGCTTCGTCTTGCTTCATTTAGTAACAAATAAATGAGTAAGTAAACCCAAATAAAAACCTAACAAGACATCTTGATACGGACCTATATGCTTCGTCTTGCCTCATTTAGTAACAAATAAATGAGTAAGTAAACCCAAATAAAAACCTAACAAGTTATCTTGATACCGACCTATATGCTTCGTCTTGCTTCATTTAGTAACAAATAAATGAGTAAGTAAACTCAAATAAAAACCTAACAAGACATCTTGGTACCGACTTATATGCTTCGTCTTGCTTCATTTAGTAACAAATAAATGAGTAAGTAAACCCAAATAAAAACCTAACCAAACATCTTGATACCGACCTATACGCTTCGTCTTGCTTCATTTAGTAACAAATAAATGAGTAAGTAAACCCAAATAAAAACCTAACAAGACATCTTGGTACCGACCTATATGCTTTGTATTGCCTCATTTAGTAACAAATAAATGAGTAAGTAAACTCAAATAAAAACCTAACAAGACATCTTGGTACCGACCTATACGCTTCGTCTTGCTTCATTTAGTAACAAATAAATGAGTAAGTAAACCCAAATAAAAACCTAACAAGACATCTTGGTACCGACCTATATGCTTTGTCTTGCCTTATTTAGTAACAAATAAATGAGTAAGTAAACCCAAATAAAAACCTAACAAGACATCTTGATACTGACCTATACGCTTTGTCTTGCTTCATTTAGTAACAAATAAATGAGTAAGTAAACCCAAATAAAAACCTAACAAGACATCTTGGTACCGACCTATACGCTTCATCTTGCCTCATTTAGTAACAAATAAATGAGTAAGTAAACCCAAATAAAAACCCAACCAAACATCTTGGTACCGACCTATATGCTTCGTCTTGCTTCATTTAGTAACAAATAAATGAGTAAGTAAACCCAAATAAAAACCTAACAAGACATCTTGGTACCGACCTATACGCTTCATCTTGCCTCATTTAGTAACATATAAATGAGTAAGTAAACCCAAATAAAAACCTAACCAAACATCTTGGTACCGACCTATACGCTTCGTCTTGCGTCATTTAGTAACAAATAAATGAGTAAGTAAACCCAAATAAAAACCTAACAAGACATCTTGATACCGACCTATATGCTTCGTCTTGTCTCAGTTAGTAACAAATAAATGAGTTAGTAAACCCAAATAAAAACCTAACAAGACATCTTGGTACTGACCTATATGCTTCGTCTTGCTTCATTTAGTAACAAATAAATGAGTAAGTAAACCCAAATAAAAACCTAACAAGACATCTTGATACCGACCTATATGCTTCGTCTTGCCTCATTTAGTAACAAATAAATGAGTAAGTAAACCCAAATAAAAACCTAACAAGACATCTTGATACTGACCTATATGCTTCGTCTTGCCTCATTTAGTAACAAATAAATGAGTAAGTAAACCCAAATAAAAACCTAACAAGACATCTTGGTACCGACCTATATGCTTCGTCTTGCTTCATTTAGTAACAAATAAATGAGTAAGTAAACTCAAATAAAAACCTAACAAGACATCTTGGTACCGACCTATATGCTTCGTCTTGCCTCATTTAGTAACAAATAAAGGAGTAAGTAAACCCAAATAAAAACCTAACAAGACATCTTGATAATGACCTATATGCTTCGTCTTGCCTCATTTAGTAACAAATAAATGAGTAAGTAAACCCAAATAAAAACCTAACAAGACATCTTGATACTGACCTATGTGCTTCGTCTTGCCTCATTTAGTAACAAATAAATGATTAAGTAAACCCAAATAAAAATCTAACAAGACATCTTGGTACCGACTTATATGCTTCGTCTTGCTTCATTTAGTAACAAATAAATGAGTAAGTAAACCCAAATAAAAACCTAACAAGACATCTTGATACGGACCTATATGCTTCGTCTTGCCTCATTTAGTAACAAATAAATGAGTAAGTAAACCCAAATAAAAACCTAACAAGTTATCTTGATACCGACCTATATGCTTCGTCTTGCTTCATTTAGTAACAAATAAATGAGTAAGTAAACTCAAATAAAAACCTAACAAGACATCTTGGTACCGACTTATATGCTTCGTCTTGCTTCATTTAGTAACAAATAAATGAGTAAGTAAACCCAAATAAAAACCTAACCAAACATCTTGATACCGACCTATACGCTTCGTCTTGCTTCATTTAGTAACAAATAAATGAGTAAGTAAACCCAAATAAAAACCTAACAAGACATCTTGGTACCGACCTATATGCTTTGTCTTGCCTCATTTAGTAACAAATAAATGAGTAAGTAAACTCAAATAAAAACCTAACAAGACATCTTGGTACCGACCTATACGCTTCGTCTTGCTTCATTTAGTAACAAATAAATGAGTAAGTAAACCCAAATAAAAACCTAACAAGACATCTTGGTACCGACCTATATGCTTTGTCTTGCCTCATTTAGTAACAAATAAATGAGTAAGTAAACTCAAATAAAAACCTAACAAGACATCTTGATACTGACCTATACGCTTCATCTTGCCTCATTTAGTAACAAATAAATGAGTAAGTAAACTCAAATAAAAACCTAACAAGACATCTTGATACCGACCTATACGCTTCATCTTGCCTCATTTAGTAACAAATAAATGAGTAAGTAAACCCATATAAAAACCTAACCAAACATCTTGGTACCGACCTATATGCTTCGTCTTGCTTCATTTAGTAACAAATAAATGAGTAAGTAAACCCAAATAAAAACCTAACAAGACATCTTGGTACCGACCTATACGCTTCATCTTGCCTCATTTAGTAACAAATAAATGAGTAAGTAAACCCTAATAAAAACCTAACCAAACATCTTGGTACCGACCTATATGCTTCGTCTTGCTTCATTTAGTAACAAATAAATGAGTAAGTGAACCCAAATAAAAACCTAACAAAACATTGTGGCAGAATAAGGGATTTACAAACGGACGTGGACAACACATATTGGAAGAGTAAAACAACAAAAAAACGAGCTTGAAAGCCGAATAACGAAAAGAAAGAAAACTCCACAAATAAAACCCCGTAATGAACAACCACGTAACCCCACCAGAACCCTTTTCATTCGACCAGCCCGAATTATGACGAATTTGATTCGACGGTTCAACTGTTACAAAACAGTGTCTGAACTAGAAGAGAAGCCATCCCCTTGTCAGTTAGACACTTTGATATATTACATGGGTGATAAATCAGAGGATTAGTGTTATTCAAAACTAAAGGTTAAATAAATCAGAGGTCATTATCGCCACATTCAAACTCTCGCCCGACGAAGCTCAAAACTTTAACATAGTTACGTCAAAGTTCAAAGACCACTTCACTAACACCCTCTTTTTCATTTCCCCTTTTATTCACATGTTCACGAAGATGACCAATAAAGTTGTGTTATTGTCTCATTCATATTTATGGAGGGGGTTCATTCACTAACACTCTCTTTTTCATTTCCCCTTTTATTCACATGTTCACGAAGATGACCAATAAAGTTGTGTTATTGTCTCATTCATATTTATGGAGGGGGTTCATTCACTAACACTCTCTTTTTCATTTCCCCTTTTATTCACATGTTCACGAAGATGACCAATAAAGTTGTGTTATTGTCTCATTCATATTTATGGAGGGGGTTCATTCACTAACACTCTCTTTTTCATTTCCCCTTTTATTCACATGTTCACGAAGATGACCAATAAAGTTGTGTTATTGTCTCATTCATATTTATGGAGGGGGTTCATTCACTAACACTCTCTTTTTCATTTCCCCTTTTATTCACATGTTCACGAAGATGACCAATAAAGTTGTGTTATTGTCTCATTCATATTTATGGAGGGGGTTCATTCACTAACACTCTCTTTTTCATTTCCCCTTTTATTCACATGTTCACGAAGATGACCAATAAAGTTGTGTTATTGTCTCATTCATATTTATGGAGGGGGTTCATTCACTAACACTCTCTTTTTCATTTCCCCTTTTATTCACATGTTCACGAAGATGACCAATAAAGTTGTGTTATTGTCTCATTCATATTTATGGAGGGGGTTCATTCACTAACACTCTCTTTTTCATTTCCCCTTTTATTCACATGTTCACGAAGATGACCAATAAAGTTGTGTTATTGTCTCATTCATATTTATGGAGGGGGTTCATTCACTAACACTCTCTTTTTCATTTCCCCTTTTATTCACATGTTCACGAAGATGACCAATAAAGTTGTGTTATTGTCTCATTCATATTTATGGAGGGGGTTCATTCACTAACACCCTCTTTTTCATTTCCCCTTTTATTCACATGTTCACGAAGATGACCAATAAAGTTGTGTTATTGTCTCATTCATATTTATGGAGGGGGTTCATTCACTAACACCCTCTTTTTCATTTCCCCTTTTATTCACATGTTCACGAAGATGACCAATAAAGTTGTGTTATTGTCTCATTCATATTTATGGAGGGGGTTCATTCACTAACACCCTCTTTTTCATTTCCCCTTTTATTCACATGTTCACGAAGATGACCAATAAAGTTGTGTTATTGTCTCATTCATATTTATGGAGGGGGTTCATTCACTAACACTCTCTTTTTCATTTCCCCTTTTATTCACATGTTCACGAAGATGACCAATAAAGTTGTGTTATTGTCTCATTCATATTTATGGAGGGGGTTCATTCACTAACACTCTCTTTTTCATTTCCCCTTTTATTCACATGTTCACGAAGATGACCAATAAAGTTGTGTTATTGTCTCATTCATATTTATGGAGGGGGTTCATTCACTAACACTCTCTTTTTCATTTCCCCTTTTATTCACATGTTCACGAAGATGACCAATAAAGTTGTGTTATTGTCTCATTCATATTTATGGAGGGGGTTCATTCACTAACACTCTCTTTTTCATTTCCCCTTTTATTCACATGTTCACGAAGATGACCAATAAAGTTGTGTTATTGTCTCATTCATATTTATGGAGGGGGTTCATTCACTAACACTCTCTTTTTCATTTCCCCTTTTATTCACATGTTCACGAAGATGACCAATAAAGTTGTGTTATTGTCTCATTCATATTTATGGAGGGGGTTCATTCACTAACACCCTCTTTTTCATTTCCCCTTTTATTCACATGTTCACGAAGATGACCAATAAAGTTATGTTATTGTCTCATTCATATTTATGGAGGGGGTTCATTCACTAACACTCTCTTTTTCATTTCCCCTTTTATTCACATGTTCACGAAGATGACCAATAAAGTTATGTTATTGTCTCATTCATATTTATGGAGGGGGTTCATTCACTAACACTCTCTTTTTCATTTCCCCTTTTATTCACATGTTCACGAAGATGACCAATAAAGTTGTGTTATTGTCTCATTCATATTTATGGAGGGGGTTCATTCACTAACACTCTCTTTTTCATTTCCCCTTTTATTCACATGTTCACGAAGATGACCAATAAAGTTATGTTATTGTCTCATTCATATTTATGGAGGGGGTTCATTCACTAACACTCTCTTTTTCATTTCCCCTTTTATTCACATGTTCACGAAGATGACCAATAAAGTTATGTTATTGTCTCATTCATATTTATGGAGGGGGTTCATTCACTAACACTCTCTTTTTCATTTCCCCTTTTATTCACATGTTCACGAAGACAACAATAAAGTTGTGTTAGAAATGGACTTTGTCTCATTTTATACACTTTCGCACCTTGTACACTGTTTGTTATTTATTACCACGTAATACATTCTACATTAAACAAATAAACTCTCTTCTTTTTTCAGCATGCTTTTTTTAAATTATAACTTGTTCACATTTATTACAGATCAGGGGTCTGAAGATACTGGCTTCCTGATAAAAAAAAATGCACCGAACATTGTTTTTTTTTCTTTCCCTTTTCAAAACTCAATCATGTTGCGCAAAGCCAAAGACAAAAAACAACATTTTTCTTCTACAAAACAACCAAGAGATCAGTTCCACAACACAAGCCGTAGATGACAAACTTTCAACAAGCATCATAAGGCCCAGTTCAACAACCACTTCAAAGGCAACATGAACATAATATACGAACAGGTGAGGTCCAACTAGAGACACCAAGAAGATAGTGAAACAGTTGATTCTTTTATCATGTACTGGCTAAAAACTTCAATTTTAGGGACCTCCATGAAGAAACTAATTCGTGACAAAATTGTAGTCAGATGCGTCAGATGCTTGATCCCAAGCTGTAAGAGAGTATCCAAATAATTCCAGACCTCACATTAGATGGGGCCATCAGACGCACACGACAATGTGGGATGATCTAATCACAACACCTCATGAGATCACCAGAATGCATCAGTAGTGAACGACTAGCTGATAGCAATGTTGCTGTCCATTCTGTTAATCACAATAGAACTCGCAGACAAGGGCAGAGCAACTACAAGGCCAAACCCAGATGAGAACCTCACTACAATGATCAGCAGAAGAAAGGGCATACACAGCAGCACAGAGCGGAAGCAGGGTGCCACCGATGCGGTAACCAGGCCCATCATCAGAGACGTGCATACCCCGCCACTTTTGTCACCTGCCACAATTGTGGCACGATAGGCCACTATGCTAAGTGTTGCCGTGCGAAAAGAATACATGAAGTTAAGCATGACTCGGATGACAGTGAAAGTAACCAGGTGCTGTTCATTCTGTCAATCACAATAGAACTCAGAGACAATACCAGTCTATTTGGTTCAGTATCCATCGGAACAGATACTACACTTTGATCTTAGCCAAAAGGCCGAGGAAGACTTGCAATTTTATCAATAATCGCCATTGAAAGTATGGTTCAGAAAACACGCTGGTTGATGAAGAAAATGGCTTTAATTAATTGTATGAATAATTTTTCTTAATATCACCTTATCGGAAAATATTGTAAATACATCTGTAAACTTGATAATAGCAGTTATAAGTGTATATTTGTAAATATGAATTTAATTGAAGGTTAAAAGTAATGTATTATGTAAATGACGAAACCCGTCTAGTGTCTAAATGACGGTTACTAACGGTATATAAAGCTGTTGAAATTTATGAATTTAAGTAAGATTCTTGACCTGTTTTCCGTACTAATCGCAGCCTCGTCTTGAAATTTCGGTAATTGATTAATAATAGTTTCCTAATTCTACAGAACGCTGACTTGAAAAGCTTAATTAATTAAATGTTAATTACTCTCTTCTGTTTACAAGATCCACACTACGAGGATCAGCAGAAGAAAGGGCACACACAGAAGCACAGGTCGGAAGCTGGATGCCACCGCTCCAGTAACAGGACCCGTCATCAGAGACGTGCATGCCCCGCTATTTCAGTCACCTATCATAATTGCAGCACGATTGCAGCATGATTGCAGCACGATTGCAGCATAATTGCAGCACGATTGCAGCATAATTGCAGCACGATTGCAGCATAATTGCAGCACGATTGGCAACTATGCCAAATGTTGCCGCACACGAAGTTAAGCATGACGTCATGAATAAATGACTCGGATGACAGTGAAAATTACCCAAGTGCATACCTTGGTGTTAGGGTTAGGAAAATCAGCCTGAGTAAATCTTGGTGAACCGACATCACCATCCATTGAGCACCACTGCAATTCAAATTGGACTCTGGCACAGATATGACTGCTAACATCCATGAGAACATCTACAAACTAAAGAGAAACCTACTGGCCCTCTTATGCTCACAAAACCCTACATGGTCCGCGACGCATTCTGCTCAAAGTGACTGGAATGATAACTTCAACTGAAGTGATGAGTGTAAATTTAGATATCTGAATGTGATTAGTATGGTCAATAATTAATTATTTACTTTTTACAATTGGAAGAAGAGGCTTTACTAATTAATTGAACATTTATTGTGGAAGCTGATAACGATAACGTCTTTTTATTGTTGGAAGCCAAGGGGACGTTACTCTCACAAAACCCTATATGGTCCACGCCGCATTCTGCTCAAAGTGACTGCACATTGACGTCATGAATAAATTTGTGCAAAATGTAACCCTGTGTCCACTTTTGATTACCATTTTCATATCTCTCTTTCTCTCTCTCTTTCTCTTTCTTTCTCTCTCTCTCTTTCTTTATGTCTCTCTTTCTTTCTCTTTGTTTCTCTTTCTCTCTTTCTTTATCTCTCTCTTTATTTATTTATCTCTCTCTTTCTCTCTCTCTCTCTCTTTCTGGTTTGCATGTCGAACCCGAACAGAAGACTGCACATTAACGTCATAAATAAATTACCATTTTCATAGAAGAGATGCCGATAACATTGTAGCAGAAACATTGTTACGGTCACACTGTTGAATACTCTATCGATTATTCTAGGCTGTTATGATGATGATGATGATGATGATGATGATGATGATGATGATGATAGTGATGATGATGATGGTCTAAAATTTCTTAAGGAAATGACTATTCTAAAAGACTTACTTGCCTAGTATGCAGGATTTTTTTTTGATACGTCACTGCTGAACGTTTTTTTATAAGTATACAGGGTGACCCCCCCCCCCAAAAAAAATGGGCCCCAACTCTAATTAGGCCCCGTTTCTTAGTGTTTCGTCCGAATGAAATGAATTTTTGGTCATAACTAGTTTATTATATTCAAAACATCACATCAAAACACTAGGGTCTTCGGCCTTTTTTTCTCCGTTCTTCAGCATGTGTTCTAGATGGCCTCCATTCAGCTCTGTGCATTTCTTGAGGCGCAGAACGAAGTTGTCTATGACGTTCTAACAGACTGAATTGGGAATGGCTCTCATCTCCTCCCTAGTTGCTTCCTTGAGTTCCGTGATGGTTCTGGGTTACCCTGCATACACTCTGTCCTTAAGATAGCCCCAAAGGAAAAAATCTGGGATATGGGGTGGCCACTCAAAATTAGTCTTGAGACTGATCACTCGGCCTCCTAAAAGACTTACTTGCCTAGTATGCAGGATTTTTTCTCCTGAACTTGACACGTCACTGCTGAGCGTTTTTTATAGGTATATTTGACGTTAATTTCATGAACATAAAAGCGGTTTTACACAAAAATATATAGTTCTTTATTAATCTATCTCAGGTACATGGTTCGGGCAGAGAGATAGATAGAGAAAAACAGTAACAGTTTGTGTCTAACAATGTCTACTTTAAGAGCTACATAATAACACATGCATTTGTCTCGCCTAGAAATGAATCTGTCCCAGTTTGAAAGATCAACGTACTGCAGCATGATGGCGATTGAACTGCTGCTGTTTCTGTTGTGATAACTTTGTGCAGCTGGACAAATGGCATCCATTGGTAAACGGACTTTCCGGTTTAATAGATCTGCATTCACTTATTATGTGGTTTACTATTTCATTTCTTTGTCCACGGCGTCTACATTTACTGTTTTCCTGGGTATAATCTATTTTAGCTTTAATGTAATCGCAATGTTCTGTGCAGCTGTCAGTAACGATTCCGTTTCTCTGTTCAAGTACTCTTTTCGTATGCGTGTCCAAATGTTTAGGGTTGGGGTAGCTCCATAACTGGCAAGGAACATCTCTAGTATTTCTGAGTGCTCTTGCGTTTTCAGAGTGCTCTTTTAAATGTATCCACAAAACGTTCGACCTCGACGTTGGATTAAGGTTGAAAAGGTGGAGTACAGATGTGTTTAATACTATTCTGTTTGCAGAAATCTGTGAATTTTGCTGAAGTGAATACAGTACCATTGTCAGAAACTATGGTCTCTGGTACTCCAAATCTGCTAAAAATATGTTGCAGTTTTAAGATTGTTTCCTTATAAATAATTCGATTCATTGGAAAAATCTCATATTTTTCTTGTGGTTTTTGGTATGTTTTGCTGGATTCCAGGACAAGAATTTATCTGGTTTAGTGGATTTAGCGATTCAGGAGCCGCCTTCCCAGGACTAACACTTGATTTCTTTATTAAATACATAGAAAACCGTTCATTTAAGGTTGTTTACTACCTCTCAAACATTGAGTAAATAAAGCAGTTGTGAAGAAGAAGAATGTTCTGCTCTCCGATGGCCCACCTCACTATGCTCATTTTTCTTGTGGTCTTTGGTATGTTTTGCTGGATTCCAGGACCAGAATGCACCTGGTTTAGTGGAGTATTCAGTCTAGTGTTGTTATTTGTTTAGCAACACTAGAATATACAACATTATTTTCCTCGTATGTGCCCATGTATATCCCTGTTAAAGGGATGGTATTTATACATCAAATACTATGCAATTTAAAAAAATATTTCGTCAGGGCTTGCTCATGAAGGGAATTATCCTCATGTCAGGATACTCTGACAAACTATTGTGCAGATTTTTTGTTTATTCAGAGGTAGTTGAACGAACTTCCCCGTTTGATCACCGATGGATTGCTTTACTATTTGCAGAATTAAAACGTACATTCAAATCTCTTTTGCGGCTAAATGTGTAATCTTGAGTAAATGTTCTTTTTAATTCGACTGATGGTTTCACTTTATGTATTGTAAATGTGTAATCTGGAGTAAATGTTCTTTTTAATTTGACTGATGGTTTCACTTTATGTATTGTAAATGTGTAATCTTGAGTAAATTTTCTTTTTAATTTGACTGATGGTTTCACTTTATGTATTGTATCCAAGATTTAATTTTAGTCATTATGAGATTTTCATCTATATTTTTCTTTGCGTATATTTTTTCTATTCATCCATTGTTACCTGAATTCATTTATTAGTATTATATTAGTTTCTGTCGATGTTGATCCAATGTAACTCGTGTTTATAAAAAAAATGCTCAAGAGTTGTTTTTAGTATAAATTTTTTATACTTGGATTATAGATGTCTTTTTAATTTGACTGATGTTTTCACTTTACGTATTGTATCCAAGATTTCATCTATATTTTTCTTTTTTCTATTCATTCATTGTTAATCAGTGCGATTTTTACCTAAATTCATTTATTACTACATGTATTATATTAGTTTATGTCGATGTTGATCCAATGTAACTCGTGTTTATAAAAAATGCTCAATAACAAGTAGAGCTGTTTTTAGTATAAATTTTTATACTTGGATTATAGAGTTTTTTATATTCGAATCATTTGATACACTTGTTCAAATACAAATATTACAATATTTATGTTTAATCTCAGTTGTTTCCAATTAAACAGGACATTTTCATGTTTAAAAAAATCAATAACGCAAAAAGATAATTATATTTACTATGTCAAAATATTTACCCGATAAAATCGATAAAGTTCAATCTCCTCACTTATTTAATTTTTTTAAAAATCTTGAATGCGTCTACGTGATGTGGAAATAAGAAATGCATATACAATTAAAACATCAAAATCTTGCAAATTATTTTTTAATCAATCATTGAATTTCGACAGGAATAAAGATATTTATAAATTTATTGCTAGCTTTTGCTATTTTTTACGGCATTTCAACAGCGTATTTATAATGCCGAAAAACGTCTTAAGCCCTTTTACTTAACGTAATAGACGAGGCTTATTTGAAATTTACGTCCTCATCACATATTAAACATGGCTATTTATTTAACACCACACTACACTGCAACTAATTACAATATAGAGTTCAGTCATTGACAAATCTAGTCACAAGTGTGTACTGCTTAGTGAGATGTCAAATATTTAGAGAAAAACAAATAGTCAAAAATGTCAAAAATTCATAGAAAAACAAAATGCCATAAATGATGTCAAAATATTATATACAAACAAAATGTCAAAAATGATGTCAACAATTTCTAGAAAAACAATGTCAAGAAGGATGTCAAAAAATTATACAAAAATAAAATGTTAAAAATGATGTCAACAATTTATAGAAAAACAAAATGTAAAAAGATTTATAGAAAAACAAAATGTCAAAAATGATGTCAAACATTTATAGAACAACAAACTGTCAAAAATGATGTCAAAAATTTATAGAAAAACAAAATGTCAAAAATGATGTCAAAAGTTCATAGTAAATCTAAATGTAAAAAATAATGTCAAAAATTTATAGAAAAGCCAAATGTCAAAAATGATGTAAAAAATTAATAGAAAAGCCAAATGTCAAAAATGATGTAAAAATTAATAGAAAAGCCAAATGTCAAAAATGATGTAAAAATTAATAGAAAAACAAAATGTCAAAAATGATGTAAAAATTAATAGAAAAGCCAAATGTCAAAAATGATGTAAAAAATGTCAAAAATTTATAGAAAAACAAAATGTCAAAAATTAATAGAAAAACAAAATGTTAAAAATGATGTAAAAAATTCATAGAAAAACAAAATGTCAAAAATTTATAGAAAAACAAAATGTCAAAAATTCATAGAAAAACAAAATGTCAAAAATTCATAGAAAAACAAAATGTCAAAAATGATGTAAAAAATTTATAGAAAAACGAAATGTCAAAAATTTATAGAAAAACACGAGAATAATTTTTATTTTGTTTATTTTAATTCAGTTAGTTCTCAGAGATCAAGGGGATTCTTTCTGGAGCTAACATATTGTTTCTTTATGATTTACATAAATATTTGAGTGTTTATTTAGGCATCTTTCTTTAGTTTCCAAACATGTAATTGTGGTCTTTGCATGGTTTTGCCAGATTCTAGGACTACAAATGGTCTGGTCTGGTGAAGTATCCAGCTTAGTGTTGTCATTTCTGGTAGCATCACAAAAATAAATTGCAGCATTAATTTTCTTACATTGGTCAGTGTGTAGCTATGATGAAGGGATCTTACCGGGTTAACATATAAGAAGACTTTTTTTTTCAATTTTCTTATCTTTTTGTTTATTTTGGTGATGGGACATCCTACCGGATGCTAGACATTCGCCCGCTAGTTCAGACACTCAAGTGTGCGTCCCCATGTGAATATTTAAATCATATCTTTTCAAAAATGTTGAGCCACAAACTTCACAGGGAAAAGGTTTTTCTCCCGTGTGTTTTGCCATATGGTATTTTAAATATGTTGTCCTTGTAAACGTTGAACCACACACTTCACAAGAACAAGGTTTTTCCCCAGAGTGAGTGCTTATGTGTCTTTTTAAATTTGCTTTATCTAAAAATGCTGACCCACACACTTCACAAGAGAAAGGTTTTAGTCCAATGTGTGTGCACATATGTTTTCTTAAATTTGATTTTTGGGAAAATTCTAAGCCACACACCTCACAAGAAAAAGGTTTTTCGCCAGTGTGCGTTCGTATGTGTCTTTTCAAATTTGATTTAACCGAAAACGCTGTGCCACAGACTTCACAAGAATACGGTTTTTCCCCAGTGTGTGTTTTCAAGTGGTCTTTTAAATATGAATTCTGTGAAAACGCTGCGTCACACAATTCACAACAAAAAGGTTTTTCTCCAGTGTGAGTTCGAATGTGTATTTTTAAAGTAGACAATTCTGAAAACGCTGAGTCACACACCTTACAAGAATAAGGTTTTTCACCAGTGTGTGTTTTCATGTGCCTTTTTAAATTCGATTTTAGCAAAAATGCTGAGGAACACACTTCACAAGAAAAGGGTTTTTCCCCAGTGTGATTTCGCATGTGTATTTTCAAAGTAGGTTTATCTGAAAATGCTAAACCACATATTTCACAAGAGAAAGGTTTTTCACCAGTGTGTTTTGTCATGTGGTTTTTTAAATATGATCTTGCTGAAAACGCTGAACTACAAATAGCACAAGTATAAGGTTTTTCCCCAGTATGTTTGCGCATATGTATTTTTAATGTTGATTTATCTGATAATGATGAACCGCATACTTCACAGGAAAAAGGTTTTTCCCCAGTGTGAGTGCGGATATGTCTTTTTAAGGTTGATTTATCTGCAAATTCTGAGCCACACACTTCACAAGAAAAAGGTTTTTCGCCAGTATGTGTTGTCATGTGGTATTTTAAATATGATCTTGCTGCAAACGCTGAACCACAAAGATCACAAATATAAGGTTTTTCTCCAGTGTGTGTGCGCATATGTATTGTTAATGTTGATTTCTCTGAAAATGCTGAACCACAAACATCACAGGGAAAAGGTTTTTCCCCAGTGTGAGTGCGTATATGACTTTTTAAGGTTGATTTATCTGCAAATTCTGAGTCACACACTTCACAAGAAAAAGGTTTTTCCCCAGTGTGAGTGCGCATATGTCTTTTTAAGGTTGATTTATCTGCAACGTCTAAGCCACACACTTCACATGAAAATGGTTTTTCTCCAGTGTGAGTAGGCATATGGTTTTCTAAAGTTGATTTCTCTGAAAAGCCACACAACATATTTTGGATTTGCTCCATTGTCACTGTGAAAGAATAATAGGTTTAATGTATAAAAAATAAATAAAAATGTGTAAAAATATTCCAATTTTTCTTCAGAAATTTATTTACAATAATTATGTGATAATAATTACCATAGAGTTCATTAAGGTAAAATTGATTATTAGATAATTACCATGAAATTGATAACTACAAGTAAATTTTGGAAATTATTTTCAGATTTTAATTTTCAGATCGAATCAATATGTAATTCTTGACACATGTTTCAAAATTTAAAGCTGAAATTTTAGCTTTTTAAACATAGATAAAATCAGAAAACTAAAGTGTTATAAAATTTTTAGACCGTTGTCATGAAAAAAGATTAAAAAATAATACAAAGTATGAAAAACAATTTTATGTAAAATGATCCAGAATTCTGTTTTTAGTTGTAAATTTACAAAGTCAATTGGTGAATGAGCTATTTGAAATGGGGGAAGTTGGAGGAATTTTTACCCTTCTTCATCAGGTAACTATTTCATTGTTGTAAAGTTGTAAATTTACAAAGTCAATTGGTGAATGAGCTATTTGAAATGGGGGAAGTTGGAGGAATTTTCACCCTTCTTCATCAGGTAACTATTTCATTGTTGTAAAGTTGTAAATTTACCAAGTCAATTGGGAGCAATAATATTACTATAAATAAAACCTTACTGGATGCCTTGACCATCAAGAAGGATCAGGTAGTAACAATTAGGGCTAGGTTAAAAAGGATCCCTAAGAGGCAACACATATGGCCGCTGAATTGTCTGCAGAAGAATGATGAAGGGTTTCTCATCAATATATCGCTTGTGTCATGTTGCCAGATGGGTGTCTTGTGACCACAAATGAAGGTTGTCACATCTGGGTTGGTGCACCATCCACTAGTCTATCCCTCTTAGAGAAGGTCCAAAAGAGAGTATCTAATATTTCTGTTAGTATCCACAAAGCACCAGCCCCTAATAGGTCCCTCACTGTCAACCAAGCTCCAGCCCCTGTCTCATCGCCACATGCTCGTTTTACAAGTACTTCAATTGAATGTGCCCCAATGAACTGGCTGCTCTGCTGCCCCCCTCAGCAAAAACTCGACCAGCCCAACAATCAGCTAAACCCCATCCATACACTGTGGAACTCCCCGGATGCAGGAGAGCCTTCTACTCCAATAGCTTCCTTTCTCCAGCTGCCAGCCTTTGGAACTTGCTCCGTTTCCCCGACTGTACCGACATGTAGAAATTTGAAACTAATGTGAACAAGCATCTCGCTGCACAGCTCCCAATTTAGGATGACCCTCCCCTAAACTTTCACTCTAATTCTCTGTAGCCTCTTACGTCTACAGTGGCAACTTGCCTTGTTTGGGGTGAACTAAGTTAAAAAAAGGAAAAGAAATAAAACTAGAGCATACATAGGGGCGACAGGTTGCAATTTTAAAACTAGGTATAGAAATAACTTATCTTTATTTAAAATGAGACTGAATGTAGGCTCTAACGATCCACCATCAATAGCTACTATGGCAACTTGCCTTGTTTGGGGTGAACTAAGTAAAAAAAGGAAAATACTAAGTTTTAAAAAAAATGGAATTGTTATTATTTGCTATAGTATCCAACAGAAGACAAAAGGGTTGAAGAGAACAAATATTCCGAAAATAACTGTTACCAAAGACAATAAAAGTTACTTTTTTACCTACGGATCTTTTTGTGTTTTAAAGTATGTTTTAAGCGCTTTTATTTACATATTTCATCGAGGACTTCGAAGCCTTGTAAAAATGCTGAATTCAACATAGCGTCAGCGTGTGAAACCATGTGTAAGTCGAAAATCGCTCACAAATCGAAAATTAAAGAAAAATCCAGCGTATGTCTGTCACAAATCGGGCGAAAATTTTATGTTAAAAAACAATTGCATCCTATATTCATCTCTAGTACTGTTACCAATCTGATGATTGTAACTTATTTTATCTTTATAATATCTTTGTAATTAGACGTGTGTGAATCACCAGCTCTTATTTAGATGGGAAACTATGAAATCTATGTATGTGTAAGTATAATACCTTTGTGTATGCTCTTTATTTGCAACTTGATTTGAAAAATGATTTAAATCGTCAAAATACACACACACACATATATATATATATATACAATATGAATAATAATATATGTATATACAATAATATATATATATATATATATATATATATATATATATACAATATGAATAATAATATATATATATACAATAATATATATATATACAATATGAATAATAATATATGTATATACAATAATATATATATATATATACAATATGAATAATAATATATGTATATACAATAATATATATATATATATACAATATGAATAATAATATATGTATATACAATATAATTATGAATATATATTTTATCTACATACGTTTAATGCTATCAGGAATCGTCAGTGTAGAGAAAAGTATTCATACCGGTCGCTGGATTCGAACTCGAAAATGTTGCAAATTAAAATCCCGACGTCTTAGTCCAGGCGGTCGTCATCAACAACCCGGTAAATTAGCTAAATATTAAACCTATTTAAAGGCAGCCGTCGTCAAGGTGCTCGACTACTGAAAGGAACATATATATATATATATATATATATATATATATATATATATATATATGAAGCAATCCAACAAAAGATATAAGCGTCAACAAATATCTTATAATTAGTGAAACATCCGGATAAAAACTGAAGCTCAATATACTGGATAGAGCATTAATAGTATTAAAAGTATTGTTGAATATAGGAGACAACTCGTGTCTAGATATCCTTTGGTAGATCCTTTCAATAGTTCGAATTAGGATGTTAATTTCAGAGGGGAATTGGCTGATGAATTTGCCATAATTTGCATCTGTCTTCCAAGTACTTTCGAACCCATCTGAGTCCATCTTCAGGGGAAATGAGGTTAATCAGTTCTAGATCATGTGTAGTATTTATAGAAGGTGTTTGGTGGGAATTATGTACTAAGTACACAACTATATTGGAGCTATAAACATTTTAGAATATTATTACTAATATTAAAGTTAATTCTATTAATTAGGGTTTTTTTGGTTTTAATATATAGGACTTCTAATATATGGAGTTTTTGTTTGTTAGTACTAAATTCTAAGATTTTGGTATTTTCTACTAAGAGTTTTCTGAATTCCGATCGGGGGCAGGAGTGGTTGTAAGTTAAGTGTTGGGCTATGGCGCTAGTATCAGACAAATGCATCGTCAATCTTCTTGACAAAATGAAGATAGACCCAGATGGGTCCGAAAGTACTTGGAAGACAGATGCAAATTATGGCAAATTCATCAGCCAATTCCCCTCCGAAACTAAGATCCTAATTCGGACTATTAAAAAAAATAACAAAATAATATTTAAACAGAGATGTCGCCAAGATCAAGTCCAAATGAAAAAAAAACCGTCTCTCTCAACTGTATAAAAAAACGTTGTTCAGTTCAACATAAAACAATCCAGCACTATTCTTTTCTTTCGTTCGCTTTCCAATCCCACATTCAGAACGATCTCCACATAACTGACTGAATCTTCACTTTCGCTCTCTTATTGAAAAAAAATGTGACGCATGTAAACCAACTTAATTTGCATAAATTCATTCGACACCGCTGCCCGGATTTTCAAATAAAAACCTTATTTCACTTTCTGACGCCTTTCTCCTCCCACTCCTCTTTCTTTTTTGTCGTCACATAGCATACCAGATGCCACCTCTTTGAACGGCGCCGACAAGTGTCTGCATCTACGTCACTCAGTCGCTCTCGTTACACCCCCTCTGATCTCATGATCACACGTGTGGCAACCTGGTGCAGGTCTTTTTTGTCTAGTGCGTCTCTGCGGTAATACAGTTGTGACTTCTTCCTCAGATAACTCGTCCGCAAGGGGAGCATCCGATGCATTTGTACAAGGCCTTGGACTGTCTGGCCTTCTCCGTGGTCATGCGACCACAACTTCCTCCTCTGATGACTCGTCTCCAGAAGAATCACCCGATACATCTGTGCTAAGCATGGGGCTATTTACGCCGCTCATAGTGATCACTCGCGCACTCTGAGTGGACGAATCACTGTCACTTCCACTTTCTGAGGTAGTTGAGCCTATAACGGGTCATAGGCCCCTTACATGCCGAGGCATCCCATCAATGAGGACATTCTGTGAGCTAATCACACCTGTAATGTATCCAACTGCATAAGGGGATGTATACCGTCCATTCGGACTTCTCATCAAAACATGATCTCCCACCTTGTAACACAAGTGTTGCTGTTCGGGCTCATCGGGGGACACCATATCGATGCCCTTCAGTCTGACCGTGTAACAATGGATCATGTTAGCAGGAGCTGTCAGGGGTGACACATCGTCCTTTGGGGTGGCATTGTACCAATAAACTGCTTCCATCACTGAACACAGTTTTCTTGCGGCAATCCGCTTCACACTTCGATGGCACCGCTCTGTGATACCATTACCTGATGGTATATGTGCACAGCGAAATCACAGTCGAACTCCCCACTCATTTATAAAGTCTCTCAAACTCTTACTGCAGAATGCTGGGTCATTATCCAGGAGTATCTCAGTTGGTGGCCCGCGCCGCAAAATACATTTTCTAATTGATGTTTGCATCGTCTTGCCGTCTGAGACAACGCCAAATAGAAAACCGTGTAGGCCCACAGTCGATGATCGACAGATAGTGCTTTCCCTGATAATGTGTTATATCTATCCCCACTCGATACCAAGTATCACTGACATCCAAGTTCCCCTTCGGCCAGCACACGGACAGTGGATCGATCGACTGACACTCTTTGCACTCTCTCACTACTGTCCTGATGGATGCCTTAGAAATCCTGGGATCGACCCTGCTAACAAAGCACCATGTCCTTTTTATGCCAGGGTGACCACTTTTGCAATGGATAGCCCTGATTTGGTCGGATTCTGGACTGGGTGTTGATACAGCACACACATGGCCCTGGGGTTCAGCTGCTTTTCTAATTAAGTTAAACCATCGTTGCGTGTCATTATCCGCTCGGTTATATTCTGACTTTAATAATCTGTACTCTTCTATCAGGCTTAAAAGCACACCCAGTCGTCATCTTATTGAAGTAATAACGAAGGTCCAACAAAACGCAAATCACTCTGGAGTAAAGAACGAAGGTCCAAAGAAACGCAAATCACTCTGTCCGTAGATCACAAAGTCTTCTGTCAGCTTCCAAAGCAGATCTCTACGTTTGTCACACGTGCACTTACTTCGCACCGTTTCGTTGAAGACGGTAAGAGACCCGTTTTTATTAGGCCTAATTTGCATGCGTGCAATGTGACTTCTGCGAGACTCCGTGTGAACCGTACGTAATAAAGGTTCACAGACGCCATGTTGAATTCTTTTCCTTCATCCGCAGCGCACAGGATAGACAAACACGAGGACATTTCGCAGGAAAGCCCCCTTCACGTTCCCCACACTTATCAGCATTTCGCTTGCTGCTCTAGTATGCACTCTGGACTTTCCTGTAAGGGTATCCATTATCCATTTGTGTACACAGGCAGAGTCAGTAAAAAGATACAATATGGATGCCTCTCACATCAACGCCATATTAACGCCTTTTAGTACAGCATAAAGTTCTGCCAAATGTATGTGCTGTGTATCCTTTGCTTTGCGTATCCAACTTGCATCTTCTATCACAGCTCCATCCTGCTCCAGCAGAACTCAGATCACCAAAGAGCTTGCATCAACCCAGACATCGACCTCACGACCGTCAACACACCACCTGCCTCGTACGGGGTCTCCTTTGTGCACTCTCGCAACAATTTCTGTCCTCATCGTGGTCAACAGAATATCGTCCACCTCATCATCCCAGCTCTTTGTAACTGCCACTGCTCTCCTTTTGATAAATGCGGCTGCCACTCTGATCCATCTGCCCACTGGGAAGTGCCCAACTAGTTTTCCACACAAAGAAAACACGACACGTCTGGTGATGCAGCGTGGCATACTCGGGATCTCGTTACCTCGTTCCCATTTTAGCATATTGCATTCCTGCCAAACTTTCAAGCCGAGTACCTGCGCACCGTCTTGAAGCTGTTCAGGTTCCTTACTCAACAATCCAAAGTCGGCCAGATGCTGCCTCACTTTAGCTGCGGACACTATGTTAACATTTATAAAAACATCATCGATATATGCTGATGTTGCCCGTTGAATAGAGTCGTCCCTCGACAATGCAGCGTCTACAATAGCTCGCATAATGGCTGGTGCCACATTGAGACCAAAACCCATGCGCGTCAAGCAGTACCTCTTCCCCTCCAAGCACTGATACATTAGGGCATTTCGTTCGCCACTCTCTCAGCTTGTGCGCACATATGTCTGCATGTGCCGTGTAGGCATCGATGTGCTCATTCAGTTCACAAAAATTCAGAACTGGCCACACCTTAGATTTGTTCTGCTGGAAGATTGCCATTAGCGGAATTAGGCTCTTTGGGGGTCCTAGTTTGTCTTCAGAATAAGGAAGAAGCCATCCATTGTTCAGCCATGTTTGAAACTCACGTCTATAGTCCTGGCGGATTTGAGCGGGTACTGAGTATTCAGGCACCCTATTTTTGAGTTTACCAGGTGGTTGATCACCTGACCACTTCCACGACACCGTCCACACTTAGGCCAGTTCGTCAAACGTGGCGCTAAAATCAGGTTCCTCTATCGTGATCGCAGCACAAGCATGTGGACCCGTTTTATAAAAGATGGCTTCGCCAGACTGGTCAATGCTGACCCCACCGAACATCTTAATAACATCCATCCCAAGTAACATGTCGAAACCTAACAGCCGACTGTGTACGACCAAGACATCGACCTTTACAGGGCTCATATCGATTATTGCCAACAAAATGGTTCCAACGCCATGACTATGGATAGTTGTACCGTCAGCGGTCATAATGTTCGATCTCCGACAATTCCAAGGACTGCATATTGAGCCAGTTACTATAGACCGGGAACATCCAGAGTCCACCAGTGCTCTGCGTTTCTTTCCATCGATCCACACTTCAACGGTAGGGAGCGCCTCTCTTAAATTGACTGAGGAGAGACCGGCATTGATATCTCGCCTCCGTTTTCATTTCCCAGACACTCAGATGCAATGTGTCCTATATTCTGACATCTATAACATTGTATCTTTCCTCGTGATTTATATTTGGGGCCAGTATGCACTTCACCAGACTGATACTGGCAGTTCCTTGGGAAGTGGTTTGGTCCAGAGCATTTATAGCACATAATGCTTCCACTAGCCGGCACAGTTCATGATGTTTGATTAGCTTTAAACTGAACTGGTTGTATAGCTGCCGCAACTAATTCCTTGTCGTCCGCCATGATATCCTGTGCTCTCGTTACAATCTGCCCTAGACTTATGTCATGTTAAGGCCGAGATAGTTTGTAGAAAAAAAATAACGAAATAATATTTAAACAGAGATGTCGCCAAGATCAAGTCCAAATGCAAAAAAAACCCTGTCTCTCTCAACTGTATAAAAAAAAACGTTGTCATGTTCAACATAAAAAAATCCAGCACTATTCTTTTCTTTCGTTCGCTTTCCAATCCCACGTTCAGAACGATCTCCACATAACTGACTGAATCTTCACTTTCGCTCTCTTATTGAAAAAAAATGCGACGCATGCAAACCAACTTAATTTGCATAAATTCACACGACATCGCTTCCCAGATTTTCAAATAAAAACCTTATTTCACTTTCTGATGCCTTTCTCCTCCCACTCCTCTTTCTTTTTTGTCATCAGCGAGCGTTTTCGAGTTTGCCCCCCACACACACAGCATACCAGACGCTGCCTCTTTGAACGGCGCTGACAAGTGTCTGCATCTACGTCAATCGGCCGCTCTCCGTTACACCCTTTTTCTCAGCCTTACAAATGCATTACAAATCTACCAAAGGATATCTACACACGAGTTGTCTCTTATATACATATATATATATATATATATATATTTATTATTTTTAATTTTGGATCAAGACTACAATTACAGAAAAAAAAGGACAAAAATTTCATAAACTTTAAATTGCTTCCGTTTAGAAACTGATTTTTTCGTGGAGAGGCAAAACGAAAGATTACAAGTCAGCCGATTTTTTAAAAAGCGTATATATTTCGTTTATTTATTAAAATAACTTGCGTAATCTACTGTTTTGCCTCCTCAGGCTAGGAGCAAAGTGTAGTATGGAAAAATCCTTCTAAACTGAGGTAAGATCCAGAGTGCCCCTTTTTGGGAAGCTTGCTTTTTCCCTACAAAACGGAAGATTACTTAAGTACGGCGATAAATATTTCATACCCCCCCCCCATTTCTGCCCTCATGGGGAGGCAAGTAAATAGTGACAAAAAACTAAAAATATTTTATTTGTTTTATTTATGGACCCTCTGCCTTAAAATAAATATTACAATGTTAAAAGAAAGAAAAAAATTCCGAAATATACTGCATTTATTAAAATAAATAAAAGGTTTATTTACAAGTGTTTTGTAAATAGCGAACACGTGTATTGCGAGGTCAACCGGAAGACGCTGGTGACTTCCGGAATATGTTCCGCGTCTTGTGTTAATGAACTGGGGTCCTTATTGTAGTCTTGATCCTTAATTTTTGATTATTTGGAATTGTTCTTGCGACCGCGGGGCTTCCTCGGGTTTTCACATGGAAACCTCCGTTGAAATTTAGTAATAACAAGGCTGAGTCGGGAGCGATAAAACATGCGCTTTAAAATACTTTACAAACACAAAAAAAGTAGGCAGGTAGGTAGAAAAGTAAAATTTATTACCTTTGGTAACAGTTGATTTTTTTTTTCACCCCTACTTTTGTTCTGATTGATACTCCAGGTAATACCTGAAATCTTTAAGAAAATTAAAGGCAATTGCGCATTTTAAGATTTTTTTTGTTTTCAGTTTAGGAGAGTTCCGTCCCCCCATCCAAAAAAAGCAAACATTTTTAGCTGTATTTCATAGATTTTCCGTAGATTAAAAGTTACCAAATTTTCCAATTTTGTTTGAATAATTTTGGAAAAATTTAAGTTTGTATTTCTGATGAAGGATTTTTGGTCGATGAAGAAAGCACAACAACGCAGCCTCTTATTTCTATAGGTTTTGAGTTTAGCCGCCTTTTTAAAATAAATATTTGGTGCTTATCCAGATTAAGGGAGACATTCGAAAAAATAAAATAAAACAAACTGAGGAATATGTTTGATGTACTGGCTGAACTAATCAAGTAGTTTTTTTTATAAAAGAAAATTAAATTTTATGGATTAACAAGGAAATACGGCTTATTATGAATTTCGGTTATCTCCCTTGAATATCTCTTGAATAAGCCGTAATGGAGGCAGTATTTCCACGCTATTCCTTAATCGGTAAAATTTTATTTTCTTTTATAAAAAATAAAACTACTTGATTAATTTACGTGATTTTTCGTATAGGATTTATTCAACCTATGACAGGTACGTACATCAAACAGATATTCCTCAGTTTTTTTTCAAATGTCTCCCTTAATCTGGATAAACACCAAATGTTTTAATCTATTGGTCCTTACTTCCTGTGGATTATCTGCTGCTGTTTACTAAACTGCACAAGTGCCAAACTTTATTTTATTACAATGTTTTTTTCTTTCAGAAAGTATATTTTATTAAATAAATAAATTTATTAAAATGTTTTAATCTATTGGTCGTTACTTCCTGTGGATTATCTGCCGCTGTTTACTAAACTGCACATGTGACAAACTTTATTTTATTACAATTTTTTTTTCTTTCAGAAACTATATTTTATTAAATAAATAAATTTATTAAAATTTTTTAATCTATTGGTCGTTACTTCATGTGGATTATCTGCCGCTGTTTACTAAACTGCACAAGTGCTAAACTTTATTTTATTACAATGTTTTTCTTTCAGAAACTATATTTTATTAAATAAATAAATTTATTAAAATTTTTTAATCTATTGGTCGTTACTTCATGTGGATTATCTGCTGCTGTTTACTAAACTGCACAAGTGCCCTTTTATTTATTAAATAAAGAAATAATTAAAGTTTTTTTTGTGTTATAAATGTATAAAGTTAAAAACTTAAAACTCAGCATTTGTAATGCATGGGGGAGGGAGATGGGGCTTCCCTTGCGCGAACTGAACTCACCTAAAATGAAAACAAAAAAATGTTAAACTGCACAAGTGCCAAATTAAATGAATTCGTTATTAGTTTTTAAATGTTTATTTTCATCTCATCCCAATATTACGGCGCTTGCGACTTTAAATCAATTTACCAGCACCCCTCTCCGTCTAAAATAAAAATTGGTTTCACCTCGATTATAAAATATAATATATATTTAGAAATATAATATTTAAACGTAATTGCAAAAATGTGAATTAATTCAAGTATACTTACTTTTCGTCAATTTATTTTCAGTTGACTTGTTTTTTAATAAGAACACGGCCGAATTGATGCTGCGATCAGTCAAACAAATCCCGCAGTCAATTTTCAAAATGGTCACCCCGAAAAGCATCTCCGCAGAAAATTAAGATTGGAAAATAAAAAGAATAACTTCGACAACAGTGCCGATGTCTTTGACAAAGGCAGAAGGGAATTTCGGGGAGGACTTGTGGCTTCCGGTGAAAAAAGCGTGTATGGATGCCTGAAAGTGATACAACAATTTTCGGGGTATCTTTTACGACGCTCAGCAGAGTAAAAACGCTAAAAAAACAAATATACAACAAATAAAAGTAACTGTAGGCTGTAAAAGTTATTTTCAAACTTGCCTGTGGCATTTGTTTGTATTTTTTAGACCGTTACAACCGCTATTTATTAGAAATCAATAGTTTTGTCACCGGGACTTGGGGGAAAAATGGCCGATTTGGGGGGGGGGGGCGTTTGGTAAGAAAGCACGTGAATCGGCCATCTTGAATTTTGTGCAAACCTTTGGGGAAAAAAAAACAATAATTTTTTTTTTACATCTAATAAAAACCCATTTATAATACGTAAAAATAAAAACAAATTTCATAGGTAAATAGAAAAATATCTATTCTCGTCGCAGGTCAACTTTACTTGTTGCAAATTTATGTTTTTAAACCCTTTCTCCTTCTTTTTTTGGACCCCGTTCGCGACTCTGCTGAGCGTCGTAAAAGATACCCAATTTTTTTTTCTTCATATTAATTTCAGACTTTACTTTCATCATATTCAAATGATTAACATAATACAGACTATTTGAAAAATAATTTATTTGATTGTTTTCGAAACTTTTTTTAAATTTTCATTGAAAAAAATAAACAAAATAGAATTTTTTTTTTTCAATAAATGTTTTTTTCTTCAACTAATAGTGAAAATATGTGTTTTTCAAAAAATACGTGAAATGTTTTTTGGAAATATTTAGTAAAAATAATAGGGTTAGGGTTAGGGTTAGGGTTAAATGTCCAATTACAGAAATCATTTTGCTTTATTATTGTTCGCTTTATTGATTTTTTGGATAAAAACTTCGGCAGAAGGGAATTTCGGGAGAAAAAAAAGAAGATTATTCGGTGCTTATTTAGAATAGGCTCCCTGCAGAAAATTATTTTCATGTAAAATCATTATTTTGTACTTACTCAGTCATAATTTCTCACTCACGGCACGAAAAAGAATTTAAAAATATCAAGCAGAACTTTAATTAGAACGATTTTTTCATTTCCATAAGGGCGATATTTAAAATCGTTCAAATTAAAGTTCTTAAAATTCTTTTTCGTGCCGTGAGTGAGAAACTATGACTGAATAAGTACAAAATAATGATTTTACATGAAAATAATTTTCTGCAGGGAGCCTATTCTAAATAAGCACCGATTATTCTATTTTGTTTAGTAAAAAAAAAAAGTTTTGAAAACAATCAAATAAATAAATTATTTTTCAAATAGTCTGTATTATGTTAATTATTTGGATATGATGAAAGAAAAGTCTCAAATTAATATGAATAAAAAAAATTGTTGTATCACTTTCAGGCATCCATACACGATTTTTTCACCGGAAGCCAGAAGTCCTCCACGAAATTCCCTTCTGCCCTTTGACAATTTAAAGGCAAAATTATTTTAATTTTATTTATTTCAATATTATTATACTATTTTAATTGAAGTTTTGGTCATATGTTTTTCTAATTATTTTAATTATTAATTTGGTCATATGTTTTTCTAATTATTTAAAATTATTTATTTGGTCATAGAATGAATTTTTTCTAATTAATTATTTTAATTATTAATTTGGTCATATGTTTTTCTAATTATTTAAAATTATTTATTTGGTCATAGAATGACATTTTTTTCAATTAATTATTTTAATTATTAATTTGGTCATATGTTTTTCTAATTATTTAAAATTATTTATTTGGTCATAGAATGACATTTTTCCAATTAATTATTTTAATTATTAATTTGGTCATATGTTTTTCTAATTATTTAAAATTATTTATTTGGTCATAAAATTACATTTTTTCCAATTAATTATTTTAAGTTATTAATTTGGTCATATGTTTTTCTAATTATTTAAAATTATTTATTTGGTCATAGAATGAATTTTTTCCAATTAATTATTTTAATTATTAATTTGGTCATATGTTTTTCTAATTATTTAAAATTATTTATTTGGTCATACAATGACATTTTTTCCAACTAATTATTTTGAGTTATTAATTTGGTCATATGTTTTTCTAATTATTTAAAATTATTTATTTGGTCATAGAATGACATTTTTCCAATTAATTATTTTAATTATTAATTTGGTCATATGTTTTTCTAATTATTTAAAATTATTTATTTGGTCATAGAATGACATTTTTCCAATTAATTATTTTAATTATTAATTTGGTCATATGTTTTTCTAATTATTTAAAATTATTTATTTGGTCATACAATAACATTTTTTCCAATTAATTATTTTAAGTTATTAATTTGGTCATATGTTTTTCTAATTATTTAAAATTATTTATTTGGTCATAGAATGACATTTTTTTCCAATTAATTATTTTAAGTTATTAATTTGGTCATATGTTTTTCTAGTTATTTAAAATTATTTATTTGGTCATAGAATGACATTTTTTTCCAATTAATTATTTTAAGTTATTAATTTGGTCATATGTTTTTCTAATAATTTAAAATAATTTATTTGGTCATAGAATGACATTTTTTTTTCAATTAATTATTTTAAGTTATTAATTTGGTCATATGTTTTTCTAGTTATTTAAAATTATTTATTCGGTCATAGAATGAATATTTTCTAATTAATCATGTTAAGTTATTAATTTGGTCATATGTTTTTCTAATTATTTAAAATTATTTATTTGGTCATAGAATGACATTTTTTTCCAATTAATTATTTTAAGTTATTAATTTGGTCAGATGTTTTTTTCTAATTATTTAAAATAATTTATTTAGTCATAGAATGACATTTTTTTCCAATTAATTATTTTAAGTTATTAATTTGGTCATATGTTTTTCTAGTTATTTAAAATTATTTATTTGGTCGCAGAATGAATTTTTTTCAATTAATTAATTTAAATTATTAATTTGGTCATATGTTTTTCTAATTATTTAAAATTATTTATTTGGTCATAAAATTACATTTTTTCCAATTAATTATTTTAAGTTATTAATTTGGTCATATGTTTTTTCTAATTATTTAAAATTATTTATTTGGTCATAGAATGACATTTTTTTCCAATTAATTATTTTAAGTTATTAATTTGGTCATATATTTTTCTAATTATTTAAAATTATTTATTTGGTCATAGAATGACATTTTTTTCCAATTAATTATTTTAAGTTATTAATTTGGTCACATGTTTTTCTAGTTATTTAAAATTATTTATTCGGTCATAGAATTAATTTTTTCTAATTAATTATTTTAAGTTATAAATTTGGTCATATGTTTTTCTAATTATTTAACATCATTTATTTGGTCATAGAATGAATTTTTTCTAATTAATTATTTTAAGTTATTAATTTGGTCATATGTTTTTTCTAATTATTTAAAATAATTTATTTAGTCATAGAATGACATTTTTTTCCTATTAATTATTTTAAGTTATTAATTTGGTCATATGTTTTTCTAATTATTTAAAATTATTTATTTGGTCGCAGAACTAATTTTTTTCAATTAATTAATTTAAATTATTAATTTGGTCATATGTTTTTCTAATTATTTAAAATTATTTATTTGGTCATAAAATTACATTTTTTCCAATTAATTATTTTAAGTTATTAATTTGGTCATATGTTTTTCTAATTATTTAAAATTATTTATTTGGTCATAGAATGAATTTTTTCCAATTAATTATTTTAATTATTAATTTGGTCATATGTTTTTCTAATTATTTAAAATTATTTATTTGGTCATACAATGACATTTTTTCCAACTAATTATTTTGAGTTATTAATTTGGTCATATGTTTTTCTAATTATTTAAAATTATTTATTTGGTCATAGAATGACATTTTTCCAATTAATTATTTTAATTATTAATTTGGTCATATGTTTTTCTAATTATTTAAAATTATTTATTTGGTCATAGAATGACATTTTTCCAATTAATTATTTTAATTATTAATTTGGTCATATGTTTTTCTAATTATTTAAAATTATTTATTTGGTCATACAATAACATTTTTTCCAATTAATTATTTTAAGTTATTAATTTGGTCATATGTTTTTCTAATTATTTAAAATTATTTATTTGGTCATAGAATGACATTTTTTTCCAATTAATTATTTTAAGTTATTAATTTGGTCATATGTTTTTCTAGTTATTTAAAATAATTTATTTGGTCATAGAATGACATTTTTTTCCAATTAATTATTTTAAGTTATTAATTTGGTCATATGTTTTTCTAATTATTTAAAATAATTTATTTGGTCATAGAATGACATTTTTTTTTCAATTAATTATTTTAAGTTATTAATTTGGTCATATGTTTTTCTAGTTATTTAAAATTATTTATTCGGTCATAGACTGAATATTTTCTAATTAATCATGTTAAGTTAATAATTTGGTCATATGTTTTTCTAATTATTTAAAATTATTTATTTGGTCATAGAATGACATTTTTTTCCAATTAATTATTTTAAGTTATTAATTTGGTCAGATGTTTTTTTCTAATTATTTAAAATAATTTATTTAGTCATAGAATGACATTTTTTTCCAATTAATTATTTTAAGTTATTAATTTGGTCATATGTTTTTCTAGTTATTTAAAATTATTTATTTGGTCGCAGAATGAATTTTTTTCAATTAATTAATTTAAATTATTAATTTGGTCATATGTTTTTCTAATTATTTAAAATTATTTATTTGGTCATAAAATTACATTTTTTCCAATTAATTATTTTAAGTTATTAATTTGGTCATATGTTTTTCTAGTTATTTAAAATTATTTATTTGGTCATAGAATGAATTTTTTCCAACTAATTATTTTAATTATTAATTTGGTCATATGTTTTTCTAGTTATTTAAAATTATTTATTTGGTCATAGAATGACATTTTTTTCCAATTAATTATTTTAAGTTATTAATTTGGTCATATGTTTTTTCTAATTATTTAAAATTATTTATTTGGTCACAGAATGAATTTTTTTCAATTAATTAATTTAAATTATTAATTTGGTCATATGTTTTTCTAATTATTTAAAATTATTTATTTGGTCATAGAATGACATTTTTTTCCAATTAATTATTTTAAGTTATTAATTTTGTCATATGTTTTTTCTAATTATTTAAAATTATTTATTTGGTCATAGAATGACATTTTTTTCCAATTAATTATTTTAAGTAATTAATTTGGTCATATATTTTTCTAATTATTTAAAATTATTTATTTGGTCATAGAATGACATTTTTTTCCAATTAATTATTTTAAGTTATTAATTTGGTCACATGTTTTTCTAGTTATTTAAAATTATTTATTCGGTCATAAGAATTAATTTTTTCTAATTAATTATTTTAAGTTATAAATTTGGTCATATGTTTTTCTAATTATTTAACATCATTTATTTGGTCATAGAATGAATTTTTTCTAATTAATTATTTTAAGTTATTAATTTGGTCATATGTTTTTTCTAATTATTTAAAATAATTTATTTAGTCATAGAATGACATTTTTTTCCTATTAATTATTTTAAGTTATTAATTTGGTCATATGTTTTTCTAATTATTTAAAATTATTTATTTGGTCACAGAATGAATTTTTTTCAATTAATTAATTTAAATTATTAATTTGGTCATATGTTTTTCGAATTATTTATAATTATTTATTTGGTCATAAAATTACATTTTTTCCAATTAATTATTTTAAGTTATTAATTTGGTCATATGTTATTCTAATTATTTAAAATTATTTACTTGGTCATAAAATTACATTTTTTCCAATTAATTATTTTAAGTTATTAATTTGGTCATATGTATTTCTAATTATTTAAAATTATTTATTTGGTCATAGAATGACATTTTTTTCCAATTAATTATTTTAAGTTATTAATTTGGTCATATGTTTTTCTAATTATTTAAAATTATTTATTTGGTCACAGAATGAATTTTTTTCAATTAATTAATTTAAATTATTAATTTGGTCATATGTTTTTCGAATTATTTATAATTATTTATTTGGTCATAAAATTACATTTTTTCCAATTAATTATTTTAAGTTATTAATTTGGTCATATGTTATTCTAATTATTTAAAATTATTTATTTGGTCATAAAATTACATTTTTCTCCAATTAATTATTTTAAGTTATTAATTTTGTCATATGTATTTCTAATTATTTAAAATTATTTATTTGGTCATAGAATGACATTTTTTTCCAATTAATTATTTTAAGTTATTAATTTGGTCATATGTTTTTCTAATTATTTAAAATTATTTATTTGGTCATAGAATGACATTTTTTTCCTATTAATTATTTTAAGTTATTAATTTGGTCATATGTTTTTCTAATTATTTAAAATAATTTATTTAGTCATAGAATGACATTTTTTTCCAATTAATTATTTTAAGTTATTAATTTGGTCATATGTTTTTCTAATTATTTAAAATAATTTATTTGGTCATAGAATGACATTTTTTTTTCAATTAATTATTTTAAGTTATTAATTTGGTCATATGTTTTTCTAGTTATTTAAAATTATTTATTCGGTCATACACTGAATATTTTCTAATTAATCATGTTAAGTTATTAATTTGGTCATATGTTTTTCTAATTATTTAAAATTATTTATTTGGTCATAGAATGACATTTTTTTCCAATTAATTATTTTAAGTTATTAATTTGGTCAGATGTTTTTTTCTAATTATTTAAAATAATTTATTTAGTCATAGAATGACATTTTTTTCCAATTAATTATTTTAAGTTATTAATTTGGTCATATGTTTTTCTAGTTATTTAAAATTATTTATTTGGTCGCAGAATGAATTTTTTTCAATTAATTAATTTAAATTATTAATTTGGTCATATGTTTTTCTAATTATTTAAAATTATTTATTTGGTCATAAAATTACATTTTTTCCAATTAATTATTTTAAGTTATTAATTTGGTCATATGTTTTTCTAGTTATTTAAAATTATTTATTTGGTCATAGAATGAATTTTTTCCAACTAATTATTTTAATTATTAATTTGGTCATATGTTTTTCTAATTATTTAAAATTATTTATTTGGTCATAGAATGACATTTTTTTCCAATTAATTATTTTAAGTTATTAATTTGGTCATATGTTTTTTCTAATTATTTAAAATTATTTATTTGGTCACAGAATGAATTTTTTTCAATTAATTAATTTAAATTATTAATTTGGTCATATGTTTTTCTAATTATTTAAAATTATTTATTTGGTCATAGAATGACATTTTTTTCCAATTAATTATTTTAAGTTATTAATTTGGTCACATGTTTTTCTAGTTATTTAAAATTATTTATTCGGTCATAAGAATTAATTTTTTCTAATTAATTATTTTAAGTTATAAATTTGGTCATATGTTTTTCTAATTATTTAACATCATTTATTTGGTCATAGAATGAATTTTTTCTAATTAATTATTTTAAGTTATTAATTTGGTCATATGTTTTTTCTAATTATTTAAAATAATTTATTTAGTCATAGAATGACATTTTTTTCCTATTAATTATTTTAAGTTATTAATTTGGTCATATGTTTTTCTAATTATTTAAAATTATTTATTTGGTCACAGAATGAATTTTTTTCAATTAATTAATTTAAATTATTAATTTGGTCATATGTTTTTCGAATTATTTATAATTATTTATTTGGTCATAAAATTACATTTTTTCCAATTAATTATTTTAAGTTATTAATTTGGTCATATGTTATTCTAATTATTTAAAATTATTTATTTGGTCATAAAATTACATTTTTTCCAATTAATTATTTTAAGTTATTAATTTTGTCATATGTATTTCTAATTATTTAAAATTATGTATTTGGTCATAGAATGACATTTTTTTCCAATTAATTATTTTAAGTTATTAATTTGGTCATATGTTTTTCTAATTATTTAAAATTATTTATTTGGTCATAGAATGACATTTTTTTCCAATTAATTATTTTAAGTTATTAATTTGGTCATATGTATTTCTAATTATTTAAAATTATTTATTTGGTCATAGAATGACATTTTTTTCCAATTAATTATTTTAAGTTATTAATTTGGTCATATGTTTTTCTAATTATTTAAAATTATTTATTTGGTCACAGAATGAATTTTTTTCAATTAATTAATTTAAATTATTAATTTGGTCATATGTTTTTCTAATTATTTAAAATTATTTATTTGGTCATAAAATTACATTTTTTCCAATTAATTATTTTAAGTTATTAATTTGGTCATATGTTTTTCTAGTTATTTAAAATTATTTATTTGGTCACAGAATGAATTTTTTTCAATTAATTAATTTAAATTATTAATTTGGTCATATGTTTTTCTAATTATTTAAAATTATTTATTTGGTCACAGAATGAATTTTTTTCAATTAATTAATTTAAATTATTAATTTGGTCATATGTTTTTCGAATTATTTATAATTATTTATTTGGTCATAAAATTACATTTTTTCCAATTAATTATTTTAAGTTATTAATTTGGTCATATGTTTTTCTAATTATTTAAAATTATTTATTTGGTCATAGAATGAATTTTTTCCAATTAATTATTTTAATTATTAATTTGGTCATATGTTTTTCTAATTATTTAAAATTATTTATTTGGTCATACAATGACATTTTTTCCAACTAATTATTTTGAGTTATTAATTTGGTCATATGTTTTTCTAGTTATTTAAAATTATTTATTTGGTCATAGAATGAATTTTTTCCAACTAATTATTTTAATTATTAATTTGGTCATATGTTTTTCTAATTATTTAAAATTATTTATTTGGTCATAGAATGACATTTTTTTCCAATTAATTATTTTAAGTTATTAATTTGGTCATATGTTTTTTCTAATTATTTAAAATTATTTATTTGGTCACAGAATGAATTTTTTTCAATTAATTAATTTAAATTATTAATTTGGTCATATGTTTTTCTAATTATTTAAAATTATTTATTTGGTCATAGAATGACATTTTTTTCCAATTAATTATTTTAATTATTAATTTGGTCATATGTTTTTCTAATTATTTAAAATTATTTATTTGGTCATAGAATGACATTTTTCCAATTAATTATTTTAATTATTAATTTGGTCATATGTTTTTCTAATTATTTAAAATTATTTATTTGGTCATACAATAACATTTTTTCCAATTAATTATTTTAAGTTATTAATTTGGTCATATGTTTTTCTAATTATTTAAAATTATTTATTTGGTCATAGAATGACATTTTTTTCCAATTAATTATTTTAAGTTATTAATTTGGTCATATGTTTTTCTAGTTATTTAAAATTATTTATTTGGTCATAGAATGACATTTGTTTCCAATTAATTATTTTAAGTTATTAATTTGGTCATATGTTTTTCTAATAATTTAAAATAATTTATTTGGTCATAGAATGACATTTTTTTTTCAATTAATTATTTTAAGTTATTAATTTGGTCATATGTTTTTCTAGTTATTTAAAATTATTTATTCGGTCATAGAATGAATATTTTCTAATTAATCATGTTAAGTTATTAATTTGGTCATATGTTTTTCTAATTATTTAAAATTATTTATTTGGTCATAGAATGACATTTTTTTCCAATTAATTATTTTAAGTTATTAATTTTGTCAGATGTTTTTTTCTAATTATTTAAAATAATTTATTTAGTCATAGAATGACATTTTTTTCCAATTAATTATTTTAAGTTATTAATTTGGTCATATGTTTTTCTAGTTATTTAAAATTATTTATTTGGTCGCAGAATGAATTTTTTTCAATTAATTAATTTAAATTATTAATTTGGTCATATGTTTTTCTAATTATTTAAAATTATTTATTT
Organism: Sepiola atlantica; assembly: GCA_963556195.1. Classification (NCBI taxonomy): domain Eukaryota; kingdom Metazoa; phylum Mollusca; class Cephalopoda; order Sepiida; family Sepiolidae; genus Sepiola; species Sepiola atlantica. The sequence goes on along the minus strand of OY744549.1, from coordinate 59,794,898 downwards.
GGTCATAAAATTACATTTTTTCCAATTAATTATTTTAAGTTATTAATTTGGTCATATGTTTTTCTAGTTATTTAAAATTATTTATTTGGTCATAGAATGAATTTTTTCCAACTAATTATTTTAATTATTAATTTGGTCATATGTTTTTCTAATTATTTAAAATTATTTATTTGGTCATAGAATGACATTTTTTTCCAATTAATTATTTTAAGTTATTAATTTGGTCATATGTTTTTTCTAATTATTTAAAATTATTTATTTGGTCACAGAATGAATTTTTTTCAATTAATTAATTTAAATTATTAATTTGGTCATATGTTTTTCTAATTATTTAAAATTATTTATTTGGTCATAGAATGACATTTTTTTCCAATTAATTATTTTAAGTTATTAATTTTGTCATATGTTTTTTCTAATTATTTAAAATTATTTATTTGGTCATAGAATGACATTTTTTTCCAATTAATTATTTTAAGTTATTAATTTGGTCATATATTTTTCTAATTATTTAAAATTATTTATTTGGTCATAGAATGACATTTTTTTCCAATTAATTATTTTAAGTTATTAATTTGGTCACATGTTTTTCTAGTTATTTAAAATTATTTATTTGGTCGCAGAATGAATTTTTTTCAATTAATTAATTTAAATTATTAATTTGGTCATATGTTTTTCTAATTATTTAAAATTATTTATTTGGTCATAAAATTACATTTTTTCCAATTAATTATTTTAAGTTATTAATTTGGTCATATGTTTTTCTAGTTATTTAAAATTATTTATTTGGTCATAGAATGAATTTTTTCCAACTAATTATTTTAATTATTAATTTGGTCATATGTTTTTCTAATTATTTAAAATTATTTATTTGGTCATAGAATGACATTTTTTTCCAATTAATTATTTTAAGTTATTAATTTGGTCATATGTTTTTCTAATTATTTAAAATTATTTATTTGGTCACAGAATGAATTTTTTTCAATTAATTAATTTAAATTATTAATTTGGTCATATGTTTTTCGAATTATTTATAATTATTTATTTGGTCATAAAATTACATTTTTTCCAATTAATTATTTTAAGTTATTAATTTGGTCATATGTTATTCTAATTATTTAAAATTATTTATTTGGTCATAAAATTACATTTTTTCCAATTAATTATTTTAAGTTATTAATTTTGTCATATGTATTTCTAATTATTTAAAATTATGTATTTGGTCATAGAATGACATTTTTTTCCAATTAATTATTTTAAGTTATTAATTTGGTCATATGTTTTTCTAATTATTTAAAATTATTTATTTGGTCATAGAATGACATTTTTTTCCAATTAATTATTTTAAGTTATTAATTTGGTCATATGTATTTCTAATTATTTAAAATTATTTATTTGGTCATAGAATGACATTTTTTTCCAATTAATTATTTTAAGTTATTAATTTGGTCATATGTTTTTCTAATTATTTAAAATTATTTATTTGGTCACAGAATGAATTTTTTTCAATTAATTAATTTAAATTATTAATTTGGTCATATGTTTTTCGAATTATTTATAATTATTTATTTGGTCATAAAATTACATTTTTTCCAATTAATTATTTTAAGTTATTAATTTGGTCATATGTTATTCTAATTATTTAAAATTATTTATTTGGTCATAAAATTACATTTTTTCCAATTAATTATTTTAAGTTATTAATTTTGTCATATGTATTTCTAATTATTTAAAATTATTTATTTGGTCATAGAATGACATTTTTCTCCAATTAATTATTTTAAGTTATTAATTTGGTCATATGTTTTTCTAATTATTTAAAATTATTTATTTGGTCATAGAATGACATTTTTTTCCTATTAATTATTTTAAGTTATTAATTTGGTCATATGTTTTTCTAATTATTTAAAATAATTTATTTAGTCATAGAATGACATTTTTTTCCAATTAATTATTTTAAGTTATTAATTTGGTCATATGTTTTTCTAATTATTTAAAATTATTTATTTGGTCACAGAATGAATTTTTTTCAATTAATTAATTTAAATTATTAATTTGGTCATATGTTTTTCGAATTATTAAAAATTATTTATTTGGTCATAAAATTACATTTTTTCCAATTAATTATTTTAAGTTATTAATTTGGTCATATGTTTTTCTAATTATTTAAAATTATTTATTTGGTCATAGAATGAATTTTTTCCAATTAATTATTTTAATTATTAATTTGGTCATATGTTTTTCTAATTATTTAAAATTATTTATTTGGTCATACAATGACATTTTTTCCAACTAATTATTTTGAGTTATTAATTTGGTCATATGTTTTTCTAATTATTTAAAATTATTTATTTGGTCATAGAATGACATTTTTCCAATTAATTATTTTAATTATTAATTTGGTCATATGTTTTTCTAATTATTTAAAATTATTTATTTGGTCATAGAATGACATTTTTCCAATTAATTATTTTAATTATTAATTTGGTCATATGTTTTTCTAATTATTTAAAATTATTTATTTGGTCATACAATAACATTTTTTCCAATTAATTATTTTAAGTTATTAATTTGGTCATATGTTTTTCTAATTATTTAAAATTATTTATTTGGTCATAGAATGACATTTTTTTCCAATTAATTATTTTAAGTTATTAATTTGGTCATATGTTTTTCTAGTTATTTAAAATTATTTATTCGGTCATAGAATGAATATTTTCTAATTAATCATGTTAAGTTATTAATTTGGTCATATGTTTTTCTAATTATTTAAAATTATTTATTTGGTCATAGAATGACATTTTTTTCCAATTAATTATTTTAAGTTATTAATTTGGTCAGATGTTTTTTTCTAATTATTTAAAATAATTTATTTAGTCATAGAATGACATTTTTTTCCAATTAATTATTTTAAGTTATTAATTTGGTCATATGTTTTTCTAGTTATTTAAAATTATTTATTTGGTCGCAGAATGAATTTTTTTCAATTAATTAATTTAAATTATTAATTTGGTCATATGTTTTTCTAATTATTTAAAATTATTTATTTGGTCATAAAATTACATTTTTTCCAATTAATTATTTTAAGTTATTAATTTGGTCATATGTTTTTCTAGTTATTTAAAATTATTTATTTGGTCATAGAATGAATTTTTTCCAACTAATTATTTTAATTATTAATTTGGTCATATGTTTTTCTAATTATTTAAAATTATTTATTTGGTCATAGAATGACATTTTTTTCCAATTAATTATTTTAAGTTATTAATTTGGTCATATGTTTTTTCTAATTATTTAAAATTATTTATTTGGTCACAGAATGAATTTTTTTCAATTAATTAATTTAAATTATTAATTTGGTCATATGTTTTTCTAATTATTTAAAATTATTTATTTGGTCATAGAATGACATTTTTTTCCAATTAATTATTTTAAGTTATTAATTTTGTCATATGTTTTTTCTAATTATTTAAAATTATTTATTTGGTCATAGAATGACATTTTTTTCCAATTAATTATTTTAAGTAATTAATTTGGTCATATATTTTTCTAATTATTTAAAATTATTTATTTGGTCATAGAATGACATTTTTTTCCAATTAATTATTTTAAGTTATTAATTTGGTCACATGTTTTTCTAGTTATTTAAAATTATTTATTCGGTCATAGAATTAATTTTTTCTAATTAATTATTTTAAGTTATAAATTTGGTCATATGTTTTTCTAATTATTTAACATCATTTATTTGGTCATAGAATGAATTTTTTCTAATTAATTATTTTAAGTTATTAATTTGGTCATATGTTTTTTCTAATTATTTAAAATAATTTATTTAGTCATAGAATGACATTTTTTTCCTATTAATTATTTTAAGTTATTAATTTGGTCATATGTTTTTCTAATTATTTAAAATTATTTATTTGGTCACAGAATGAATTTTTTTCAATTAATTAATTTAAATTATTAATTTGGTCATATGTTTTTCGAATTATTTATAATTATTTATTTGGTCATAAAATTACATTTTTTCCAATTAATTATTTTAAGTTATTAATTTGGTCATATGTTATTCTAATTATTTAAAATTATTTATTTGGTCATAAAATTACATTTTTTCCAATTAATTATTTTAAGTTATTAATTTTGTCATATGTATTTCTAATTATTTAAAATTATGTATTTGGTCATAGAATGACATTTTTTTCCAATTAATTATTTTAAGTTATTAATTTGGTCATATGTTTTTCTAATTATTTAAAATTATTTATTTGGTCATAGAATGACATTTTTTTCCAATTAATTATTTTAAGTTATTAATTTGGTCATATGTTTTTCTAATTATTTGAAATTATTTATTTGGTCACAGAATGAATTTTTTTCAATTAATTAATTTAAATTATTAATTTGGTCATATGTTTTTCGAATTATTTATAATTATTTATTTGGTCATAAAATTACATTTTTTCCAATTAATTATTTTAAGTTATTAATTTGGTCATATGTTATTCTAATTATTTAAAATTATTTATTTGGTCATAAAATTACATTTTTTCCAATTAATTATTTTAAGTTATTAATTTTGTCATATGTATTTCTAATTATTTAAAATTATTTATTTGGTCATAGAATGACATTTTTCTCCAATTAATTATTTTAAGTTATTAATTTGGTCATATGTTTTTCTAATTATTTAAAATTATTTATTTGGTCATAGAATGACATTTTTTTCCTATTAATTATTTTAAGTTATTAATTTGGTCATATGTTTTTCTAATTATTTAAAATAATTTATTTAGTCATAGAATGACATTTTTTTTCCAATTAATTATTTTAAGTTATTAATTTGGTCATATGTTTTTCTAATTATTTAAAATTATTTATTTGGTCACAGAATGAATTTTTTTCAATTAATTAATTTAAATTATTAATTTGGTCATATGTTTTTCGAATTATTTATAATTATTTATTTGGTCATAAAATTACATTTTTTCCAATTAATTATTTTAAGTTATTAATTTGGTCATATGTTATTCTTATTATTTAAAATTATTTATTTGGTCATAAAATTACATTTTTTCCAATTAATTATTTTAAGTTATTAATTTTGTCATATGTATTTCTAATTATTTAAAATTATTTATTTGGTCATAGAATGACATTTTTCTCCAATTAATTATTTTAAGTTATTAATTTGGTCATATGTTTTTCTAATTATTTAAAATTATTTATTTGGTCATAGAATGACATTTTTTTCCTATTAATTATTTTAAGTTATTAATTTGGTCATATGTTTTTCTAATTATTTAAAATAATTTATTTAGTCATAGAATGACATTTTTTTCCTATTAATTATTTTAATTTATTAATTTGGTCATATGTTTTTCTAATTATTTAAAATTATTTATTTGGTCATACAATGACATTTTTTTCCAATTAATTATTTTAAGTTATTAATTTGGTCATATGTTTTTTCTAATTATTTAAAATTATTTATTTGGTCATACAATGACATTTTTTTCCAATTAATTATTTTAAGTTATTAATTTGGTCATATGTGTTTCTAATTATTTAAAATTATTTATTTGGTCATAGAATGACATTTTTTCCAATTAATTATTTTAAGTTATTAATTTGGTCATATGTTTTTCGAATTATTTATAATTATTTATTTGGTCATAATATTACATTTTTTCCAATTAATTATTTTAAGTTATTAATTTGGTCATATGTTTTTCGAATTATTTATAATTATTTATTTGGTCATAATATTACATTTTTTCCAATTAATTATTTTAAGTTATTAATTTGGTCATATGTTTTTCGAATTATTTATAATTATTTATTTGGTCATAAAATTACATTTTTTCCAATTAATTATTTTAAGTTATTAATTTGGTTATATGTTTTTCTAATTATTTAAAATAATTTATTTGGTCATAGAATGACATTTTTTTCCAATTAATTATTTTAAGTTATTAATTTGGTCATATGTTTTTCTAATTATTTATAATTATTTATTTGGTCATAAAATAACATTTTTTCCAATTAATTATTTTAAGTTATTAATTTGGTCATATGTATTTCTAATTATTTAAAATTATTTATTTGGTCATAGAATGACATTTTTTTCCAATTAATTATTTTAAGTTATTAATTTGGTCATATGTTTTTCTAGTTATTTAAAATTATTTATTCGGTCATAGAATGAATTTTTTCTAATTAATTATTTTAAGTTATTAATTTGGTCATATGTTTTTCTAATTATTTAAAATTATGGATTCGGTCATAAAATAACATTTTTTCCAATTAATTATTTTAAGTTATTAATTTGGTCATATGTATTTCTAATTATTTAAAATTATTTATTTGGTCATAGAATGACATTTTTTTCCTATTAATTATTTTAAGTTATTAATTTGGTCATATGTTTTTCTAATTATTTAAAATAATTTATTTAGTCATAGAATGACATTTTTTTCCTATTAATTATTTTAATTTATTAATTTGGTCATATGTTTTTCTAATTATTAAAAATTATTTATTTGGTCATACAATGACATTTTTTTCCAATTAATTATTTTAAGTTATTAATTTGGTCATATGTTTTTTCTAATTATTTAAAATTATTTATTTGGTCATACAATGACATTTTTTTCCAATTAATTATTTTAAGTTATTAATTTGGTCATATGTGTTTCTAATTATTTAAAATTATTTATTTGGTCATAGAATGACATTTTTTCCAATTAATTATTTTAAGTTATTAATTTGGTCATATGTTTTTCGAATTATTTATAATTATTTATTTGGTCATAATATCACATTTTTTCCAATTAATTATTTTAAGTTATTAATTTGGTCATATGTTTTTCGAATTATTTATAATTATTTATTTGGTCATAATATTACATTTTTTCCAATTAATTATTTTAAGTTATTAATTTGGTCATATGTTTTTCGAATTATTTATAATTATTTATTTGGTCATAAAATTACATTTTTTCCAATTAATTATTTTAAGTTATTAATTTGGTCATATGTTTTTCTAATTATTTATAATTATTTATTTGGTCATAAAATAACATTTTTTCCAATTAATTATTTTAAGTTATTAATTTGGTCATATGTATTTCTAATTATTTAAAATTATTTATTTAGTCATAGAATGACATTTTTTTCCAATTAATTATTTTAAGTTATTAATTTGGTCATATATTTTTCTAATTATTTAAAATTATTTATTTGGTCACAGAATGAATTTTTTTCAATTAATTAATTTAAATTATTAATTTGGTCATATGTGTTTCTAATTATTTAAAATTATTTATTTGGTCATAGAATGACATTTTTTCCAATTAATTATTTTAAGTTATTAATTTGGTCATATGTTTTTTCTAATTATTTAAAATAATTTATTTAGTCATAGAATGACATTTTTTTCCTATTAATTATTTTAAATTATTAATTTGGTCATATGTTTTTCTAGTTATTTAAAATAATTTATTCGGTCATAGAATGATTTTTTTCCAATTAACTATTTTAATTATTAATTTGGTCATATGTTTTTCTAATTATTTAACATCATTTATTTGGTCATAGAATGACATTTTTTTCCAATTAATTATTTTAAGTTATTAATTTGGTCATATGTTTTTCTAATTATTTAAAATTATTTATTTGGTCATAGAATGACATTTTTCCAATTAATTATTTTAATTATTAATTTGGTCATATGTTTTTTCTAATTATTTAAAATTATTTATTTGGTCATAGAATGACATTTTTCCAATTAATTATTTTAATTATTAATTTGGTCATATGTTTTTTCTAATTATTTAAAATAATTTATTTGGTCATAGAATGACATTTTTTTTTCAATTAATTATTTTAAATTATTAATTTGGTCATATGTTTTTCTAATTATTTAAAATTATTTATTCGGTCATAGAATGATTTTTTTCCAATTAATTATTTTAATTATTAATTTGGTCATATGTTTTTTCTAATTATTTAAAATTATTTATTTGGTCATAGAATGACATTTTTTTCCTATTAATTATTTTAAGTTATTAATTTGGTCATATGTTTTTCTAGTTATTTAAAATTATTTATTTGGTCACAGAATGAATTTTTTTCAATTAATTATTTTAAGTTATTAATTTGGTCATATGTTTTTCTAGTTATTTAAAATTATTTATTCGGTCATAGAATGAATTTTTTCTAATTAATTATTTTAAGTTATTAATTTGGTCATATGTTTTTCTAATTATTTAAAATTATTTATTTGGTCATACAATGACATTTTTTCCAATTAATTATTTTAAGTTATTAATTTGGTCATATGTTTTTCTAATTATTTAAAATTATTTATTTGGTCATAGAATGACATTTTTTCCAATTAATTATTTTAAGTTATTAATTTGGTCATATGTTTTTCTAATTATTTAAAATTATTTATTTGGTCATAGTGTGACAATATTAAGCGGATGCGACAATATTAAGCAGCCCTGCGGAGGGCAGAGCCTAGAATACAGCACTAGTGTGAATTAGCCACGAGCTTATTCAAAGTCAAGCATCATATTAGGTTTCCAGTATTAACAAAGAACAGGGTTAAAAAGCATAGTTGATCGCCCTGGTGAATAAATTCCTCATCTCAATTTCAAACAATTCTAAATCGTATTTTGATTTTAATTGTTTTAGTATTAACCTTTCTGACTTCGAATGTTAATTGCAATTTAGGTCAGATCGTTTTGTAGGTCAGAGTGAAATATAAAATTCTTTTTTGTAAAATTATAATCATTCTTCGCTTATGACACGTTGCTCTCATATGGTTGTTCTCTTGGCATGATCTTATTGGATGCTGACAAGAATTCGCCCCCCCCCTCAATGTAGAGGTCGGCGCATTCTCAATAAAAGAGAGAGAGTCGAGACAAAAAGAGAGTTCCCCAGCTACGGGCAGAGAAGGCAGTCGGAGGTGGGACTCGACCCGGTAGGTCGCAATCCTGCTCGTGTTAGACGGACCCCCCCCCCCCGTGCTCAGCCATCGTTTTCCAACAGAGATTAATGTCTCAATTAAATCAAGCAGTCATAAATAGATTCACACACACACACACACAGATTAGAGAGAACAACGGCGAAATAGTTTAGTAAACAAAGACATTTTACCAAAACAATACACTTTAGTTCAACATTTTAAAAACAGTTGTTATCTTGTTAAATAATTATTTGATACAAAAAGAAACCGCTGAGTTGTTTCAATTATTCCTATTGTCGATTTGTTCTGCTGGTGTAACATTGCCTTCACAGAATCACGAAATCATCAATCATCGCAATCATCCTCACCTAGAGGAGATTCGACCGACACATCTTGGTTTTTACTGCCGCTATTGATGATCATCGGCCCAAAGAGGGTGTTCACAGTCTGGAAAGATTTCTGCGCAGAGAACCAGACGTGTGAGCACGGAGATAGAGACACAAGTGAACCACCTATGTTACAAGTGGTTCAGTGACACCGGATCGGAGTGAGGTATCTGTTTTACTCAGCACCGCGACCGGGATATCAACCACCTGTGCGTGAGTAGGCGACAAAGATACCCACGGGGTCAGAAAGAAGCGTGTGCGGTACCTTTACAAATGGTGCTGTCACCAGGAAGCATGTGGGGTACTGTTATAATAGAATGACCTTTTGTTCAAATTAATCATTTTAAGTTCTTAATTTGGTCATATGTTTTTCTAGTTAGTTAAAATTATTTATTCGGTCATAGAATGAATTTTTTCTAATTAATTATTTTAAGTTATTAATTTGGTCATATGTTTTTTCTAATTATTTAAAATTATTTATTCGGTCATAGAATGACATTTTTCCAATTAATTATTTTAAGTTATTAATTTGGTCATATGTTTTTTCTAATTATTTAAAATAATTTATTTGGTCATAGAATGACATTTTTCCAATTAATTATTTTAAGTTATTAATTTGGTCATATGTTTTTCTAATTATTTAAAATAATTAATTTGGTCATAGAATGACATTTTTCCAATTAATTATTTTAAGTTATTAATTTGGTCATATGTTTTTCTAATTATTTAAAATAATTTATTTGGTCATAGAATGACATTTTTCCAATTAATTATTTTAAGTTATTAATTTGGTCATATTGGTTTATAATTATATAAAATTATTTATTTTGTCATAGAATGAATTTTTTTCCAATTAATTTTTTAAAGCTATTAATTTGGTCATATTTCTTTCTAATTATTTAAAATTATTTATTTGGTCATAGAATGACATTTTTTCCAATTAATTATTTTAAGTTATTAATTTGGTCATATGTTTTTCTAATTATTTAAAATTATTTATTTGGTAATAGAATGACATTTTTCCAATTAATTATTTTAAGTTATTAATTTGGTCATATGTATTTCTAATTATTTAAAATTATTTATTTGGTAATAGAATGACATTTTTCCAATTAATTATTTTAAGTTATTAATTTGGTCATATGTTTTTCTAATTATTTAAAATTATTTATTCGGTCATAAAATTACATTTTGTTCAAATTAATTATTTTAAGTCATTAATTTAGTCATATGTTTTTCTAATAATTAAAAATTATTTATTTGGTTTTCCAATTAATTTTTTTAAATCATTAATTTGGTCATTTCTTTCTTATTTTTTCAACTATTTGATTTGGTCATAGAAATAATTTTTTCCAATTGATCATTTTAAGTTATGAATTTGGTCATATGTTTTTCTAATTATTTAAAATTATTTATTTGGTCATAGAATGACATTTCTTCCAATTAATTATTTTAAATTATTAATTTGGTCATATGTTTTTCTAATTATTTAAAATTATTTATTTGGTCATAGAATGACATGTTTCTAATTAATTATTTTAAGTTATTGATTTGGTCATATGTTTTTCTAAATATTTGAAATTATTTATTTGATATAGAATAACATTTTTTCTTATTAATTTTTTAAAGTTATTAATTTGGTTATTTTTTTTTCTAATTAGTTTAAATTATTTATTTGGTCATAGAATAACATTTTTTCTTATTAATTTTTTAAAGTTATTGATTTGGTAATATGTTTTTTTAATTATGAAAAATGATTTATTTGGTCATAGAATGACATTTTTCCAATTAATTATTTGAAGTTATTAGTTTGATCACAAGATTTTTTTTATTATTTAAAATCATTTATTTTTCATAGATCGACATTTTTCCAAATAATTATTTAAAGTAATTAATTTGGTCATATGTTTTTCTAATTATTTTAAATTATTAATTTGGTCATTTTTTTTCTTATTATTTTAAATAATTGATTTGGTCATAGAATGACATTTTTCCAAGTGATTATTTTAATTATTGATTTGGTCATATGTTTTTCTAATTATTTAAAATTATTTATTTGGTCATAGAATTACATTTTTTTCAATGAATTATTTTTAGTTATTAATTCGAGTCATATGTTTTTCTAATTATTTAAAATTATTTATTTGGTCATAGAATGACATTTTTCCAATTAGTTATTTTAAGTTATTAATTATGTCATATTTTTTTCTCATTATTTAAAATAAGAGTTTTGGTCTGTGAATGAAATTTTTAATGCCAAATAACATGAGAGTCCAACATCCACAAGTAACAGGAATTGGAACAAATACATGGAAGACATTGCCAAAGCTGCTGCAAAGAAGGTGGTCTCCTTCTAATGTGCTAGAAAACTTCTTACATCTGACATTATCCTATATCTCCACAAAGCTACAATCCGCCCATGCATGGAGTATTGTTGTCATATCTGGGCTGGTGCATCATCCCTTAGTCTTAACCTCTTAGACAAGTTAAAGAAACAAGAAGGGGACTTTGACGGCCACCTCACCACTGCGACTACAGAAATTCTACCAGTTATAAAGCCACAATCCGCCCATGCATGGCTGGTGCATCATCTACTAGTCTTTCTCTCCTTCTTAGACAAGTTCAAAACAGAGTTGCTAACTTAATAGGTCCCTCACTATCCACCAAGCTCCACAAGTTGCATCCTTGTGCCTGTTTTGTAAAGCTCAAAGAGGTGGCAGCTGTACTGTTACAAGATAGACATTGATGCCATTACTAGGACAAAAAAAGCTTCATCGTTATTGACACGTGAACCGTTCGAAATTAGGAAGTCCTCGGGAAATGGGGGGGGGGAGTGAGGGCGTAGTTATGACTACCCAGTTAGTCCTTCAAAGGCAAACAATAAAAAT